>ML677343.1:29513467-29903819 GCA_007922305.1 Dermatemys mawii | reverse complement strand
CCTTACAGGTAAACAATAATTCTAGGCTACTTCACACTTATGACAGGCCCTAAACCAAGTTTTCAACTAACGTCTCCCTGAATGAGATCCCAGGTCAGATGTCCACTATGCCACCCCAGCATGGTATAAATTTATTCGCTGTAGAATAATCCTCTGAATCTAAAGTCCCATGAGTTTTGATTTCAAAGCACTAGCAAAGCCTGTTCCTTCTTGCGTTGGTTCTCAGTTTTCTCCCCTCTTGAAGATGCATATCTCCCTCCTGATCTTAGATTTTTATATAGCGCCTATTACACTGGTACCTAAGTGTTGATGAGCTGAGGCACAGCTGTGCTACAGCCACCGGTGACTGTGTGATCCATATTAAATCGCCCAGGGCTCAAGAGTTCTGGTAAGCCGATATCTAAAGTTCTTTTGGGCACCATATAACAGCAAGGGGGCTGCTTTCACCAAAGGGTCCCTGACACACAGCAGAGATGCAATACATCATCTGGGGAACTTTGATTCTGATAGCGATCTGCACAGCATTGCTTTCAGTTGACAGGGATGGAAAGGTTTTTATGGTTTGGCTTCCCCTAGATTATTGCCCCTCTGCTTCAGAGGGAATGGCAGAAGCTACTATCAGTGCATGCAGTTGTGGGATGGAATGATCTTTGGCTGAGGAGTGTTCTCTCCCAGGCAGGAAATGAGGGGTGGAGGGAAATCAGTGGAGATTTTTCCTGAGAAAAATGCCTTGTTGATTGTATCTGACCCATTCTGAAATGGAGAGCAAAGGTTCTTGTTACCCCATCGTATTTGGAATGGGAGATAAAAGGGTAAAATTAAGCAGGGGAAAATGCAGACTAAATATCAGGAAACATTTTGTAAGTGCAGATGACTGCAGCATAATGTTACTCTTCCACAGCTCCAGTTTTCACTTTGGCTAGAGCAGAACAACCCTGCCCATTTCGTAAATGGAATTAAGTGATCCAGTTTAGAATATGCAGACTGGGAATTCTTTGGAGCAGGCACAATGGAGTCATAGGGCATGACTGGGGCTTTTAAATGCTACAGCAACCTACTGGTGAATGTCTTACAGGTTCCTTCTCTGTGATGATCCCCCAGAGGGTACAAAATGTTAACAGCCCCTCTCTAAAGAGGCTTGGTTGTTTAGCTCAAGGCATTGCAGCTTTTAGCTCTCGAGGTTCCCCAGTTCAATCCCTGGTGTGTTGGCCAGCATAGTAACTGTCACACTACCCCAATATGAAATAACAATACCCAAGTCAACATTTTTGTGGGTGTTAAAAATACAACCACACTGTTTCTAGGTTAATCAGTTTGCGTGTGCAAATGGGCCATTCGCTGGATACTTTGCCATTTTTTGCATACATAACACCTCCATGCACCTGTAGGTGTTTTTTAATAAGAAATAAAACTTAAGCAAATCTCTGGGACCAGACAACTTTGGGGAAAGTTTAGTTCGGGATCTTTGAGGTTTTGCTACCAGAACTCTCACCATGTTGGTGGCCATCAATAAATATGAAATTCAATAAAGACAAGTGCAAAGTACTTCACTTGGGAAGGAAAAATCAAGTGTGCAACTACAAAATGGGGAATAACTGGTTAGGTACTAGAACTCCTGAAAAGGATCTGGGGTTATAGTGGCTCACAAATTGAATGCAAGTCAGTGATGGGATGCAGTTGTGAAGGAGGCTAATATTACCTCGGGGTTTATTAACAGGAGCCTTGTCTATAAAGGCTCGGGAGGTAACTGTTCTGCTCTACTCAGCACTAGTGAGGCCTCAGCTGGATTTGTGTGTCCTGTTCTGGTGCCACACTTAGGAAAAATGTGTACAAACTGGAGAGAGTCCAGAGGAGAGCAACACAAATGATAGAGGTCAGGTTTTCTAAACCTTTTGAGAAAAGATTTTAAAAACATGTGGGCCGCCTTAGTCTTGAGAAAAGAAGACTGAGGGTAGGACCTGTCAAGGCTTCAAATACATTAAGGGCTGTTATAAATAGGATGGTCATCAGTTGTTCTCCACGTCCACTGAAGGTAGGCCAAGCAATAATGGGCTTCATCTGCAGCAAGGGAGATGTAGGTTCGATTTTCGGAACACTTTTCTAACTCTCAGGATAGTTAAGCTCTGGAAGAGGCTTCCAAGGGAGGTTGTGGAATCCCCCTTACTGGAGGTTAAGACCAGGTTAGGCAAACACCTGTCAGGGATGGTTTAGGATTACTTGGTCCCGCCTCAGTGGGTTGGACTTGATGCCTTCCTGCATTCCCTTCTGACCCTATGATTCTATAGGCGGCTGGTGAAAATATTCTTTGGCTGAGTCCCCACCGTACTCACCCTACTGTGGTGAATCCCATCCCATGGGACTGGGCCCGGCTCCCCGCTCTGGCCCATTGGCTCTTTCCTCTTGTGGATTTGGAGGTGCCCGCCATGACATCACTTGACATGTGTGGCCATGTATAGCTTGGGCCCTCCCCCCTGTGATACCTTGCCCTGTCTCCTTCCTGGCCTTGGCACCACTAGCCACGGGGCTTTGTCTGCTCAGCTGGGCATGCATGTGGGTGGCAGGGGGGCTCAGAAAATGACACGGCAGAGAAGATTTTGGGGGGCCTGAGCCCCCTCCAATCTTAGCCATCCACTGCCCGTGCCATGAGCCCTTGGCAGGCAGCACTCTGTGTTTGCCAGCCTTGCAAATCCTCACATAAACTCCTACATTCCAATCTCCTTCCCCCCCTCCCCACCTATCCTCTCCAGAATAGTAGCTAGACGAGTTCCCAAACAGTATCTGCTGTTGTTACATTAATTACAGTAATCTAACGGGAAATGTAAACAGGAAAACTCGCCGGGGAGATAAAGGGTAAATGCGCTGCATGGCGAGGGAAGGCGAGGAACGGAGTTCAGTACCCGGGCCGCGTAAAGTTCACTCTTCAGCTTGCGGCTGGCTGCGGCTCAAAGGCGTTAATTAGTTTTGATAGATCACCATCAGGCCAGCATCCCCCATTCATTTCCCTGCTTGGTGACAATCAAATCCCAGCGAGCGATGGCTTGTTCTTGGGGTTCAACTCTTCTCTGCGGTATCAAGGCCTGGAGCTGAGGGCATTCGAGACTCGGAGTCAAAATGTCGGCCTGCAGTTTTCCAGCGTAAGGCTTTTAGGATGGAGTGCACGTCTCCTTCACTCTCTGGCACCTGGACTTTGAAGCCCACCCAGGAATTCAAACTCACAGGGAGACCTCGCTGCCTGCCCCCAAGCCCCAGCTGTGGAAAAAGCCATGGCATTGAGGACGGGGAAAAAATGAGACTCCAATTGCATTAGCCTGACCTCCGCCAGCAGGTGTCACTCTAAGGCAGAAGCAGAGGGTGACTGGAGAACAGGGAGGTGGGGAGGCCGGGGCTGACAAGAGAGGTCAATAATGAATAGGAGCTAGTATGATCAGTGGAGGGAGTGGGAATTGCTGCACAGTTCTGGGGAAACATGCCCGGAGAAAGAACTGATCTGACTGCCGGAGTTGGCCACTGCCTTTCAGTCATTTTAAAATATTCTGCCACTTTATTCTGTATTCCTCTGGAACTATAGGGTAGCTTTACACTAGGGTGACCAGACAGCAAATGTGAAAAATTGGGAGATAATAGGAGCCTATATAAGAAAGAGACCTCAAAATTGGGACATCTGGTCACCCTACTTTACACAGGCCCTTCCTCCTGAAGCTTTTGACACACCCCTGTTTGTATTGCACCTATCGATCATTTCTAACCAGCTGCATGGATTTAACACACCACCCCCAGCACTTCACCACCCTCCTAGTGAAAGGTGGTTGAACACTGATCTTAAGCCACACGGAAAAGCAAAGTGGCACTTTGCTGGTATCGCTGCAGCTATGCTGGGGTTTTGGCTGGCACGGCTGCGTCGGTGAGGGATTGCACCTCTTCCTATCTGTGACCAGCCTTGCTATGCCAGAAGAAGTCTGTAATGTAGATGTAGCCTGGTATAAATGTGCTTGTACTAGTATAGCTATATCTGTACAGGGGATAAGGGGAATGAGCGCCCTTTCTATCAGTATAACTAAGTCAACATTAGGGAATGTGCCAACTAACTATATCTGTAGAAAAACCAAAAGAAATCCCTAACTGAAATAGTTATCGGTACAAGAACCGTGTGTAGACCAGGCCTTAAATACATCAACTTCTGGAAGGGGAAAACTGTAGGCAAAGTCTGGTGGTGAAGGGACCTTTTCAAACACGGAGTGAGGACACGGGCACAACCCCTGACTCTTACAGGAAATGCTACAGAATCTTTAGTGTCCACTCCTCCCACCTGCACTGACCCCATTTCCTTGGAAGGAGGAAGCGCCGAGTTGAACCTGTTGGAAGGTTCACAAGCTCCAGTCCCATACGGAGATGCAGGAGAGCCACAGGTGCTGGAACTAGCGGGGGCTGCTGCACCCCCTGGCTTGAAGTGGTTTCCATTCTACTCTGGGTTTACAGTTTGGTTCAGCGGCTCTCAACACCCCCACTATAAACATGCTTCCAGTACCCCTGAGGAGAGCCACCCGGAAATTCCTAACTAAAGATTTCCTGGATCCCTGGCAAGTTTGTATTAAACCTTGTAAACTCACCCATTCATATTAGCGATGAGCCCAAGCCGCAAGGTGTATACCTGGCTCTCAATTTCAAACACTCCAGAGAGTGTAGTATTTGTGCCGTCCTGGTGTGTTAATGCAAACAGAAGAGCAGGCCTGGATATGGAGTGACAAGCACAGATGGCTGGCATTGGCAGTGTTGTTGCAGATGGCTGGCACGGCAGCAGCAGTAGCACTAGCTGTTCGGGAGAGGAGAGGAAGCCAGTACGGGCGGAGAGGGAGGGAATGAATGGAGGTGACGGGGAGAGATGAGCTCCAAGTGAGAGAAATCAGCCATGAAGACAGCAAGAGTGATTGTTTTTGTTTTGTTTGGCACACAGAGGTATGAATTGGCAGGTATGTTCTTTATACGCCAGTCAGTGGTGGAAGGTATTGCAACAAGTCTGAGGCCAGCTAGGAGTTCACTGTTGTCACTATTATGCAAGCAGGTCATGTTAATCTTCACAGCAATAACTGGTTCAGATCCTTCCACTTCCAATACATAAACCTTCCTCTAGGGCTAAAGGAGACACTTCATTAGCAGGACAGGGCCTGTGACACATAGTTGAGAAGTTCTGATTGCATCCATTTGAAGGCATCTCCCTCTCCCTCTGCCTTCACTACTGTATTATTTCCCCACCCTTCTTAATGGTCACATTAACAAGCATCTTCTAGTTTTATTTCTTTAATTTTGGCCCAGGGAAAGAGGATACAGCCTTAAAATGTGAGGAAACAGAGTAGCTGAGATGCACCTTATTCCTCTTTTGGCACCTTGTTTCATTTCTACAGTTCAGTTTCTTGTGAACTTCCTCCCTCTTCAGAAACGTGGTCTGATCTGGCCAACCCCGTCTTATGCACGCTATATGGGCAATAGAGTATACAGATGTCTGATTTCACACAGCAGTTGGTGACACAACAGCCTCCCTATCTTGTAATATACCTCTTTCTCACAGGGGCTTTTTGTTTTGTTTTTTTCGAATGACTGAGCCCATAGCATACAGCATAACCTCTGAAAAAGCCCTTTCTTAGAGGTTATTTTCAGAATGCCTACGGTTTCCAAGTCCTGATCCCATTTGGGAGGAATATTTGGTACATAACCTTCAAGTGGGACGACTTCTTAGGGGCTTTTCTGTTGGGGTAACTGGAGAAGGCTTGGTGTTCCCGGAAAACAGCTCAAGCCAGTGTAGGGAGCTGTTCTTAGGTCACTGCTGCAGAATGCTGGGCCTGTTTGATATTTTGGCCTAGCCGCCGCCTCTAATAAGGACCTGGAGGCAATCCAGGAACCAGTTCTCAAAGGGGAAACTGTGAAGATAGCCACCTCCAAGAACATTACAGCTCTCTGGCTAGGGGGAGATAACCACCTTATTCTTCCAAATGCTCCCAGCCAGAACCACAAAGAGGGCATTGCTTTATCCAAAGCGTAGCCCCTCCTCTGATGCTGTAGCTCAGCATCTGCACAGTGGAGTTTCTCAGGTCTTTTACTCTGCAGTTACCTAGCATCTAATTCAGCAGTGTGGATGGGGTCACTGATTACTGTAGCCCGTCTACACTGCTTTCACCCCACTGCAGTAGATGCATCCAGGCAGGTTTGCTAAAGGCTTTAATTCCAGTGTGTTTGCCTTCTATACTTATTAATAAACGTCCTATGGTGGGAATGGGTGTTCTGATTTTCCTCCCCCTCTTATTTTGGGTGTGGAGATACAGGTGTGGGTTTATCTTGTGTAGTGGACTCACGATGCACTTTGTTTCTGAAGTGCAGGTTGGACTGCGCTTTTTAACACATAAGTGCCAATACTCTATAATGCGGGGATCTGCAAAGGAGCAGTTAGGCACCCAAGGTAAAAATTTCAAAAGTGCCAGTCTAAATGAGTTGGGCACCTATGCCCTCCTGACTTTCAGTGCGGCTTGGGTGCCTAACTCACTTGAGTGCATTTTGAAAATGTTACCCCAAAGCTCTCCCTTGAATTTCAATGGGATTTGGGTGCTTAACTCCTTTAGGCTCCTTTGCAAATCCCTAAGACAGCACCTGTAGATAAATGGTACTGGCAAAAACTACAGGAATTCTGGGTTCTTTTCCTCACCCTGGGCTGTGACCCTGAGTAATTCCCTTAACTTGCTGTCGCTCTGTTTTCCCATTTGTAAAAGGATCTGAGTTCTTGCCTCACAAGAGTGTTTGGAGAATTAACTGATAAATAATTGCAAAGATGTTTGAGATCCTCAGCAGAAAGATGCTGTCACAGTGCGAATGATCATTGTCACCGGTATTCATATTGAAATTGTTAAGACATAAAAGGGGCAGAGCCCAGTTTCCACTCTGGAGGAGACTTTTATTTCCTCCTGTAAGGAGACCCACTTGCCAGTTTCTCCCCATTGTTGAATTACAAGGAAAGTTAGGTTTTGATCTGAGCTCATTTCTCAACTACAAATTTTTTCTGCTCTGGCTGCTTCTAGGGCCGGGAAAAAAAAGAAAAAAAGGAGAAGGATGAAATGACAATTTGCTTCAAAGTAACAACCCTGGTGAACATTCAAACCGGCAAAGCCATTTCTTTATATTAAATCTAGTTTCCCAGATCTGAAACACACGCCGCCTAGAGATGGCCAGTCCTCCAGGCGGTGACCCTGATTCTGCTGGCTGCGGACCCCTTTCCACTCTTCCTGAGCACCTTACTGGATCAGGCCCTTAAAGATCAACCTGCGAGCACCTCCGCACCGAAAGGTCCTCACCAGAGACTTATGATTGGGACGCAACTACCAGAAATGCAATAAAACCAGGGTTAGTATTTGGAAAGTGCTTTCACTCACCTCTGTGGACAAGCAGGGCAGTCAATCCATTTTGTCCAGCCTTGCACCAGGGCAGCGGTCCTGCCAACTCGAAATCAGTGTGCTGCGAAACCTTCTTGCAACCAATTCATGATTATAAATAAAACCCCACTGAGAACGAAAGCCCCAAATGCTTCTTGCGTAGCTTTTTCAACCCTGATCAAAGAGCGCCTCTGCTTGGAGTGAAGCCCTTGGGAGAGGGATGGAGGAGAGGGCTTCCACCAGCAGTGGGGTTCTCGTGTACTTTTAAAAAATAATCCCATGCCTGTCGGGTTTTCTCCTAGTTCCTTCTCCGGGAGCGATGATTTGAAAATGAAACGGGGCAAACCACTATGTAACTCGGGACTTCAGCAAGCAAATGAAACGCTCACAAAGGGAAAAAGCAAAAGCGTGGGTTTCGGGGTTAGAAGTTGCTATTTTGCATGCTTCGTTTTCAGTTTAGCTAAATAAAGACTAACCCAGCTTTTGTCTGCACGAGCTGGTGCCCAGTCTGGGCCTTGTGAAGTGATTCTGATAGAGCTAAATCTATGGAAGTTTTTCCCCCAGGGTTTCCTGGGAACAGTTTAAGGGATTTTCAAAGAGATCTGTTTAACAGTGGGGAAGGAAGAAGACATGGAAAATTTGCCCCAAGATCTTTCTCTCTGCTTGTTCCTGTGAGCGTAATGTGTGTGTGCAGGTGTCCTGTCGAACATCTTGACCACATACTTCACTGGCACACAGAATTCCTTTTATTTAAGGGCAAAATCACATCAAGCAGTAATTTAGATACAGTTCTTGCATGCTAACGCCCAATCCTGAGAAGAGAATCTCGGGGTTCAATGGGACTACTCACAGGGTATAGATATGCTCATGTAGAGCCTGATTCTGAGATACCCTAGTGCCTATAGTTTATCTATGCATGTAGTTTGCTTTGCAGGATCAGGGACTAAGTTAGTATGTGAGACTTAAGGGAATATCTAGAGTCCACATAGCACAGACAAGAAAAAAAGTTTGGGATTTCTTAGGGACTGGTCACAAGTAGCTGTTGTTATTTATAGAAAAGGTAAACTGAGGCACAGAGAGTAATGAGTTGCCGAAAGTCACACAGTGAGTTGGTGGCACAGTCAAGAACTGAGCCAGGGAAGTATCTCTCTCAATTAGGCCATTCTGCCTCCCTATCAAAGTAATTGGGAGTCGACACAAACAAAAATAGGAAAATGTTTTAATCGTACTGTGGGGTGTGCACCTGGACCCCATGGTCCTAGGGGCTGTACAAACACAGAACAAAAAGGCAGCCCCTGGCCCAATGAGCTGACCATCTAAGTAGTTCAAGAACCTTCATTAAAACCACTCCACAGATGTGAAAACATAGTCTCAAAATGTCAAATGCCGGAAGTTCGTAGCATGCCTGTGAGGAAAGGGCAGGGAGAGGACGAAAAATAGTTATAGGCCTTGATCCGAAGCTTGGTGGAGTTAGTGAAAAGACTTTCAGTGGGCTTTGGATGAGACTCGTAGTGAAAAACTCTTCGTCAACCTAGTTACATGAATTCCTTTTTTATGTGGAGAAAAAGATTTCATCTCCCACAGTAGATCTCCCGACGTAGCTTTCCATGAGCGGTAACTCAGCCCTGCTTGTGCTCTGAAATCACCTTCCTTCCTCCTCTCCCTGCCTAATGCAAGTCACATGTGGACGTTGCGCACTGACTCGTGTGCTGGGAGATGTGAAAATAACCTGCCTTTGCAGACCTTTCCCTTGGGTTTGTTTTCAGTGAACCCTCCGCAAGAACTAATGTGCGAGGATCCTGCTGCTTTATGCATGGGGTACCTGATGGTAGGCGAAGGGTTGTGGTTGCAGACACGCCATGCCCCGTGCTAAAATGCCCCTCTACCTGTGTGCGTGCATGTGTCTTTAACTAGATGTCGTATTTCAGCGGTAGCGTGCCAGGTCTGCAATGCAGCAGTTGCCAAGATAAATGTCCATGCTTCATACAAAGGAAAAAACCCACCTACGTGGCCAAGTACAAGGTAGACTTGCCCCAGGGGCAGGGTTAGCTTTCACACGCGCATTTTTGGCAAGGGAAGACGAAATGACAGAGCTGGCTTTGTGAAACTCATTCCTGCTGGAGGCTCCCAATCCATGGCGGGCAAGGTTAGGCTGATGAGAGGGGTCCCTGGGATGCGTCCCAAGCTCAGCCTTTGAGTCTTCAAAAAGACAACAAAAATATCCACTGCGTGGCTGTGGCCATTTTTCATTTCTCCAGCCGGGTGACAGACCAGCCTGTCCAATGGGAACAGAACACATAGTCCATGAATGCAGACTGGCAAAGGGATTTGCACTTTTAGGGGGATGGAAGTTAGCTGGGTCTCTGGAGGTAATTCAGGGGGGTGGGCTGAAAGATGTATAGGGACTGTCTTTTTGCTCTCTATTTATACAGCACTGAGCACAATGGGGCCCTGGTCCATAACTAGGGTTCCTAGGTGCTACCCCAAGTAACAAACAATGATATTCATGTACATATGTCTGTGTGTGGGTATATACATATACTTCATGTATGAGAGAGTGTTCCATCTCTATTGGAAAGGATTTGTTGGAATAGAGATTCCAGCAGAACTATATTGGCAAATCTCCCTAGTAGAGATGCAACATACACTGGCAAGAGGCCTCTTGCCAACATAGCTTTTACATGACATACGCTATACCAGCCCAGGGTCCATTTTCCAGTGTCAGTGTGTCTACACTAGGGCTTTTTGCCAGGATCAGCATTCACATTGCACTGTCTGTCCGTTCCCGGCCGGGGCTGGGGAAGTGAATAATCCAACCAGCGGACCAAAATCGGTGATGAATCCTGGTCACCTGAGGCACATTATGTATATGCTAAGAAGGGTGGTTTTTTTTTGGCTGGTATCAAAATGTCATAAAGACTCACCGCACCCCCAACCGCCACTATTATACCAGCGAAAGCTTTCAGTGTGGACCTGACCTAAAATGGAAGTGGATCAGAACGGCACCTCCTAATGGTGCGAGTTCTCCAGCAGGTGCTGCTCTGTGGATGAGCTGTTCGGTAAGGGGTACATCGTACAATGAAAATCCTTCTTCTGGATGATATGTGAGACACAGTCTCACGCCACCTGACAAAAAGAAGCCTGGGCACTGTATGCTGTGAGTGGAGTTCCTTCTACTCCTCTGGCCAAGGAAGTGAACTCAAAGAGTACGTCTCCACTGCAATAAAAAAAGCCCGCGGCACCGAGTCTCAGCACCTGGATCAGCTGACTCGGGCTCACAGGGCTTGGGCTGTGGGGCTATAAAATTGCAGGGTCGACGTTCAGGCTCCGAGACCCTGTGAGGGAGAAGGATCTCAAAGCACAGGCCCAAGGCCAATTTATGCAGCAATTTTATAGACCTACAAGCTTGAAGACACATCTATACTACCCGTCGGATCGGCGGGTAGTGATCGCTCTTTGGTGATCGATTTATCACGTCTAGTGTAGATGCGATAAATCGATCCCCGAGTGCTCTCCCCGTCAAATCCGGAACTCCAATGCTGCGAGAGGCGCAGGCGGAGTCGACGGAGGAGCAGCAGCAGTCGACTCGCCTCTGTGAGGATGCTGAGGTAAGTCGACCTAAGATACGTCAACTTCAGCTACGCTATTTGCGTATCTTAGGTCGACCCCCCCCCAGTGTAGACCTGGCCTGAGTCACCTGACCTGGGCTGGCTGCAGCCGGGCTGTGTCTTTTATCGCAGTGGAGATGTCCCCAAAGCCTGCCCTGAGACTGACCGAAGGGAATTTGGTGCTAGACAGAAGTGTGATCATATGTGCTTGCTGGAAATTGAATGAGACTGGGAGTTGGGTGCTTAATTCCCCTAGGCTCATTGGACAATCCCAGCCTGAATCTGCCGGATCCTCTTCTGGCTGAGTGAGTGGGAGGACACACTATGGCACAGACCTTGCTGCACCACAGTGCACTACCAGCCAGTCTAAAGTAATTGTATCATCAAAGCAAATAAATGAAAATAGAGCCTATGCTATATTATTTGACAGGCTCAACCGAGCTGCACTGAAGGGTGAAGGGCAGCCCTGAGGATTAAAGTCAGTGGGAGCGTAACCAAGACTTATAGTCCTAGGTACAGACTTTTCTATCAACCAAGACGACAGACTATTTATTTGAACAAAAGCTCTTACAAGTGGAGACTTTTTTTGTAGCAGATACTCTATATGCTTATGATTTTTACAAGAATTAAACAGAGCAAAGAAGAAACATCTTTAAACGGTCTGTATATAATACTGGGTACATTTTCAAAGTCTTCCATGTAGTGGTGCCGGGAATTAGTCATGCGATTTCCATTAAAAACAATCATGTAGCTGAAACCCCTTCGCGATGGTTTGCAAATTCTCCCCAAATGTTCTGTGGAGGGACGGACAAGAAACGGTATTTAAAATATTTTGCACATGCATGCACTCTTCTGTATATAGGGGCATGTGCACATTCTTTGCCCGGGGATGAATTTCACCCTGTTATGGTTTGAGGGCCAACACCAGGCCCATGACGGCCACTCAAATTTTTAGGATGTGCCTGGTCCTCTGCAGAGGGGTGAACATCACCCATAGTAAATAGCTTACCAAGGTGATGGATGACAGAGCCCTATAGACTGCTCCTTTTGGGGGTTGGTTGTTAACGACTTTCCTCTCAATTTTGCTTTTTGTGAAACCCTCCTGAGTTTCAGCTTCGAATCCCCCACATCCTCAATTTTTGTCTGGCTTCTGGTCAAAGCCATTCAAGACTGGAATGCACGGGACTCAAATCTGGCCCCTCGCTTGCTATGAAACCTGGCCTTGGGGCGTTAAAACACTTGGAGGCCTTTCAGGGAATCCATACCGGGTTTTAGGTTTACTCTTTGGAGCAAATATTGATTCATTTTTATTTATTTATTGTTAGTCATTTCCCAGGATCCATTTGTGCCTAGGTGCTGTACAAACACAAAGCAGAAAGACAGTTCCAGCTCCAAAGATCTGACAGTCTAAGTAGTTATAGAACCTTAGTTAAAATCATTACACAATTATGAAAACATAACCTAAACACAAGCAAGATCATAGAGTAAGGTAGGTGGGTGGGAGTGGTATGGAGTGGAAGGTGGAAGGAACAGGGAAGGGACTAAAAATAGATACAGACCTTGATCCAAAGCCTGTTGAAATTAGTGAAAAGATTCAGAGTGAGTGTTGGAGCAGGGACTATTTTTTGTTTGGTGTCATCTTCCTCTGTGTCTGGAAAGTGCCTGTCTCATTCTGGGTTTTACAATAACCTAAATTACAAATAATAATAATAACCCCAAACCAAACAAGCATTGCGTCTAGTGTGAGATATTTTCAGATGGAATTGTTTTGCCATTGGAAAATTTTCGTTTGTTGAAAGGGAAACATTTTGCATAAGCGTGTTGATTTCGATGAAAGTTTGTTTACAAAGAAAAATGGAGAAAAAAGGCATTTTGAGATGGTTGAAGCAGAATGGCACCTTTTGAAATTTTGAAATTACTTTTTGTTACCTTTTAAAAAAATCTATACTACATAATTAGGCTTGGAAGAATTTTTATCAGTTTTTATTAGTACATTTTGAATTCGCTGCACGTACACAAACCAACAGAACAATATTTCCACCAATAATAATTGAAATGTACGGATAGGCAAAGTAAGAAAAATGTTGCCCAATAACTTCTTAGAGTTTGATTTAAGGATATTTACCCTGCATATTTTGACATGTGATGTTGACAATTCCTTTTTTAATGACTATAAAGTTTTAACTTTTTGAATCTCAGCATTTACCGTCATTAAATAACTATTCTCATGAAATAATTATCTGTGCCACCTACTTTCTGACCTCACATAATTTTGCACAACTGTGAAAATTTAAATTGATGATTTTTTAAAAAAACTTTAAAAGATCAATATGCTCTGTTAAATTACAAATAAAAATCGAATTCTGTCAAAATTAAATATATATGTTAAAATTAGAATGAAATCTCTCAATCTTATCAAAAAATGTCAAGCAACCCCAAATGATTAATTTCAGAAATTCATTTAATGGGAAATTGAAAATTTTTGGCTTTCATTCTGTTTCAGAAAAAAGGAAAATTTCTGAACTCTTGGTATTCTCTGGGAAACAAAATTCTGGCCCAAATCTATTTGTCTTCTTTTATTAGGAAATTTCCACAGACCTGTCATTAAAACACCTAGTTCTAATCGATTTATTTTTAAAGCTGAGTGAATTGGTGAGAATTAGGGCATTTGCACTGGTGCAAATCCATATGAATTCCCAATGATTTCAGTGAAATCAATTCATTTGACTTCTGTGGAATTAAATCTGGATTTACACTGGTGTAATTTAGAGTATAATTTTGCCCTAAATCTCTTCGAATGCTTCGCTATTGTAGTACAGCAAATAAGAACATAGCTATTAAAAGGCCTTTCTTCTGGTGCTCTAAAATTTAAAACACATCTGGAACAATAAAAAAGGAGCTTGTGAAAGTCTTGTGTTAGCCAAGCAATTACCTCCATTGTCCTTCCTTCTGCAGCAGCAGAGATTGTCTCGCTTGTAGCACTGTTTTCCTTGCTTTCAAGTAGCTCCTCTTTATAATGAGAGAAAAGTGACGCGTCTGCCAGTCTGCCCTGAAATGCAAGGCTCCCAGAAGGTGAATTTGTGAATGGTTGACTGGTCATTATACGCCTGAGGGTCATAATTTTTTTTTTCCATGCCAGTGCCAGGAGGAAGTTTGCAGGATGTTATCAGCATCCTGTTTCTGTGACCTGCTGAGCAATAGCATGTAAATATGTCTCCCATTCACCACACCCCAGTGTCAACCTTTTGGCTTCTGTCTGCTAGCCATGTTGGGTCAGATTAATGTGTTTTTCAGCTAGATTGTGGATAGAAGTGCATAGATAATTAGGACAGATTTTTTTTTGTGTGGTGTAAATTGTGTGGATGTGTGGAGAGGAGCCTGACAAAACTGGTTCAGAACTAGAGAAATCTATTAATATCCATTGGTATTAAGTCTGTAATGAGTAAGGATACGATTTTGTCACGGAAGTCCTGGATTTTGTGACTTCAATGGATCTCCGTGATTTCTTTGGTTCAGCCCCCAGTGGCTGGATGATGGTCAGTCCTTGTTAGGCTCCCCTTTGGTATTTTTAGTAAAGGTCGGGGACAGGTCATAGGCTTCCATAAATTATTGTTTATTGCTTGCAACTTGTCCAAGACTTAGTAATCAGTTAATGGAAGCATTTTTTCCCATATTGCAATGGGTAACATTTGGGGCTGTCACTTTATATTGCACTTGTACATGTAGGTCCTGAGGCAATGAAGCACTTTAGCACGAGTTAGTTCCATTGACTGACTAATGAGATAATTTAAGCAGGTGAGTCATGTACATGCTTAAGTATTCTGCTGAAATGAGACCTTAGCCAATAGAGCAGACAGTTGAGACACAGAGTATATGTTTGTTATATATAGATTCACCTATTATATAGCACTAGCTATATGAATAATACATATATTTTTAAATATAGGTGTTATTTCTTACATCAGAAGTAAGAGCTATGTGGACAAATGGTTATATTTTACTTGTGTTTTGGAAGGCTCACATGGAGGAATAAATAGCTCTAAAGCTACCTTTACTTTATTAATATTATTTATTTATTACTATTAATATTCCTAATTCATATTAACATTCCAGATACTGGCCATTATTTAATCATAAGACCATCATCAGTAGAGCCAGTTGAAAAACTTTTGACAGAACAGATTTGTTGGGAAATGTACTATAGAAGATTAGGGTTGGAAGAGACCTCCGGAAGTCATCTAGTCCAACCCCCTGCTCAAAGTAGGACCAACCCCAACTAAATCAAAGTTTTGTTGAAATCTAAGTGTTTTGCAGGAATGTGTCGATTTCAATGAATTTTTTGATGAAAAAGTCTCGAAATGAATCATTTTGACTTTTGCATCTAGATTCAATCATGTCAAAACATTTTGTTCAACTTTGTTTGCATTTTACTTTAGCACCAATATAATACAATATTAATATTCTAGTTATATTTATTATATTTGATACTATCTTGCTCTGATATTATAAAATGAACTGATTTGACAATTATCCAAATGGAACATTTCAAAGTTCCAAATCAATTTTTGGGGGAATTTTCATTCCATCAAAGATGGTGTAATTTCAGCTTGTGATTCAGATGAAAAACAACAACAGATTTTGAATGTCCAGAGTTCCTGTGGGAAGGAAGTTCTGCTTTTCAACCAGTTATGCCCAGCACTGAATGCCTCCTGGGTATTTTGCAAATAACAGTTTTTCTCTCCTTTCCCAGTCTTTAGGATAAATAGCTTGATTAGTTCATATTGCATTTCTATAAGTATCGTTATCTCCATTTTACTGATGAGGAAACTCACACACAGAGAGATGAAGTAACTTGCCAAAGTCACCCAGGTCTCCTGAGTCACAAGTGAGTGCCTCTAGCCCAGTGGTTCTTAACCAACTTACCACTGTGGGCCGTATATGCAGCTCTCTGTGTTATGTGGGCCGCATCCAGACAATATATATACTATGCATATGTCTCTGAGGATGTCACATGGGCCGTAACTGTGTGCTGACTGGGCTGCAAGTGCCCCATGGGTCGCGGGTTGAGAAGTGCTGCTCTAGCTACTAGGAAGCACTGCCTCGTTAAACACTGGCTGCTCTGCAACTGTTGAGCTTTTAACCCTGGTTGCTGAAGGACAAGCTTCTAGCACCAAAAAGGAAAGTAGATAAACCCTGTAGTGAAAGTCCTGCCCCTACGGCCTTGTCCAGACACAGCCCTTGGGCTCCTTCAGGGCAGTATTCTATTATCACAGGTCCTGTCAACAGCAATCTCGAACTAATGGTTCCTAGAGAAAGCAGCATGTGCTTCCCTGTTCTCGTTTTTCCTAAGCCTTTTTTCCCTCTCCTGAGACATCTGTCTGCTCAGTGAGAAATTGCTCCCCAAGGCAGTTTAGAAACACAAAAGAGCGTGTAATATGAACAATAAATTACACTTAATGTCGTTGATTCTGCCAGAAGATGCTATAGATCATGCCATTTTCAAGCTGGATTAATTTAATGTGTTGACAGGCAAACATCTGGAGTTATTGTTATCACAGTGCCCTGGCTGTGCTGTCCTCTAGATCACAACTGTTAGGATGAGACCACACCTTAAAGGTTACTGTGTCGGGAACAATCTGTTAATTTCTTGTATCATCACTTTTGGAATCATGCATTCATTCCAGGCCTGTAAACTCTGCCATCCCATACTTTGGAAACCCATTTGTTGCAAACAATCAATGACAGAGATGCTATCTACCTTGAGTGAAATCCTGGCTTCTCTGAACTCAGTGGCAAAACTCCCATAGTCTTCAATGGGGCTAGAATTTCACCCCTGCTTTATAAAGGTGCTAAGCATTCACAACAGCAGTTGAAGCCTGAGAGCTGCAGATGCCCAGCATTTCTGAAACTCAAACCCTACTAGCTGGGTTTTCAGTTAAGGGCATCTAATATGGATCTGAATTCATGCACTCAGATTTTCACAGAAGCACAGAAGAGGCCATTTTGTGCACCGCTCATTAGCCCTAGAGCGAGGCTGTCACGCTCCTTGACTTTGATCATATTAATTTTCCTCATTTTCAGTAACATTCCAGAACTGGCCATTATCTGTCTAATCATCAGGCTCTCATCGCTAGAGCTGGTTGAAAAACTTTAAATACAACCGTTTTCCACTTGAAAATGCAGTTTCATTGAAACGGAAATGTTTTGTGGGAACACGTCAATTTCAACAAACGTGTTGCTGGAAAAATGTCTAAAGCAATCATTTGACTTGCTTCAATAATGTCAAAAGACTTTATTTTGACTTTATTGTTTTGGATTGACTATTATATCATATTTTTCATGTTACTATTATATTACTCTTGCATATCTTTTATTTAACAATCCATTCCTGGTTAGAGCATTCAAATGTGGGTTTTAGTCTTCCTGTTACAGTGCCCAGATTTCAAAATTGGGCCCACTATATAGTATGATAGTGACAGCAGAGGTAGACTTATCGCCCAAAATTTGGATCTGGATTCTGAGCACTTTAAGGCTTACAGGCATACATATTCAGAGTTCTGATCTGAACTAAAGCTGAGGACAGGATGCTCAGTAGAAGGAATTAGTCCCCTCCCCCGCAGTTGTATGCATTGTAGTTGTAATAATGAGAGACACTGGATTTATGGTTTATTACAAGAATCTGTAACCCACTAACTCCCTCTTTTTGTTCTATGACAGCAAAGGTGTTAACAGGCCACTCTATGGTCCCTTATAACATGGGCTAACTACTTATGCTAAACAATCTGTTGCACCTTGCATTGTGCTGTGATGCTGGGAGTTTTTTCCAGACCTGTGTGGCTCAAAAGCTTCTCTCACCAACAGAAGTTGGTCCAAGGAAAGATATTACCTCACCCATCTTATCTGTCTTTTTTTCCCCTGGGGGCAGTTTCTTTTACTACTTTGTCATTGGAGAAGTCAGTATTGTTTCATTATCCTTATGTTTTTTTTCACTAATATGCTATGGTCATTCTGAATGGCTCATGGACAGCCACCATGAGGTTTGGTGGAGTCACAGCAGCTGACAACTTTTGTGAGGGACCTTTCCTACTCAGTGGACATCAGAGGAAGTCGCTGACTCCTGTTGCAGTGAATCTCTGGAGAAGCCAACCGCATGGCACAATGTCTCCTCAGTTCACCTATCAGCTGTAGATTATCTCCGGCCAACATGTGGTGTGGCCTACTCAGAGACATTACCGCACAAATCTGATTCGGGTCATGTTGATCCATTTTAAACCAGTCAGCTTGGTTTTAAAACACCAAGGAGTTAGCCTTATATATCCCGGAGGTTCCAGGTTTGAATCTCCCTACGTGCTGGTTTGAGCTCATCTTATGTTTCGTAGAAGGTCGAAAAGGAGAGCAGTGCTGTACAGCATTTCACAAGGGTTGCCAAATAACGTCAGCAGCCCCTTTGGTTGCACCATGTGCCTGGGGTACAGTAAATCTGCAGACACACATCATAGCTTCCGGAAAAGTCTTGCGCACTCGGCAGGATTTTATTGTGTTTCTCCTTATTGTCTCTTTTTTTTATTGCCTTTCAGAGTTACTCTGGAGGGCAGTATACATCCCACATCAAGCCCTCACCAGACTTCCTGTGCTGTCGCTCTGACCTAAGAAATAAAGGCCAATGCTTTGCCCAGCTCACAATGCCGACAAAGGCAGTCCCTCGTTATCTGCCCTTGTGGGCATGAATCCCTGAAACTCTGTCAGGTAGCCTTGACTGGATTTGCAATTAGGCAAAATGTGACTCACTCATCTCTGTTTAAGATCTAACCCACTCACCCTTCTCCGGTAACGATGGTATTGTCTATTGTCATTCAAGGTCACAAAGCTACAGTCACAGCACACATGACGCTTCTGCAAGAAGGATACAAAAGTGGGGCTGTATTCTGCTCCAGTACTGAAGCCACCAGCAGAAACTATTGGGGCTCGCAGAGGCCTGATTGCTGGTAGTGCTGAGTGGTGAGCAAACCTTCAGAGGTTGTCTGATCAGCTGAACATGCAGAAACTTCTCAGAAGCTCCTCTGTGCTTAGCTTATACAAGGCCATTTGGTGGGGGAATTTCTTGAGGTCAGGTTTGTGTCCCTGGTTTCCCACATAGCTGTGAGCTATGCAAGGACAGCCTGTCTTATGGAATTTCAAGACACCAGCTTCTGACAGATGGAGAGGTGCAGAATTCCTCTCCCCGACCCATGCACTCACCAGACAAGTTAAATGCTTCCAGTGCCTCAGAGATTCAGGTAGATTACAGACAGGTTTGCAAGCCTGGGGCTGTTGGCTCCAGCCTTGTTTGGAGGGTGGCGCCCTCACGTGCACCATCTCGACCTGTCAAACACACTCACCATCTGCATTCAGAAGATAAGGCCCTGTCTCTGATCCCCTCTCCAGCAAAGGCAAGGGAAGAGAGAGGGAAGAGAGGACTGAGAGGCACAGGAGAGAGAAGCAGGGCTTAATTTGCAATGAAAACGGTACTGGGGCTTGAGCAATTTTTTTTTACTTTCATAACTGATGTGGCAAGCCCAGAGGCACCAGGGCTGTGAACTGCCAAGCCTAGAAGTCAGCCTAGCGCAAATTAAACACTGGAGAGAAGGCTGAAATGCCCAGCGAAGAGCCTTTTTTTTTTTTGAATTGGGAAGGGGATGATTCTGGCCCCACAGTCTGACCTCCCCTGGATATTACAGATGCCCAGGGCCAATTAGAGGGGGAGCCAGGAAGGCCATTTGGCCTGGGCCTCAAACTCAGAGAGCTTCAAATTTAGACACTTGTTAATTTTTTTGGCATTTTGATAAACTTTGCAACTCGTTTTTATGCTCATCCCTATTGGACCAAAATGTGACACACTCTCTCTGCTTAGAGCTGCAAATTTAAGCAAATAAGAAATGTGATTTGGTAAAAGACGTGTATGTTTTTTTTGTTAACTGATACAGGTTTTGTCATATTAAAGAGTTTAAAATGTTCATAAATATGAATAAAAATATATCGGTTCTGATGGCACAAGATTAGACCGTGATGAACGTGTCCTCTCAGATCAGCTGATTGTATAAACAAACCACTACTAGTAGCTGGTGCTGGACCAAGTATATGTTGAAGGGTAGAGAATTGTTACATTTTAGTGTCTTTATAGTTTTACATCTAGTTGACTAAGGAATTATTTGTGTGAGAATTCCTCGTTATCTTCATATGGTAGCTAAAAGAGATGACTGGTTGGTTGAGCCTTAGTTTGGTAGTTTGACCATCATCATAGGCTTTCATAGTTTATAGGCCAGTATTTTTGCCAGTTCACATGCATCAATGGCTTCGGGTGAACGCACCTTCAACATGTTGAAGCCGGTAAAGAACTATCACCATTCAACTATGGGACAAGAGCATTTAAATGGGCTCTCCATGCTTAATATCTTCTGTGAGATTGCACGGAAGCTAATTTTTTCCCCCCTCAATAATTAGTGCATTTGCACAGAAAAAGGCTAGAAAAGCTTTTGTTAAATAAAAAAAATTCAAATTATATCTCTCTTTTTGGTGCCTTAATTTGTTTTCATGTGTCTTTTATTATTATTATTATTAATTATTATTATTATGGCTAGGGGCCTTACATGCTGGAAGTGGCCTGGGCTTCTCTGGACCTCTGAGAAGGCCTGCAGATGCCTCACATTTTCCCCAGGCTGTTGGGGTCTCAGGCTGTTGGGTTCCCCCAGCTGTTGGGGTCCCCAGGCTTAGATAAGAACTCCTGATAAGATGTGTGACTTCCTCACTGGTTTTGGCTGCAGATTCTGTTTGGGCCATTCACCTAGCTGGAGTTGTGAAGTTCTTAGGTTGGTGCTGGTAGGTCATCCTCACTCAAGAGTTCTGACCAGCAGGTGGCAGTACTTAATCCTAGATCAGGGGTAGGCAACCTATGGCATGCGTGCCAAAGGTGGCATGCAAACTGATTTTCAGTGGCATTCACACTGCCTGGGTTCTGGCCACTGGTCCGGGGGACTCTGCATTTTAATTTAATTTTAAATGAAGCTTCTTAAACATTTTAAAAAGCTTATTTACTTTATATACAATAGTTTAGTTCTATATTATAGACTTATAGAAAGAGACCTTCTAAAAATGTCAAAGTATATCACTGGCACGCGAAACCTTAAATAAGAGTGAATAAATGAAGACTCGGCACACCACTTCTGAAAGATTGCTGACCCCTGTCCTAGATCCATGCAGCAAACATTAGCAGGGCTGCCCACAGCCAGGGAGGCATCTGGGGATGAAATCAGGGTCCTTTTGAAGTCAATGGGTGTATTGCCATTGGTTTCAGTGAAGCCAGGGTTTCACCCAGATGCCTTCTTTTGGACCTGGCAGTTTGTTCACATTCATTCCAGTGCGGCACCATGAATGAACCCTGATAGTGTCAACTCTGCTTTGGAGGCTGAAGCTTCTTTGTCTGTAGGTCTGGTGCCTTAGTGGGGAAAACCTCGAAAATCCTTTGCTAATTCTGTTTTCACTACGAAGGAGGTCTGGCTGTGGGAGTAGCCTGATTCTGGCAAGAATATGGAATTCAGCTGCATGGAGAGACACTTCTTATATCTAAACTATGTGCTCTTATAATTCATTAAACACTATCTCCTGCACCCTGTTGGCTCCTTCCTTTTGAAGGGGCAGAAAGGAAGGGCAAAATCAGGCTTCGTGGGGGAGGAAGGCCAGATTCCAAATGGCAACATTCCCATATCCTTTGAGAGGGTGTTTTTAGTGAGGGCATGATTGCTGAGGTCAGCAGGAGATTATACAGACTCCTCCCTACTTTTATATCTTGAGCACACAGTCTGATCTGTCTCCCTGGGGAATCAGAAGTCAAATAAATAAAGTATGTTGACCCTCCCCCCCGCCCTCTCTAAAAGCCACTTGCTTTGATCGTCTGTGTAACCACTGCCACACTCTGCAGGCTGTGCTAAATTCATATTTAAGCATCAGCACTATTTTGGCCATATTGTAGCAGTACATGATATGGGACATCCCCCTTCCTCAGTGACTCCCTCCTTCCCAGCTGGAATACTGTAGGCACTGAGGCTGGTGAATAGATTGACGTGGCTGTATTTCAATAACAATCACAAATGAATCCTGCGCTCCGGTGGGGCTTGCCCATTAAAATGGAGCTTTGCAATACCGAGGGCCTGTTCCAAAGCCGGATGATGTCAATGGAATCATTCCCATTGACTTGAATGGAGCGTGGATCATAGATAAACTAGAATATTTCTTCAGATTAGATCTTCACTAACACTGGATCTGAAGTCAGACACCCTTCTCTCTCTATATGATTCATAGTGTGATTAATTATTAATACTGTTAATTATTTTTACAGGGCCATAAAACGTGCATGGTGCTTTGCAGGCAGATGTAAGATGACGTGCGTGCCTGTCCTTGAAGTTTACAATGCAAGGGCCAGTCTTACAAACATATTTGCATATATACTTACTCCTATGCAGGAGATTTTGTTTACAGGATTGGCCCTTGATAGTATTCTTACTGTATAGCACGTTATAGTCCCTATAGTTAATTATTTAACAGTATTTGATATATTATACACAATAATGCACATACAGAGACAGCTGGTCAAAACATATTTGTTTTGTGTAAAAGGATAGGAAAACTGAAAATTTGTCATTTCCTTTGAAAATTCTCAGGATTTTTGTCACAGAAATTACATCTGAAATGCAACAATTTCTGTTCTGTTTCAAAAAATTTTTGGTCTGTTTTCCCCCTCTTTGATCTTATTTCCTACCCCCTTCCTCAGTCCACTAAAGGTAAAAAAGTGCTAGAAAAGGCGGGGATAACCCAAAAAAACAGACAAACACTAAAACATTTCACCAAAATTTTAGTTTTTGTCCAAGTATTTGATTTTTTTTTTTTTGACCAGCTCTTTACTTTGTAGAGCCTGCTGTAGTAGTTAAGGCTGTTTCAATCATTACTCTATAACGTCACAGATTCTGGTTTCTTTTGAGCACTGTGACAATCTTAGGCCGCATCCTACAAACACTTACATGTGTACTTTACTACCACAACTAGTCTCATTTAAATTAATAGGACTACACTCACATTGTAGTAGAGTTGAGCGTATATGTACGTGTTTGCAGGATCTGGGTTTCAGATGCTAATTTCCATCTTCTGTTCTTTTGTATCTTTTTTCTATTTGGAATCACTGCTGAAAATTAATTAATTGAAAACACATTCCTCCTCCCCAGCCATGTGTTTTAAAAGACTCCTCCTGTAAATGCAGTTGGTTGAAAAATGTATTTATTTTCCTAGGAAAAAAAATTCTTGGAATTTGTTCCCCACCACCCCCAAGAACCTCAAAGCTAAAACTCTCCTGGTTTGGGGGGAAAAATGAAATTGTGTGCTTGTGTTTTACAAAAATACTGAAACATTTCTATCAGATGAAAAGTTTCTTGCAAAAATTTGTTTAGTCCAAAGATGATTCCCCCTCCCCCACAAATTCATTGAAATATTTTTGACCAGATCTATCTGTGGGATGCTACACATGCTTCATTCTCATTGATGAATGGGTGTCTGCCAATTAAACAATAAGGCAGACACTTTGCTATTCATAAACAAGCAAGATTGTTACCACTGTATTTATAGAATCCCTTAAACAGTGACTGCAGAATAATCAACAGGGCGGGTTTGTGCATGCTACATATCTCAGCTGCATGAGAAAGCAGTCTGCTATGGATTGTGAAGGGCATGGAGTGGGAAAAGAGAGAGGTAGTTTCTGCTGAAACGTCGTCTTCACTGAAAAGGTGTTTTACAGCTAGACAGGTAACTTGACGCAAATCCTAGTAGAGATAAAGCACAGGTAGTTTTTTACCTCTATAGCTAGTCAAGGTGATTAACCCTACACCCCACCTAGGGTTTACCTTCACAAGCTAAATCAATGTAAAAACTACCTGGGCCTTGTCTGTTAACTCAGGTCAGCTACCTTGGTGTAAAATACTGTCTTCACTAAAGGGGGCGGGGGAAAAACATACTACTCTGAAAGTGAAATATCCTTAAATCCAGATCCAGGATCATGGATTTCTTAGCACATTGCTTCATTTAACACCATTTTTCTCCAGAAAATCCTGCAATGCCCTCGTTTTGCATTTTAAAATCTCATTCCTGTAGTGCTGAAGCACTGGATTCCAAGTGGCTCCATGGGAAACTTTAATCCCTTCCAGCTGCCCTTTAAAAACCACTCTTCTGACTCTCACGCAAGACTGGCAGTTGAACTGAACCAAAAGGGGAAGTGGTGTCAGAGAGATCCATTGACAGAGGGGAAACTTTAGAGGTGAAGTTAGAGACATGGCACTGTTTGGAGACAGCGATCGTTTTCAGTGGTGGAATTGAAAGGAACTGTCTCTCTGGCTTTCCAGCCCTCTTCCACAGCTCTCCAGAGAACTTGAGAAATCTGGCTAATCATTTCTGTATGTGTCCTTCTAAGAGAAGAGAACCATTTTCAGCTGTTTAACCAAGTATCTATAACAGTATATTCTGGTGGTCATTGGCAAAAGTGAATAAAATAATGTTTTGAATGGAAAGGTAAAACTTAAGCAATATTCAGAGTAATTTGAATCAGTTCTTGCTTTCACTCATCATCTGTGTTAATGTTACTGGAAAAAAAACCCCTTTTGTCTTACAGCTTTTATAAAGGAATCTGATTTTTGCCCCCTTTTGAAGGTACTCTCAACCTAGCACTCACACATAGAACAAATTCCTTATCTGTGCCCCTTAGAACATAAAAATGAGGAAAAATAATTTTATTTCTAACTGGTTAGGGCCAGATCCAACATCAGTTATGCACGTGAGTTGCTTTAAGCATTTGAACAATTGGACTGAACTTTGTGAGGCAACTGAAGCCGATAAAGTTATTCACATGCATAAAGATCAGGCCATTACATTTGTTTACTTTTTGCATTTCATTCAGTATGCACGTTGAAACTAGGATGTTCATTTTCACTTTTATTTGTAGTTACTTCCATTGGCGGATTTCAACCTGTGAGAGCTGCCGTCCGTCTTGGCTGACTTATGCGGCATTGAACTGGGGACCACAAGAAATAAAAATTGTTAGCTGCTAGCGCTTGAGCTAAAGGCTCTGTAGTTGCGGGGCTGTAACAATTCATGTCATCTGCTGATTGGCACAGAAGAGGCTCAGTTACACACACGCACCAGTGGGTTATGCACGCACTAATCAGTGCAGAGTTTCGGCTCACATACACAGCGCAACAGGAAATGTTTAAGTCCCCCCAATACCTATTAAAAAACTTCGACAACATATTTCTGCTTCTCTTACGCCCAATTTTCAAAGCTCCTCTCTTTGGATGCATGCATGAGCCTTCATTTGTGGGTACACCGCCATTAGCTGGGCCTGCAATCTGCTTATCCAGTCTGTGCAATGCCCACTTAGTTTCCAGGCTTGTAAATTAGGGAATTTGCCTTTGGGAATTTGACCCATTTGATTTTGTAGAGCTTTGTAACAAGGTGGCGGTGTTTGTCTGAAACATCCCCCTCTAGTAGTGGATGGGGTTCCTACTGGGGAGGATTAAATAGGCTCTGTTGACTCACTGAAGTCCCACCTGGTAAAGGGAAGTGGGAAAGACTTGCTGGGTGTGAACTGAGCAGTCCTGAATACAGGACTATAGCAGCATCTAAACCTGAGGAGGTTTGAGCTAACGGCTGTGATGGTGAAGTCTGCTTTTCCCTTCTTTGCAGAATAACTTCACTGGGTCAAATGTTGGTCCCTACCTACTGAGGGTTATACGTCGTGAAAGATGATGGAAGTGGCACAGTGCCAGCAAACAGCAAGAAGATCAGACTGTGGAATAGCCATGTAAAGGGAAGTACCGCCTGCCTCACCCATTGAGAGCATCAGTATGGCTCCAAACATCACGACTGGCTTAAAAATGAGATTAAAAAAAAGTTAAAATTTGGATGAATTTTGTTTCTTCTTTGGTTCTGATGCTTGCACTCAGCTATGGTTTTCTCTGCAATCCTGAGTGTTAAAAATGGAAGCTGGGATTCTCACATAATCACATGACTCAAAGTGCTGGGACTTTAAGAAAAATGGTGAGACTTGGCAGCACTGGGGGAAAAAAGCACCCGTCTATCTTATTTAGCTGATTCTCATCATTTTGATATACGTCAATCTTCTCACAAGCGTTTAATGCACAGAGCCTCACAACCCCTCTGTGAATTAAGGAAATACTATTCTCCCCATTTTACAGATAAGTGATTTGCCTAAGGTCGCAGATGAGGTCTGTAGCAGAGCCAGGGATTGAACCCTCATCTCCCAGATCCAAGGCATCTGGCCTAACTACTGGATCATCCTTCCTCTCCTTGACGCTCTCCAAGGACCTGCTGAAAGGGCTTGTGTGGGAGGGCAGGGGCACAACCAGTGCATCTGTTTGTTAAATCCATTAGCACAGGGGATGAACGAGGACCTCTGCTCCTGCTACATCTGGTGAGTAGACTCCCTTATCATTATACAAGGTTTTTCCAAGTTCTGTACTGGACTATGAGAAGGAACTGGGTTGACCACACTGGAACATAGAGCACGATGGCAGCATAGAGCCTCTGCGTGAATGCTGAAGTTGCTGATTCTGGGGCAGGGGAGAAGATTCCATCTTCTTAGCCGCCGTGCAAAGCCCCTATTCTTGGATGTGAAGAAGGAATCCTCATTCCCTCCTCTCCGACTTGGAATATCTGTCACGAGAACTGAAGTTTGCAAATTGCACCCCCATTGATGGGATTTTCACCCTCATTTACTGTAAATACAATTTGGACAAGAGTCCAAATTCACTCTAAGTGGGTTCTGCACCGAGCCAGCTAAAACCAAGGAGAGTTATTCCCTCGGCAGCAGTAGAAATTGACCGGTGCCCATTCATTACTGGAGGTAGCTGACAGAACGTTAAGAGTGGACAGGAAAAAAACATTTAGCCAAGGCATTTGCTGGTTGCGTGCAGCCGCCGCAGGCAGGAACTGCTTCCTCTGTTTCCAGTCTTTTTGGGGAAAGTGGAGCTAAATTAGAACAAAGTGAAAAAATGTTGCTGTGAACAACAGAATGCATTTAGCTGCTTAAAAAAAAAAAGCCAACACACAACCTTGGAGTGATTTACATGGGAAAGGGGAGGCGGAAAGGATATTTTAGAGGCTGTTTTCCAAAACTGATGACTAACAGAAGATACAATGGTTAAAGCAAATGCCCTAAATTTCCTGGCCTTTTAAGCAGCTGAATAGATACTGAAAACAAGGGTACCCTGTTTTTCTCCTTGCATAGCCAGTAGAAACAATTCTTCTTGTTTTCTTTTTAAGTGTTTGGTGCTGTACAAGACACAATGACTCTGCCTCAAAGAGCTTGCAGTGTAAGGGCCTTACCCTGCAATCTGGGCTGTGTGGGCAGATCGTTAAAGCAACTGGAGTCCCAGTGATGTCACCTCCCAGTGAAGTCTATGTGGTTGTGCCTCAAACAAGACAGAGGTAGAGAAGGCAGAAATCACTGGGAATTGTGGAGGTGGGGAACAAGTCGGACCACTTTAAATACATTATCTTATTAATCTTGACTCATTTCTTGTGGGGGGATACAGAAGAAGTGAGTCATTAGGAGGCATCTGAAACGTCAGTCTTTCTACTTTCTGCAGTGACTTCAGGCTACGTAGACTTAGTAGGGTTGCCAATTTTGGTTGGACGTATTCCTGGAAGTTTCCATCACGTGACATAATCTTTCAATAAAGATTAATCTTCAATTCCTGGAGGCTCCAGGACAATCCTGGAGAGTCGGCAATGCTAACACTTGGGCATCTAAGACCAACGTTGAGGCACCACTTGGCACTCAGCTGCTGCCCAGCTCTGGAGGCTCCTAAATTTCCACTGGTGGACATCAGCAAAGCCACCTACTTCTTGACATTGCTGAGCTGCTTGGCATCCTAGCTCATGCCTAAGTGCTGGCAGGATTCTTACCCTAGGTCGACCTGGCTTGCCTGAAGGGTGTGAGCTGGTAGATATGCTCTGAGGATGTGTGTCTGGACAAGAGTGAGCTGGGATTGAAGAAGTCAGGAAGTTTGGGGGCTGGCCGGGGATGTGCGAGACTCAGATTTGAAGCCCCTACTCTACCTGGTGCAGAGCAGGGGCTTGGATGCAGGTCTCGCACCACTTCAGTGAGTGACATAACCCCTCAGCTCGTGGGGTGTGGGGCTCTTTCTTGTTGAAGCTGTTTGACTTTGTATAAATAAATAGTCGTCAGAGCAGCAACCTGAACCCCGCGCTCCCACATCCCTGCTGAATGCCCAGACCACTAGGTTATAGAGCCAAGCCCTCATTGTTATGAGAGGACTGAGCTGATTTAGGAACCTCATTCTGGGAGCAGGTTTATGACTGTGACTCCTGAGGGGAGACAGATGCCTCCCTCTGGCCCGTGAGCCAGGCGCCTAAGGCCCGGCTCAATGGGAGTTAAGTTTCTCGCGGCTCGTCTATACTACCAGCTGGTGCAGCTGTATCACGGCTGGTGAAGGCACTCTATGCTGACAGGAGAGGAGCTAATAAATCCACCTCTGCAACATAGCTCTCTCCACACTGGCGCTTAGGCCTGTGTAACTTATGTCGCTCATGAGTGTGGTTTATTCACACCCTCGAGTGACATAAGTTATGCTGAAGTAAGTGGTAGTGTAGACAGTACAGTGCGTGGGGAACCCAGGTGCCTGGGTTGTGGGTCTGGGGCTGTGGATTGCTGTGGATTGCCTTGGTGACAGGACAATGTTGTATTAATTTAGATGGAATAAGTGGGCCAATGGTGTTAACATAAACCAGTAACTGTCCAACTTTCAACAGCATTAAAGAAGGTTTGGGGTTTGGCTTACAGAGACCTCAGCCCGCTTAGTTTCGTGGCTAGCACACCATTAAAAATCCTTTAAAATTCTTATTAAAGATACTGAAAAGAAGAAAAAAGAGATAAAGCCTTTAAAATGTAAAGTACTAAACAAGCTTTCATCTTAACAACATCCCTTGTTCCCTTTCCCTCTAGATGGAGAGAATTTTTAGAAGGAAAACCCCCTGTCTAACAGTCCCTTAGATGGTATCAAAGACGGTAACTGTCCTGCTGGGGAAAAGAGAAATTAGTTGTGGGGGGCACAGGCGCTGACTTTCCAAAGTGCTGGGGGGTGCTCGACCCCTGGCTCTGTCCCAGGCCATTTCCCCATTCCACCCCTTCTCCAAAGCCTTACCCCGTCCCACCTCTTCCTGTCCCTGCTCCATCCATGCCCTGCCTCTTCCTGCCCAGTTCCACCTCCTCCCCTGAGTGTGCAGTGAAATAGCTGATTGCAGTGAGTGGGAGGTGTGGAGGGAGAGAGATAAGGGCTGATCATTGGGGCCAACTGGTGGGTGGGAGGCACTGAGGGGGGTGGCAGGAAGCTGATGCCGGGGATGGGGGGAGGCTGCCACTGAGTGCTTAGCACTCACCATTTCTTCCCTTGTGGCACGTAGGGAGGTGGGCTGGAACTGTTCAAGTCCGATCCTATTTCATCAGGTAGTGTCTGAGATTCAGGTAGAAGAGGAGTTATTTTATTCGCTTTTGCCTTTCTGGCCCAGCCTGGTCAGGATCAGGATGATGAAGGCCCAGGGTCTCAGGAGGTGTTGAGGAAGGCAGCCATGATGGTGAAACTCATGTCATAGATACTTTTTCTCCCTGAAGCCTTTCTAAAAGGACTCACAAAGGGAATGGCAGGCAGAATATTGTTTTTTTCCATTACAGTTTCCAACATGCCAATTTTGCTTCACTGATTTCTGGTTCTTCACTTTTCTAGTTTACCAGGCATGATCTGAACACAGTCCTGAAGTTACATCTGTGGGCCTTTTTGGTGGGACTAATTCAGTCTCTCTTTCTTTTGCATCTTTTCCTGTCAACCTGTCTTATCATAGGTCTCTGTGACATTTTGGGAACTTACATTAATATCAATAGAGGCTCCTAGTTTAACTTTGGTGCTGTTGAATAATTGGGCCTACAAATTTACCCTAATGGTGAAAGCAGCTGTAAAAGGTACATGTATCACATTAGTGCCTCAAACAATGCTAGGTACTGTGCAAACACATGTGAGGCCTCAAAAAGTTCCCGTTTTAAAAAAGATCAGACAATGATATGCAAACTTGAGGCAAACACTTCTTTCCCTTCGGTTTAATGCTGCTTGCTGAATCACTTTGAAGCTGCCCTAATTCACGCAAGTTGGTTCATTTCCTTTCTCTAATCCTTCTCTCTGATTAGTTCTCAAGCTCCACAGTCCGGTTTTGGTGATGACAGTACAGTCAGATGCTTGCTAAACAATGTCAGGAACATCTGGTTTGTAGTATCATTGCATAGGGCCAGCAGAAGGAAGAGGCAATAACTTGGCACAGGGGAGTAAATGTCCATTTACGCAGACAAATAGCTCAAGTGCCATGAAAGGAAATACACGGACGTGGTACAGTTGAGTATTTAGAACAGCAGAGTAGGAACTGGGGTATTCTGGTTCTGCTCCTTGTACAGCTCATTGGGAATTTCTGGTCAAAATGAGAATGATTCACCCACAGAACAGCCAATAGCCCAGCAGCTGGAACAGTCATGTAGGATGCAGCGTATGCAGGTTGAAGACGCTACTCCAAAGCAGACAAGATAGGGACTTGAACCTGCCTCTCCTATATCCCACGATAGCACTCTTCTCACCAGGCTATTAGCTATGCTGAAGAGTGTGTGTGTGTTTGTGAGGGGGTTATTCTTTCATGGACATTTTTGAAAGGTCTTAGTTTTGTTGCCCCTTGGACGGGAAACAACTGCCAAAAGCTGAACATTTTCCATGAGATAGAATTCTTGTTTTCCAGCCAGACTTAGTTCCCTGCTATTTCCATCAACTCACTGTGTGATATTGGACAGCTCAAAAAAACCCAGCCCTCTCCATGCCTCAGTTTACCTATTTATAAAACGGGGGTTGCTAATAAATATAACTACCTAATTCATATGGAGTTGTGAGGATTAAGACTAAGGATTGATAAGTTTATGGAGGGGAGAGTATGAGCAGATAGCCTCATTTTGGCAATTAATTGATCTTTGATTATTAGCAGTAAATGTGCCCAATGGCCTATGATGGGATGTTAGATGGGGTGGGATCTGATTTACTACAGATAATTATTTCCTGGGTGTCGGGCTGGTGAGTCTTTCCCACATGCTCAGGATTTAGCTGATTGCCATATTTGGGGTTGGGAAGAAATTTTCCTGCAGGGCAGATTGGCAGAGGCCCTGAGGATTTTTCGCTTTCCTCTTCAGTGTGAGGCATGGGTCACTTGTTGGAGAATTCTCTGCACTTTGAAGTCTTTAAACCATGATTTGAGGACTTCAGTAGCTCAGACATAGGTTAGAGGTTTATTACAGGAGTGGGTGGGTGAGATTCTATGACCTGCATCATAGATGATCATAACTGTCATAGATCACTGTCATAGATCATAGATCATAACTGTCATAGATGATCTAACTATCACAGATAGATCATTTATGATCTATCTATGATCATAGATCTATCATAGATCATAGATAGATCATAGATGATCATAACTGTCCCTTCTGACCTTAAAGTTTTATCACTCTTTGACTCCATATTAAAGTCTATGTCTCTAAATGAAAGAAGCTTTTGGAAATTTCAACTAATTACACCTCTACTCTGATATAACATGGTCTGATATAATGTGAATTCGGATATAACATGGTAAAGCAGTGCTCTGGGGGGCAGGACTGCTTTACCTCATTATATCTGAATTTGTGTTACTGCAAACGGTTCCTCTGCACTCCCCACTTACTTGCTGCAACCCCCCACCCCAGCTCACCTCCACTCTGCCTCCACATGCTTCCACGAGTGCGCTGCAGCTCCGCTTCTCCCCCATCCCTCCCAGGCTTGCCAGGCCAAACAGCTGTTTGGCGTGGCAAGCCTAGAAGGGAGGGAGGGAGGAGGGGAGAAGTGGAGCGGTGGCGGCACGCTCAGGGAAGGAGGCCGAGGCATATCCTTTCCCTACCCCGATATAACACGGTCTCACCTATAACACGGTAAGTTTTTTGGGCTCCCAAGGACCTCATTATATTGGGGTAGAGATGGACTTGTTTAAAGTTTGCTGGAGTACAGCTAGTTGTGGTCTCTTAGGTAACATTTAGGGAAGTAACAAGGAGGAAAGGAAAAAAAAATCAGCCTGCTTACTGGGAGCTTATTTTCCTCGATGAAGCTGGAAATGCTAAGAGGTTTACAGATTGCCCATTGCAGAGTATTTCCTATGAGGGGGAATCTTCTACTTCCAAAGGAATGTATGGGCAGAAAACGCTCCAGTCAGGGAGGATTTTTGGAGACCAAAACACCAATTAGGTCTGTGCTCCCACATGGCATAGGCACAAGCCGTTCTGCGTTTCTACTGGAAAACTGGCCTCCTGTGCTCCTTTCACCCAGCTTGGACTATTTTTTTAATTCAGTTTAGTTTACAAGGTTGTACAAGTAGGGAAACATTTCAGTTTCCCTACTCTCTCCCCACTCCTCTTGGTCCCATCCTCCCTATACATGGAAGAACTCTAGATCAGTCGTTCTCATCCAGGGGTACACAGTCCTGGGGGTACGCAGAGGTTTTCTAAGGGGTACATCAGCTCAGCTAGATATTTGCCTAGTTTTACAGCAGGCTACATAAAAAGCACAAGCGAAGTCAGCACAAACTAAAATTTCATACAGACAAAATGAGAAAGTCAGCCATTTTTCAGTACTAGTGTGCTGTGAGACTTTTCCATTTTTGTGTCTGCTTTGGTAAGCAAGTAGTTTTTAAGTGAGGTGAAACCTGGGGTATGCAAGACAAGTCCTGAAAGGGGCACAGTAGTCTGGAATGGCTGAGAACCACTGCTCTAGATGAATGGGTGGAGTCACTTTCAAAAACCATTATGGCCACCCACACAGAGCTAAAACAGCAAACTGCTCGTTTCACTTTGGTTTGTTTAAGCCAAAAATGTACCTGTTTTTGGCACATTATATCCCACTTCATTACAGAGGTCCCCTCCCCTCATCGTAGGATTTATGAATCAGGTAGAATGTGTTCAAACTATGCAACCAAAAGCAATAGCTTCAGGGTCACATTCTTGTTGTTTCCCACGTGAGCCAAGGCTTGATAAATCATGTCATTTATTTACGGACTCCACTAGCCAATTGCCATTCAAAACACCACTTGTGGCTTTCAAACCTAAGTGAATTACTGTGTATGTGAAACATGCCTCTTCCTTAACAACACATTCAGATGTCAGGGCTCTGAGAAGCACTTTCCTCTTGAAGGCTTGTTCAGGCACAAGAGCAGAATGGACTAAGGAAGCTTTAACTGATGATCACTGATGCATCCGAGAAAAGATCAGAGATTCTGCTGGGAGACCACAAAGAGAAAAATGTAACAAATGTGACTATTTATTGCTTCCGAATGTTAGTTAATTTAAAACAACAGAAAGTACCCTAGTCATGCAATAGACCCCATATGGATAAACCTTGAGGCCACGCAAAGCCCTATTGAAATCAATGAGACTACTGAGATATGTAAAGCACATGAATAAGTATTTGCAGGATCAGGGCCTTATACTGTGTATTCTGATTTCAGTTTATATTCCATAGTGTAATCAGATATAGCTGTGTGTGTAGGTACATATCAGTATGTGTCTGTGCATATATATCACAGTATATGCATGAAATTTACCACTTTTTTCTATATAATATTTATTTATTAATCTTTGTGATCCTCAGTTCTTGTGATACTGTCTGAGACTAGACATTCATAAAGAATCGCAGCTTTACCAATCCATTAACTTCTCTAGAACACCTCCAGAGCCAAAAGATTGCCACTAGCCAGCAGGACATGTGATCAAAGAAATAAAGAAGATTGTGAACCTAAGTCTCTCAATCACACAGCTCTCTGCAACTGACTAGGGAGTAACTAACCTGCATTTAGCACATGTGGGAAACTCCAAACCTTGCCTTGTCCCAGCTGAAGTGTGTTCTCTAATGAATTATTCTAAGGAAATGAGAGAGATTTGCATGACGCTAATTTGGACTTGATTAGTGAACACTTTTTAGCTGTGGCTAGGCCCAGCCAATCTCCTGCTTAGATCAGCTTTAGTTTCTTCCCTGATGGCCAGTTCAGACTCTTTTGTTGAGCCCTTATTCATTCTATAACTTGTAATAGGCAGCATTTTCACTTGCACATTTAACTCCAGAGGCTGTGTTGGAAACAAGCAAGAGAAGTAATAATGCTGGCATTAGTAAAAAGTATGTACAGAGAAATGGACCATAAAACCTGAAACTTCAGGTACATTGACTGCCAGGTGGCAAAGTTTCTTGGCTTCTTTGCACCCTGGGATCTCAACAGGGATCTCAGGTGTTTGGCTGGGCTGCAGGCAAACAGCTGCTGTTCTTCCCCCAACCACGTGGGGCAGCTGTGCTCTAGCTCCTACCTCTCTGTTCTTCCAGGCTAGAGTGGTGCCCCCAGGAAGACAGAGGTGGAAAAACAGCAGCAGCAGCAGGAGGAGGAGAGATGGAGGGGCATGTGGAAAAAGCTGCTCCTGCTCCTCCATTTCACAATATGCCTGGGCTGCCCAAGGCTCTTCCCTTGTCTCTGGCAATCCCTGTCCCACAGTCCTGACTTTTCCTGATACTCTCATTTCTCAACTGGCTCCCTCACCACTGCTGGTCCCCTCCAAACCTCTCTTGACTTTGAGGTGCATGTGGAATAATAGACTCCTACCCTCCCCACCTTGCTACCGATTGAGGTGGAGGGGAGCTCCAGTTGTTGAGGGGTGAACCAGTGACTCTTCCCCACCCGTCAGAAGGGTTGCACCAGTGGAGCTGCAGAAGACTCGGGAGCCTCATAGGGAAGCACAATCCTGATATTGCACTGAACCCCTCGCTCTCACGCCGATGACAGAGGAGAGGAAACCAGACGAGAGGATGTTGCAATGTAGGTGTCATGGTTGTGCATTCTCATTAGTACAGAAGCTGATTACACCAATGTGTTGGGTTGTTGCAGTGGGGCAACGATTTAAAGTGGGCTGTGAGCAGGGCATAGATTTGCTGCGTTTAGTACATTTCAGCATTGTCTTTTCCACAGTGGACTGGTTAAAGACCATATTTAAGTTGGTGCACCTGGATTATAGTATGTGATTGTAAATTCTGGTTGAAGTTCACTCTTGCGATTGCTGCTTTGAAATGTTACTTTGCGCTGCTTTATGCTGAATTGTTTACATTTGTATTTGCCAGGAAAAAAATTGGTTGGTTTCATAAAAATAAATGGCCAATATTTAATGTGACCAGTTCTAACCTAGACCGTTTAAATTGTGTTGCCTAAAAGATGCATTACAGGAGGGAAGCAGTAAATAACGTCTCTAGTGAACTTTTATAAATATACTGAGAATCCCTTTTTAAAAAGCTAAATTAAAATACTTTAGAGGTTACACACTAAAGTACTTAACATGGTTGCTTTGGAATAGAATGAAAGCAAAACCACTCACCTAGATAGCAGGTTAAGATGAGGGTAAAATCCTGATGGAGCTGGGAGGCAGGTGAGCAAGGGATTGGGGTGGTGGGCTAGAGTCCTGATGGAGCTGGAGGCTTCTCTCCACCTGATCAAACTCTGGTGCCATGAGGTGACAGTGATAGTCTGCCCCGTCCCATATGTTCCAAGTTGGAAAGATTTAATGGGACATGTTTTCTGCCCAGGCTGGTTTGTGGGAGGCACCTGCTTCAGTCCAGCCCACGAGAGGCGTGGGTGGGTTCTGGCCCAGGCGATTTAGAAAGCAGGAAATGGCAGCAAGTCTGGACTGGATGTTAGCTATGGAGGCGGCGAAGGGCCTGGAGTCACCACCCTCCTCAGCCTGCCAGGAGCTGCGTGTCCACCAAAGTGCTGGGGCTGTGTGCCCTGACATGTATAGTTCTAAAAGGGACTGGGCCCTGGTCCAGGTGGCTCCCTTCTACTCTGTGGCCCATGCTAGGAAGATGTGGAATACCTCTGAGGTTCAGATGGGCCATAAACCAAGACCTGCCTGGTGAATCATGGGAGATGTGGGTTGCGAGACCCCAGGGGTGGGAAGGAATGTGTCGTAGGTTGAAGACTATGGCGCAGATTGATTATAGGTGTGCACTAATTGTTCTATAATTATTTAGTAGCCATATGCTCTGGAAATGGGTCTAACTTTTCTATACTGCTTTCTGAACTCGATGGCTGTAGGCCAGGATGATGGTGTTGCCCTCTGGAGATATTTAGGTGCTGAACTGTAATCCCCTGGGGATATAGTCTTGCCTGGTTCCTGACTGGGATTTTGGATCAGGTAAATAGGTGACGGCCCCTACATAAATAATCATATTAATGATCAAAACAACTGGCTCTTGTATAGCACTTTTCATCAGTAGCTCTCAAAACACATTGTGTAGCCCAGGTTTCACATTGAGCTCTTGGAAGTGGGACAGGACACTAGGAATATAGGCCCTGATTCTGCATTTGAGGAGGCGGGGTACTGCTTTGCCTGCATGGAACCCCACTGAACTCAAGGAGGTGCACACAAGGATCTGCTTGTAAGAGGTAATTTACAGGATTAGGACCTGAGTTAGTGCTACATGCAGCTCTTAATTACTAATGATATATTGAGCTTTCTACATCAACAGTAGTCCTCACTATTGAATCTCTGTACATCGGTTGAAAGTGCCTGGGATACCACAGATACGTTGCTGTTTGGAGATTTTGCATTCTATAAGAAATTTTAATTTTTGTGATTACAGATGGACTGAGGGATTTTTGGAGTGCTAGTAATTATAATTTCAGATCTAGAGATCTATAAAGCTCTATGTGAGAGCCAGGTATTATTAAGAGCCTTAATCTTTCCCCCCCTCTAAACATCAACACTATCTTCTTGCAAGGTCAGCGTGTATTGTAGAATACCCCCAAGAGAGGATGTTTCTGACACAAAGTTGATACTGCATTCAATTTTAAGACCCACTATACTGGAATATGCATCTAATTATATATATAGTCAGTTAATGTATATTGCAGAGCTCAACAGATTGTGTGTCTGTAGAGAGCTCTTTATTCTACCTGTTGCTGAATGTAAAGAGCCACATTCTGTCCTTATGATCAGGATGCCCACTAACTTCAGTGGGAATTGCGTGCACATCCGATGACAAACCTTGGCATGCGATGAAGGGGCTGATGCTCTGTGATGCACATGGAGTTTGGTGCAATGAGTGTGGTGCCTAAACTTTATATTAAATCTTCTGTTGTCAGAAGGTGATAAACTCAAGGGAAGCCATCAGCTTTGAGCAATTATTTCCCAGCACAGTGGGAGCATTCAGATTGCAGTAGGATCTCAGGAGAAAGTTTCGGGCAGTGCTATATGTACCTGGCGAGATTATGAAACAGAAACATGCCCAATGCGGATTACTGTGTAACCAATCAACCACCAATGTGACAATGGGGGCCAGCATGGTAGCGGAGCAAACTGGAGGTGGAGGAAAAGGGATGCATGGAGGAAGCCCTGCCTTAAGCATTTTCCTGCCCTAGGATGACCAGTGTATATCCTGAGAAAAGGGCACTTGTATTGTACAGCTCTTGTGCTCTGCCCATCCTGCCAGAAACAATAGGACTGCTTTCAAAAAGGCATGTGTGATAGAAAGCCTGGGGCTTTAGGGGGCAGTGGGTGAGGAGGTGTTTGCATTGCCTCTCTGGGACTGCTTCTGAATCTGCTACAGGATTCAGCAATGCTGATATTAACTATTGCTGCCTTCCCACCTGTTCAGCCGCGATGTATTTTGTGCCACCAAACTCTTAATGAATTACAGTGCAGGATTTCTGTGATTTGGGAAAGAGAGCCGAGAAAGGAGTAGGGTGGGAATCCAGTAGTCTGTTTTAGACGGGCTGGATAACTAATGCAACACCAGGAGACGTATTACAGGCTTAGCAATCCTAGTGGAGAGCTCAGAAATGACCCAGGTTTGTTACAGAACTTGGCCCAGACTGTTCGAATGGCAGAGGTTCATCCCTCTAAGAAAACCTGGGGGCAAGTGGATCTGGAGTGTAAATGTGCATGGCTGTGCTGTAATGAGGAGGACATCATTAGGCTAATAAGATCCTTTATTTTCCCCTTTCTCCCCAGTGGTTGTGGCTAATGGTTCAATAAGCCCGGGTCAGTGTGAGGCTTTGAACTGAAGCCAGGTGAAACTCAACAGTTCAAACGGTGTTTGTTGTGAGATTTTGCAACCACTCAAGTGAAATTCAGGGGTTGCTGAGCCTCAAAACTGAAGCCAAATCCAGCCCTGTGAACCAAACAAGTCTTTTACACCTTTATCCAAGGGCTCATGGGGGTTTCTGTGCAATGTTCATGACTGATACTGCAGGCCTGAGCCTGCTTCCTGCTACATCAGGGTAATTCCACTGATTTGAATGTGGATTGTTAGAACCCTAGTTGTGTGGTTAAGCCACCAATGTCTGTCTATGTACATGGATGCTATCTGTTCATTTCAATGGGTATTTAATATATGTATGTTCTCAGAGGAACTGATTTAGTTACATCTTATAGAAATGGCGTCTTGGGACTGGGGCCGTTGCCTTAGAAGAGGAACAAAATTTCCTCCTTAAGGGATCAGGGAGAAGGCCAGTATCTGCAGATGAGATGTCAGAGAAAAGCTCTTTGAGACAGGGGCTGCCTCATTGTTTTGCGTTTGTACAGCAATGGGGTTCTAGCCATCGTCTTGGATTCTTTAGACACAACAAATCCTGCACCTTGGCGGGAGATTAGACGTGATGAAGCTTGCAGTCCCATCTAACCCTATGGTTCTATGACTGGGGCTTCTAGGTGCCCTTACAATACAAATAATAAATAGTGAAGGGGCCATGAAGGCTGATTGACTAATGCAAAAAGTAATTCACTAATATTTGAGCAGGTACAAGCAGCAAATCTGGCTTGTTTCTATTGGTGACGTCCCATCATTTGTTGTCTGGAAGTACATTAAAGGCTGTCTGGTACTGAGAAGGCTGCCTGTGAATCCTGAAAGTGTCATATAAGTTAGCACAGGCAATTTCTGTCTGAAAATGCCAACTGGAAAAAGCAGTGGTTACCATCCATTGTATGGTGCTGTTTGACAAAATCTTAGTCATCCAGAAAGAACATGAGAAGATAAGAACAGCCATACTGGATCAGAGCAATGGTCTATCTAGCCCAATGTCCTGTCTTTTGACAGTGGCAAATGCTTCAGGGGAATGAGCAGAACAGGTCAATTATTGATTAATTTATCCCCTGTTGTCCAGTCCCAGTTTCTAGCAGTCAGCAGTTTAGGGACACCCAGAGCATGGGGTGCATCCCTGACCATGTTGGCTAACAGCTATTGATGGACCTATCCTCCATCAATTTATCTAGTTCTTTTTTGAACCCATACTTTTTTGAACTTATATTTTTGGCCTTCACAACATCCCCTGGCAATGAGTTCCACATGTTGACTGCACTGTGTGAAGAAGTACTTCCTTATATAATTTTTTAAAACCCAGCTGCCTATTAATTTCATTGGATGACCTCTCATTTTTGTGTTATGTGAAGGGATAAATAACTTATTTTCTCCACTCTATTTATGATTTGATAGACCTCTGTTATAACCCCCTTTCTCCTCTCTATTCCAAGCAGAAAAAATCCCAGTCTTTTTAATTTCTTCTCATATGGAAGCTGTTCCATACCCTCAAACTCATTTTTGTTACACTTCTCTATACTTTTTCCAATTTTAATATATATTTTTTGAGATGGAGTGACCAGAACTGCGCATAGTATTCAAGTCGTGGGCATACCATGGATATATGTCGCTCCATTATGATATTTTCTGTCTTGTTAATTATCCTTTTTCTAATGGTTCCTAACATTCTGTTAGCTTGTTTGACTGCTGGTGCACACTGAGCTGATGTTTTTAGAGAACTATCCATGGTGACTCCAAGATCTTTCCTGAGTGGTAATAGCTAATTTAGTTTCTATCATTTTATATGCATAGTTGAGATTGTTTTACAATGTATATTACTTTGCATTTATCAACACTGAATTTCATCTGCCAGTCACATTGTCCAGTCACCCAATTCTGTGAGATCCCTTTGTAACTCTTTGCAGTCTGCTAAATTAGCTAACTCGTGTAATTTAGTATTGTCTGCAGAAAGTCAACACTTCTGGGTGGCAAATTTCGATTTTCCCAGGGGGTGCTCAAGCCCCAACCAGTCTCGTTTCCTGCTCTACCCTGCTTCTTCCCATCCCTGCTCCACCCACTCTCCTCCCAGTGCCTCCTGCCTGCCACTGAACAGCTGATCTCGGTGGGCAGGAGTTGCTGGGAGGAAAGAGAGGAGCTGACCAATGGGGCCCGTCGGTGGGTGCTGAGCCGAGGAGCACCCAGGAAGTCAGCACCTAGGTTGCCACTTCACTGTTTACCCTCTTTTCCATGTCATTTATGAATATGTTGAACAGCACTGGTCCCAGTACAAATCCTTGGGGGAACCCCAATATTTACCTCTCTTCACTGTGAAAACTGATCATTTATTTCTCCCCTTTGTTTCCTATCTTTTAACCAGTTACTGATCCAGGAGAGGACCTTTCTCTTATGGTGACCAGACAGCAAGTGTTAGAAATCAGGATGGGGGTGGGGGAGGTGTAATAGGACCCTGTATAAGAAAAAGACCCAAAAATCGGGACTGTCCCTATAAAATCAGGTCATCTGGTCACCCTATTCCCTCTTATCCCAGGACTGCTTACATTACTTAACAGCCTTTGGTGAGGGACCTAGTCAAAGGCAATCAGGGTGAAGACAGTATGAATTTGGTTTCCAGTCAATTACTGCAAATAGTAAATACCAAAGAGGCAAAGTGACCTGTTTTAAGACAACCCCTAGGCTGAAATTTGTTGGTATGAACTTCTGAGTAAATACATGTGAGCAATGGACATTTGTAATATTCTGCCTTGGCTTGTGAACCATCCATCTGCGACTCTCACGTAGAATACTATTTGTATTGAATAATGCCACCATCTTGAGCTGTGGCCTTCTTTCCTGAACAGTGCCACCACAGGAATTAATGAGGACTGCTATCGACACAGGGATAACCGTCTGAAATGAGAAGTACTAGGCACCGTTACAGGTGTGCTTTGCTGTTCTGTGTTACTAAAGTGCATCAAGGATCTGGAGCCAGAGTTCACATGAAGTGCGCCATGGGAGAGAATTGGATTATGGTCTCAATCCAATTTTAAAGCTGCCCTCAGCACATTTCCTTCAAGTAAAAAATGCATGTTCTAACCCCATCTGATGCGCACAGCTTTCCTCGTGCATAAGTACAGTGCCTCTTAAAACCAGAGACACAAATAACTGTCTGAGAAAAACGTAACTCTTATGACATTACAGACCCAAACTATACAATTTTCATCAGCTTTGACACATTAGACAATTATGACTCATTAGCCGTGAAGCATTTGATTTCCCCCTGGAGTCACTGCCTGACTCAGAGTTTAGTGCATTGTTTACCAATAGGAAAGAGGGGAAAGAAAGATTTCAGATTGTGAGTCAAATGTGTCTATAACACAGCTTAGATGGCATGCTGTAGTATGTTACACCCCACAGTGGTAAGAAGCCCTGTGGTATCTCTGTCTTGTATCTTGTGTAAAATGCAGAGGAATAGCTGAGCATGAGCAGGACTAAAAAGTGATTGAAAAGCCATGTCTTATAATAATTAATAATTAAAAATTGTTGGACTTTTGAGGCTCCTTCCCTACTAATAATTATTAAAGCTCGTATCTAGCACTTTTCATCAGTAGTGCTCAAAGGGGCTTTACAAAAGAGGTCAGTGTCCTTATCCCCATTTTGCAGGTGGGGAAACTGAGGGACAGCAAAAGGAAGTGACTTGCCTAGGATCACGCAGCCGGCCAGTGGAAGAGCCAAGAGCAGAGTCCGGGCCTCCTGAGTTCCAGTCCAATGCCCTAACCTCTAGGTCACATTGCCTCCCCTATAGAACATAAGGACCTTAAAGTACTTTATGAAGGCTTATTCCAACAATGCTCTTGTGATGTGACTATTATAATCCCCATTTTATAGATTTTAGAAACTGAGGCACACAGGTGAAGCAACTTGTCTACGCTCACGGAGCAAGCCAAAGCCAGGAACAGAATCCACTTTGCCTGATCCCCAGCTCTGTGGTTTAGTTGTGGACCTGTATTAAACACCTCTCTATTGGTTGTTCCTCTTCTCCTAATCCCTGCCAGTCTGTCTTTAGTCTGTGAGCTCCATGGGTCAGAGAATATCCTTTCTTGAATATCCAAAATGTGCTTAGCCATAAACAACTGGTAAATAATAAACACCACTAGAGAGTGCTTGGCCTGTCACTTAGTAGCGGTCTGAGAGGAAAGGGAGTGATGGGAGCCAATAAAGAGGCTCAGTTTTCAAAGGCTGTCCAGACATGCATTCAAACACCTACATTTGTGCAAACCAGAGCGGTTGGAGGTGTCCTTCTGGAATTTAGTCTATCGTGTCGACAAGGGATTCCGTGTCCTTCTCCTTTCACCAAATGTTGGGTTTTCCTAGACTCATGTTGCGCAGGGTGCACATTAATCCAGGTTATTAATATAATGGCATCTGGTTAGTGGAGAAGAAAAACCCTCGTGATCATCTGACTGGGCTGTGTAGTGAATCCTGAGCAATCTATGTAGTCTGGGCAGTCTCTGTAGTCCTGATCTATGTAGAATTCAGACTAATCATACAATGCAGCTAAGAAAGCATTTTGGTATAATATTGGAAGTTATATTGCAGCTCAGCATGCTGTCGAAATCTAATTATGGTTGTAAGGCAGTCCCTGTAATTAAATTATTACACTTCACAAATACCAGATTATGAAGGATGATGTTTTGGCCACTCGGGATGAATAATTTTTAAGGGTGTGTTCTCCAAGCACTGTGCTGGATTTTAGGTTTGCTGTTTCCATAAAAGCCAGCGAGAGCCATGCAGCTTACTCTCCTGCATAATGCCTTGAAAATGTAGGCATTAGCGAGTGGTATTGAATGTGAGAATCTCCATCCCCTAGCACATCAATGAACAATTCCATCTAGTATGCTGTCTCCAATTCTGGCCTACGTCAGACGTCCCAGCAATCCAGCCATCCTCCCAATAGTATACTCTCTCTATCTGCAATGATCCAGTATGGGGAAAATGTCATTAAACTTTCAAAACAATCTCTGGAATAATCACAAACAGAAAACCCTGTTGTAACAGGCAGTTTCACGTACAAAGATGTGATTCTTGTTGGCAGCTACAGTATCAAAGAATCAGTGGTTTGAATGCCTAACACAAAATTGATTCTCCAAACATTGATAAGGGCCGCTTAGGTTGGGGGGCTAGATCACTGTCCAAATCATGCTGTTTGTAGTGTTGTAGCCATGTGTTTTCCAGGATATGAGAGACACAAGCTGTGTGTGTATGAGGTAATATCTTTTAATGAGTCAGCTTCAGGAGACATGAAGACCTCTGTGTAGCTGCAAAACTTGTCTCACTCACTGGCTCTCTCTCACATTATACTGATACTTAAGCATCTTCCCTTACTGTTTTGTTTAAATAGTAGCGCAATGTTTTATTTTCAGCTTTATTAAGTATTGCGCCTTTATTCAGCTGATGCCCTTTGTGTTTCAATAGACCTCTTTTTGTACATGTTAAATATGTTTGATCAGCAATTCTCTCCCAATAATAATTACAAAACCTCCACTTGACCAGCAGTAGAATTAGGGATGATTTAGTCAATTAGGGACACATCCTGTTTTCACTGACATTAATGCAAAACTTCCCTGGTGTTCAAGGAAACTGGTACTTGTCTCGAGAGAGAACTTGTTACTAATCCACTTACAACTGTGATAACAATGTTGAGCAACTCTATCTGCTGTATAGCAAGGGAACCAGCAAGATATTTGTAATAATTCATAAGAGGCAAATCTCAAAACTAGACATTTTAGTTTGTTGAAGCATCTAATAGTTCATATACTTTTTGATCGGGAAATCAGGTCCTAGCAGACATTTCCTCTGTCTGGTTTTGGTAGCTCCTGAAATACCAGAGTTATATCTGTTTTTGCAGTATTTTGGCATGTCTGCTTCCAGTCCCAGCTGAAATCAGGATGTGCAGAAGTGAGCAAATATTACAAACGAAAATTAATCAAACCCTTTCAAATCCTCTAAAAGTATACCTGGAAAATCAGGTAGAAAAACAAAGGTTTACATACACATAATAGAAGATACCAACCAGCCAGTGAGTCCTGTGGGGGGAATTTACTTCACAACCCCAAATTCAGCTATTAGCGCAGCCCCTTACAACTGAGTGTGAATAGCTGATTAAGTATAAATAACCTTTCTTCCCTGTTGAGACACTAGTTGGATCCAAGGCTAACATTCTCCTGTTTTTTTTCAGTGCCCAGTTTTAGACTTTTTGGGTGAAATCCTGGCCACATGCAAAACTCTCATTAACTTAACTAGAGTCAGATGTTATCCCTTGAGTCTGATTTTTTGGTTTCAGAAGTAATGAATGACCACAACAACCCTTCTTAAAGTGAATGGGAACAACAGGCTCCCAGCAACTGTAAAGATCAGGACCAAGATGTCTCAAGTTGGATTCCCAAAAATCAGAGGATGCGTCTTAAAATTTAGTCCTGAAGTGATTCTCTTCAATTCGAGCATTACGGAGGCAAGCCTGGGAAGAGATGGAATCTTGACCCTTCTTTCCTGAAGGGAACTTTCAATTTATACTTTGATGACAGAAGAATGAATCAGAGGGACACTGTCTCTGGTTTCTAAAGCTAGTCTTAAGCAGTCAGAGGTCATGAAGCATAATAGGTTACAGGACCAGAAATTGTTAGGTACAGCTGGATGCATCCTATTAGATTAGTGTGTGGATTTAGCTCTGGCTGATTACCCATTTGTCCTGCGTCATTGTGGGTTGGCATATTAGATACTTCTGTGCTATTTACCAAGCTCCTGCCATTCTTTTTGCTACACCACAAAGGTATGTAACAGTTGTCCACATAGTTCTCTTGAGCTTTGAAGGCTGAGCATGTCGCTTTAAAGATTAATTATGAATATGGTTTGAGTTACTGTTTGCTATGGCCATAGCCCTTTCAACCTGCACAGCATAAGCAAAAAGTTGTAAGAGCCTTATGCAAGGTTGACCCTGCAGGGAGACATGTTCTGGTTTTAAAGATATACTCCAGACTCAAGTTAAACTAGCCCCCAACTTAAGTGTTTTTCCTCAAGAAAACCAGTCTTTGTTGCAATGGACTGGACCAAATAGCTGATGCTTTGAAATCAAGTTGACATGGAAGTTTTTAGAGCCAATATTCATTCAATTCCCATCCAGTTGCATATTGTTGTAATTTGCCAACTGTCCCGAATGCTACTTTTTTGCTTCTTTCATAACTCTCTCCCCCCCCACAGAATTACAATAACTCCTTTAATGTCTGCAGCAAGCCTCCCACGTTGTTACTACAAGCAGCCCTCACCAGCTCAAAGAGCAATAAGGCATATCCACTCTGCCGTTTTCCTTTACCTCTTAACCTTGATCACAATATGCTGAAAGTTGTTACTGAAAACTAGCCTGATCAGAAATGACGTTAAAAAATGTGCGTTACTAGATACAAAAATCCAGCAATGCTAAGAATAAGGTTGCCAACAATTTATCTTTCAAGCTGTAGAACCAACCTTTCTCTGAATACTGAATTGGGAGTCAAAAGCTCCAAAGGAGCCGTTTAATTTTGTTTGCTACTTTCTAAAGTAACTGACTTTTAAAAGGGGCATGACTATTTATTGCGACTCATTAGAAGTCTTGAGAACAGATACATGTTCCTATCTAAAAGTATGCTAGATTGTGAGAAGTAAACATCCTGAGTATGGTTCTATACCATGCCAGTATGAATCTGGAGTAATTGTTGACTTTGGGTGAATTTACTTCTGATTTACAGTGGTGTGAACAAATCAGAGACTGGTCCAGGAGGACATGAAGGTTCAAATGAAAAAGAAGTTTGTGGGTCTGACTTAGTCTCCATTTGTGCCCATCTCACAAGTGGGACCGGTTCAACATCACCCGGTTCAACACCACTGTCTGTGTTCAAGACAACACAGAAGTTTGTAAGTCAGGACTGAGGATTTTGTGTGCCCCTGAGAAGGAGGTCTTCCTTTATTCAAACTGATGCATCCATCCTTAATAAGACTTGATCCAGACCCTTGCTCAGGACCCAAACGTCTCCTCTTGGGCAGGTTTTTAAAAGTCCCGATTATTCATTTTCCACTCACCCACTCCTTACATCGTTTTTCATTCTATGAGCCTTTTGTAATTCTGGCCTTAAGGCTTTTCTGGTTTAGATGCCAATTTCACAAAACCCAGTTCCTGACCCAAGAGCTTAAGATGGATATCTGAAATACTTGGTCCTAATCCCATCCAGACCACAGAATATTTGTACATGCATCTCTCAAAGTAATTTTTAAAATGGACTTCCAGAGAAGAGAAGCTGGAAAATTGCACTAGCTTTAAAGGATTATATCTGAGAGTCTTGTATAGTGACTTTGTACCCAGATAAAGAAATCAGGTTCTAATAAGAGTTCAGTTAAGATCCATTGACTGCAATGGGGACAGGATGAGACCCTTAACTTTGTATATATCCTAAACACAGGCAATGTACAATCAGAAGTGAAAGACATTCAACCTCTGCTCTTCTGGCTCTGGAATGTCTACGATCATGGAAATAAGAATAAATCTTATAAACAGATGTTGTGTCATCCTTCCTGAATTTCTCCATTGAAAACCACAGGGAGAGAAAACCTAAATCTCCCTTATCACGGTGAGAGGATAAAAAGTCCTGGTTTATTAGTGATAAAAACCAACCTCCTATATTTAGCAGAAAGATCATAAAGGCCTTTTAAGTAGATCTTCCTGTCCCAATAAACATCATTAGTGGTGGGAAAGTCATTCCTTAGTAACATGTAGGCATGTTGGTCTGTCCCCTCCTGCAGAACAGTGTTGTCTAAAGAGGCTGTTTCTTAGTCTGAGAAGTGCCTGTTACCGTATATTAAATGGAGCTGTGACAAAATGCTGGGAACCCAGCATTCTGGTCACTGTTTAAGCAGCGAGGTTCTGGATTCTCAGCCCCAATCTGATTTGGCTAGCTAATGAGCTAATTAGCATATTCTCAAGGAATGTAGAAGCACAGAATGGAATTGCAGTGGGGGAGAAGCAGAAAAGAGACCGGTTAGTGGGGCTTCACAAGCGAGTCCTCTGGGAGAAGACTCTATTTCTCTCCCCCAACTTTTGGAGAAAGGGTAGTAAAACTGGAGGACATTGTAAACCCTGTGACTGCACTAGTACATCAAAGGTGGTGGAGTGAAACCCTGTAAACAAATTGCATGATGGTATGTACAGGAGAGAGAGTCTCTGAGGGGGCTGTGCGAAGCTTCACAGGAGCCTAGATACAAATCCAAGCAGAAAAAGAGTAAAATGTATTGGGTAAACCTCAGGACCACCAAGTGAAGAGGATTTTATGTGTATAATAAGCTGTGCTGTGTGTCATTTATCACAGCTGTCCAGCGCTCGCCTGGGGCGGGGAGTGATGGACACCATAAGTTGCAAAACAATAACGACGTGTCACATAACAGAGCCCAGGTGTCGGAGCTGGGGGTTCAGGGGAAATGAACCTGACAGCCACGAAAGAACTGACTTGTGCTGTCATCTGGACACACACACAGTCATCCCCTGCCTGCTGCTTTGCTGGCCAAATACTCTTGCAGAAGATGGCTCCTTAAATGTCCGTTTTAGTATATAAAACTCCATCGCTTCAGATGGCTTTTATTTTTTAAATGTAAACAGCTGTTGCAGATCTCTTTACTTCCCAGTCTGATGTGGTTGGTCTGTCTTCATTTCGTTAGGTGAACGGCCGTCTCCCTAACGTGCACACATGGCTACATGTAGGCTAGGGGCGCGAATGCCTGTGCTGAAAACTACTGCCAAGGTTACACTACAGTCACCTGCCTCTACCCAAGTGCAGGTATATAAGCATCTGGTGGCTCCCTCCTTTACTGCTTTGCTCTGCCTTCTGCCAGGAGCCACTGGCCTTGCAGGTCGCTTGAAAGCTGCTGTCTATGACTGTTAGTCCCAGCTCCCAAAAAAGAAGCATTGACCTCTGATCCTTATCATGACATTCATGCACCCAATGGCATGAGTGATTTTTAATTGTGGTGGGGGAAAGTGCCTTTTCTCTGTCTGTTCTGAGTCTATCTCACACTGGGAACTGTTTTTCTTACGCTCGCTGTAGCACCTATTTTAAAACAAATCTGCCTTCAGAGGGGCATATGCTTTCTCCATTCAGCTTCGCAAGAGAGCGTTCACAGTTTTGTTGCACATGATCGCACTTCTCCGTGAAACACGGTGAAATGTTTTTTTGTCCCCACGAACATTCAAATGTCCAAAGCCAGATTTTGTTTGGAAATACAGCTTTCTTAATGATAAGCACCAAGGTTTGCTTAAAAGTAGAGCTGGTTGGAGAAATTTTGATGGAGTCATTTTCCATCAGCAAACACAGTTCCCTCAAAATTGAAATGCTTCCTGAAATTGTGTTTGTTTTGACAATGTTTCATTTCGGAGGAAGAAATTTCAAAAAGGGAAATTTGGACTGACTTTTGGTTGTGAATTTTTGAAATAATCATGATTTTGCATATTATGATACAATACCAAATTAAAAGCAGAAATCAAGATGAATCCTTTTGATTGTTCCAAAACCTGTGTTTTTCTAAATTCCACAGAAAATCTAAAAATTCTGGGTTTCATTCCTAAGTGGAACAAAGAGTATGAAACCTTGAAATCTGCAGTGAAAGAGAACTACCTTTCTCTGTCCAGCTATGCTTAAAACATTTGTGCACCTTAGTGAATCTGTGATTGCCGCGGAGCCAGGTTTTGAGCTTGTAACACATCCTGATGAAGGCTGCCTGATTTTGGGGTTTGTCATGGATGCGATGCACAGCTCTTGTTTGAAAGGACCCAGGGAGCTTGTTTGGCTCTTTCTTCTGCCCCTCCTGCAGAGAAATCTTTGCTAGCATTCCCATTAGTTCTCTCTCTAGTCTTGCTGGTGACCAGATGACCTCCTGTGATCACTTATTCCATTGTCTAACTGACCCCACCATTATAAAGTGCTTCCTACTATTTACTCCAGTGTTTTTCTTTCTTAATTTTAGGCCATAAGTGCTTGCTCTACCCAAAATTTACTACTGAAAATTACTCCCCTCCTCCCTTCCTTTTGGTTGACAGATGGATTTTTTTATGACATAGTCATGGATTTATATCTCCATCAATAGCTGAAAGCAACCCTGGCTATTCAGTTAAGGCAGGGCTGCTCTAGAATCTGAATCCCTCCAAGGCCATATGAAAATAATCCTGTCTTAAAACCAGCATCTGTTACAACCTCGACCCAGAAGTAGCCACATTTCTCACATCGCTCTAGCTCAGCCATAAAGAAATCACTTGGCCTTAGAAATATCTCCCTTGAAACTCTGCGAATTAGCACTCCATCGTATTTGTGGTGTTCATTAGTGCCATAGAAATGCAGTGGCTCATCTCTGTTATCCTTTCCAGTAAATGTAGCCCCTTTCCTTTTTTAATCTCTACATGTGCTATGAACTGCATTAATCTCCCAGTCAAGGAGAGTTTCCTCTTTCTCTTCCTTTAAAGCTCCCACCTGTGAGGGACAACAGCCATGAAACACTCAGGGCTTTATAAAGAGCATGTCTTTTGCTCTTTGTGCAACGAATGTAATATGAAGGAAACGCAAGGGCACAGTGGGGTCAAACTATTCGAAGGGGGGTACTTCCCAATTCCTATACATTACAATAAACTTCAAAAGTCTGCTGACACTGGAGGCCAGACACAAGCAAAGCAAGTGGATGTGTGGGTGGAAACCCCCTCTTCTGTGGGTCCTGCATCACAGGACTTGCCTGTGGGTTTCACAGATCTGTCACTTCAGCAACTAGCCCCAAGGGTGCAAGAATCTTCTTCCTTTCCACTAGTGGGCCTGAAAAGTGAGGCAACTCCAAGGGCTGATTTCTTCTTCCTTCCTCCTTGTTTTGGGCTCTGCGGAAAACTCTGCAAAATCCTTCTGTTTCTGAACTATTTTGAATATCCATCCCACTCTAAAATTTTTCCCCGCTTCTCATTCTGTCCTTCCCCTCCAGATGTCCTTTACTAATAGCATAAAGGCCAAACAAAAATACAAAAGCCCAGTGCCAAACCACCTGGCTGAGTTTTGGGGACTCGAAATAGAGGTCTGGATTTGGTGTTTTCAGCCACGCTCTAAATCAGGCTGTAAACCCAGAATTGTTATCAGTTCTCAAAATTTTCCATGACACATATATATATGCCTGCATCTGTAATTTTCACTCCATGTATCTGAACATGTGGGGGTTTTACCCATGAAAGCTTATGCCCAAATAAAACTGTCAGCCTTTAAGATGCCACCGAACTCCTTGTTGTTTTTGTGGGTACACACTAACATGGCTACCCCTCTGATACTTGACACCATAAAACACGGGCAGCTAATGAAGACTTCATATAAAGGAGGGATTGGGTGTTTGATGTAACCACCAAATAAGTTGATACAGGGAGGCCCTCATGTTCCCTCTGGAGATCTGTTAGTATAAAGTTCAGTCCCAATGTCAGATGATGCATGTTCTAGGGAAGCTAATGGACGCATTTGCACTGCGACAATGTGGTCAGGGAGGTGGGGGTGGATTTTTTTCCCCCCGAAAGACAAATTACTTCCTTTATACAAGCAGCAGTGTTTTAACTAAGCAAATGATGGATGAGTCCCAAGTAAAAACTTGCGCAGACATTAACATGCAAACTTCACGGTCGTTGCTGTCAAGGATCCAAAATCGTAATGGTGAATCAGAACATAAACTGGAACTGGTTTGTACAGGCAACCTTCAGGCCAACCGGTGACATCACTGGCTAAACAAAAGATTGGATACGGATGCTTAAGGGAAACGCAGACGTTTTGGATGCATGTTTGGGAATGGGAACATGGAGTCCACTTAAAAAGGACTGGTGTTTAATGTTACAACCGGAGTCTTCCTGTGGCATAGCGGGCCACAGCCCTGTCCTTCTGACTCTGCCTTCGCCCCTCCCATGCTATTGTTTCTCCTTTCTCTGGAATCCTCAGATGTAGCAGCATAACTTGGCCACCCTGTTCCACCAAATATTTTTCTCACATTTTTCTTCTGCGGCTATCTTAAAAAAAAAAATTAAAAAAATAAACACATTCTTTCTTAATACTTGACAAATGCTAGTTCTAGTGGCTGCATCCGGGCTCTCGTCTTCAGCTGGTTCTATGGCCTTCCTGGCAGAGGGTGGAGTGTGGCTGGCCAGGGGCTAACGCATGTGGGTATGGATCGGAGTTGGTGGGTACGGATCGGAGTTGGTGGGTACTGGTGGCCCAGTCATCAAATGAAAAACAATTGGAGGATACTTGATATCTGGAGGTCTTCTTTGTTCCTTTCTCCTTCATGTTGTCTTTGTGGTAATAGGATGAGAGGGATTCTATTTTCTTCAGTTTAAAGAAGCGTACAGCTACAGGGTAACACACACTACTCTGCAGCGTGTGCAACACAAGGCCTACACACCACTTACGTCCATGTAAACCCAATTTTAAGGGAGGAAGTGGTGCATTGGCCTTGTGCTAGCCCTCTGCATGGTGCTGATTTTTCACCCAAGAGTGAGTGAAACGCTGCTGTCTGATTTTGAAGGCGGTGGAGCTGTTATGTAATAACTCATGAATATTGTATACCCTGTAGGCTTGGCTATATTATTACAAGGAATTGATTCAAGCAGGGGTTAGGTGCATGTATGCAGGAAAGAGACCAAGAGCTATGGATAGCCACCCTTTGACCAGTACGTAAAGGAGAATGTGGGTGGCATTCATGTGGAAGTTTTACTTCCAACCCTGCTGAGCTCACCGGTCTGTCTTGGTGAGGTGGGATGGGGTGGATGGGTCCTAGCTGGAAACCATGTGGGGAGGAATCCAAGCAGGGGAAAATGGAACAGAGAACTTTGAGTGGATAAAGAGACAATCCCTGAAGGGTTGGGGAGCAGGCTGAACTCCAGTCCCCACAGGCAAAGGAGGTGTCTGGGATAAGATAGGCCTATGCAGGACTACAGGTAAAACGGATGTGCAGGTAGAGCGTTTCTCTTGTGCTAAGCTGTGTTCCTGCTGTGAGAGATTAAACAGGCTGCTTTTGGGTCACTGTTAAGCTCTGGTCACAGCTAGGACCAGTCACTGAGGATTGGAGGCGAGGCAAGGATCAAGCATGGAACCGGAGCACAGTGGGAACAGGAGCAAAGGTGGGGAGAAGGCAAGAGGCAGGAGCAGAGGAAGAACAGAGATTGGGTACAGGAAACCAATTGGTGGAGCTGTGCGATGCTCTAATCAGAGTTGATGTGGGTGCTGCATTGGCTGGGGCTTTAGCCCTACTCGCTCTCCAGGCTGTGGCAGCTGACTGGGGACTTCCAGGCCTGGGTTCGAGACTCGGGGCATGACATCAGTGTTCTAATTCAGCCCAGGGGTGCCAGAACAGAGGGAGCGCACGGGGCCATGGCCTCATCACTTTTTAACCTGTCTTAAGGGCGAGCGATAGCGGGAAGGGGTGGAGAGCAGCAAATAGGGGCTGGGCCTCAGGGGAAGAGTGGTGCTGGGGCGATGCCTTGGGGGGAAAGAGCAGAGTGGGGTGGGGCCACAGGTAGGGTGATAGTGCCCCCCCCACTTTGATGGAGCTTCTAGCGCTCCTGGTTCTCTGGTTGTAACATATTTAGCAAGTGAGGATGCCGATCTTACAGAAGACGGTGGTGGTGGGTGGGAGGAAAGGTGGGCAATGCATTACCTGGATGCGAAGGGGACACAAGCATTCCCTGGAGGTGAAGATACTAAATGTTTTAAGTCAGGGAAAAGATAAACTGAAGGAGGATTCTGCATGCAGCCCCTCCCCCACCCCTTCACAGTCCCAAATAAAGCACTGGATGTTTATAGGTTTTAATACAATGGTTCCCACAATGGACAGGCAATAAATGAATACGTAAGCAGCCTGGCTGGCTCTTCTTATATTGGAAAGTTTCCACATTTTAAATCCTGTTGTCAGTTGTGGAGCCCCCTTATTATTTCACTGCTCCAGATCTAGGCATCTGACCTGTTTTGCTATGGCTCTGATTTAGACGTTCTGCAGACTTTAAGAAAAGGATCTTAACTAAAAAGTAGGTTGATTTTTGCTGTAAAGTCCTGGAATGCCTCTTGTCTGGCTATTCCGTGTACACAGTAAGCCTGCTCTTTTCTTGAATTAGCTGCTGAGTTTAATTATTAAAGATAAACAGGTTGACAGTGCATGTTTTCTTATATGAGTAGGAAGACAAAATGTCACATACAAGATAAAGGAAGATAGCAGAGTTGAGGCAGCATAGATTGATTTATAGCAAGAATAAATATTATAAAAAGTGTAGCTGTTTTTTAAATCATTCCATCCTGCTTGGGCCATCATTGAGTCTTATTGAATTGGACTAAACCAGGAATACAAACAAACCATTACAGTGGTTGAGGAAAAATGAAGGAATAGGGTCTTTTCTGCATTTTAAAACTATTACATTTCCACTTTGAAGGGTCTACTTTCCTAGTTTTCTACCGGTTTACTTCTTTGTGCTTTTCATGAGTGGTTCCCAAAATGTTTAAACAGCACCAGCTGAGAAATGGACATGGAGAAACATTCCCAACGGATCAACTAGCCAAAGAATTGTTAGTGATCAATATTTCCCTACCTATACTATTTCCTCTATATGCTCACGGCCATAGCAGCCTTCTCGTCCCAGCACAAGAAGTTATCACACAAGAATCGGGGTATTTATTTTAATCTCTCCCATGAATCCAACTCTTAGAAAGCTTTAAAAAGGGTGTTTTCAGCTTATCTCAAACCTGCCAATCTGCCCGGCTGGCAGATCTGTACTCCTGAAAGGTTAAGGAATTGACGGCTCTCGACACAGATGTCTTCTGTTTCAGTTTATCTACAGGCCAGGTATGACAGAAGCAGCCATAATGCAACCTTTCCCCACTCTTGCCCTGTCAGTGACCTCAACCCTGACCTGCGGAGACCACCCTCTCCAGGGGTTTGGAGTCAATTCAGCCTCCATGCCCACTTAGCTGCGGGCTCCTCCCTAGCAAGTTTGTGCCAAATTACAAAGGAGTGATTTAAAAATGCAGAGAGGTTTTTTTTTTAACCTGTGGATTTAACCAGCCTCCTATCAAACACATTTCTCTTTAAAAGCCCAGATTAGTTTAAAATGCTGGTAGGAGAGAAAAAAATTCACCCTCTTATCAGCTAAAGCAGCCAGCCCCCACACGCTCACCATGTTTTACGTAATCCTGTGCTCTGTTACCAATGGGAGCGTCGCTCCTTTCCCACCAGAACACAGAATTCATCATTGCTGCAACTTGAAGGGAGAAAACACCATAAATCCTCCAGTGAAAAGTGATGGGTCAGAGCAGAATTCCCCTGCACTCCTCTGGCTCTGTCGGTCTGTCCAAGCTCTAGCCTTTTTTTCCAGAGAGTTCTGGAATTAATTTTTTTAGCTGTGCTGGCTGAAGGAGATTTTTACTCCATATAGAGGAATGAAGTCTAATATTTTTCGTATCTGCCCCTCTCACCACCATAAAATCTATCCCCATTTTGTCTGCGCTCAGAAGAGTTTCAAGACCAGAACAGTAATCTTAAAACATCCTTAATATGCCTATTGAATTAGCAGCAGGCAGCACAGATTGAAAATTCTGGTACCTAGAAGCTAAGGTGTGTGTTTGTTTTATAAGTACTTATAATAAAGAACTCGGATTTCAGGGAGAATGGCAAGCTGAGATAAAGGGGCACTGGCAGAGCTGTGGAGGCACGCCCAGCATTCAGCATGAGCCAGATCCTCAATATAGCTGCACTGAAGTAATTGGAGCTACTCTGATTTACATCTGCTGAGGGTTTGTCTTGGTATTTCAGACTCTTGCCAGAGTTAGTCTCTTGTAGTCCTTGAATTTGTTTTTCTACTAATTGCAAGCAAACTTAAAAAAAATAATCCAGCATTCTTATTTCTAAAACCCACCACACAACTAGTGGTAAATCTGATAAAATAGGTACACTGTAGTTTATTACAGGAGTTTTTGCAGTTTGTGAATATTTTCTGGTACAAGATGATGGTGTTTCTAATAAATCAAAACCACACGCTGGCTTGGGAAATAATGAGTAAATATTCTTTAGAGTTCAATCCTTAAATCAGTCAAACTCTCTTATAGGATCAGGCTCTTAACTTGGTTGAATGAATGTGACTCATTTATGTCTGAATATTTTAATACATAATTATAGTAGTAAATATTGAATTCATGTCACCTTGGAAACTATAGACTCAAGGTACAGAATACCCACAATTTTTATTGTTGGGTGGAATTCTACTCTGAAAAATTGTTCACTGAGAGAAATGTCAAATTTCTGCCCTGCTTCAAATTCATATATACTGGTTTTCAGGTGTATATATTTGCTAAGCAAAACTGATAATTTCACAACAGCTATATTTACCAGCACATACTACTGTAAGAGAGAAATCTTTTCTCAAGGATGGCACTGGAGGAGAGATGCTTTTATTGTCAGATCACATCTAAACTTTCCAGGACCTTGTTGCCTTATGCTTTGTGCAGTCATTTACACTAATGTAGATGGGATGTAAAATGGAGAATCAGGCCCTAACTCTGCAAGGACACTATTAATTTTTCTCTTGAATCCCAGAAATTTCTAATATGCATGTTTTGTTTTCCAAAGCACAAAAGATTCAGGCATGCCTTATAGGTACATTCCTAAACCCAACTAATTCATACATTTTTAAAAAATGCACTGATCTCTTTTCTAAATGCTAACATGAACCACAGATTTAGTAGCTTTATCAATAAACAACAGCAGACAATATTAAGTCCAGCTGAGGTATGTCACTGAGGTTATCAGAGGACAGACAGTAGTTCCTTTTGCCAGAACAGCTAAGGTCTTTGGGTTAAAAGCCAAGGGTCATTAGCCACCAGAGCCTCATGTGGCATGGATTAAATCAAAAATTATCTTGAGTGGCATTACAGCAAACTACACAGAACATTAATCTGAGATCTCAGCCACTCCGCGTATAAATCACTTCACATGTAACGTAGGTTTCGGTTTTACTGGAGTTGACTTGTTTTTCTCCCAGAGAAGCCACTGGTTCATCCTGAACCTGATCCCTTTCCTTGTTAATCGGCTGCAGAAAGTCGAAGCAAGGTCCACAGTACAGTAATGAAGGCAATTGTTTTTCTTTGTTGACTTCATTTTGCTGGCAGTGTGCTTATGAGGGGGAGATGAACCTAAACTACCGTTTAAAAGCCTGGCACCTCTATCCAGTGGAATGATCCATTTACCAAGCCAGCTCATAACTTTTTGATGAATATTGGGTACATTTCCTAAAAATTAATTGCAAAACAGATTGGAACAGATCATCCGACATCTGTTTGAAACAATTTCCCTATGTTGCCCAATCTTTCATAGATCATGCAAATACTGAGGTGAGCAGGAATTCATTAGGCCATTGCCCTCGAAATTCTCCTCTCTCATTCATTGCTAAAATGGGTTCAGTCTGGGAAATTCTTGCTTAGGTGATTTTTTTTGTTTGTTTGTGTACAGCCTGGCTCTGCTGAGGGTACCCACAAGAAGCCAACTCTTCCTAAAGTGTGTCATATCTCTGTGACTGCAAGGATGTGATTACTTATCTGTCGTCTGTTTCGGACAAAATAAAAGAGCCCAGAATTAAAAGCCTTTTATTTTGTACATGCGTCTTCTTTTTGCCCTGCAGTTTGCAGCATAGCTATGTTGAGCTATTTCCATAAAGCACCAGGTGGTGGCAGTAGATTTTTTTCCCCAGAAAGCAAGTTCCAGAGGAAACTGAAAGAAAAAGCTAGTGTAACTTTTACAGCACCTCCCAGTAACTTGCTGGAAATCCTACATGTGCAAAACTGATACCTTTAAAATAAAAGCATGGAAATGTCATAACGGTATCCGATCCCTAAAAGGGTATTTGTGGGTTATATAGAGATGACTTGTGCCGTGAGAGCACTTGGAAAATATTTGGTTGGAGCTGTCAAGCACTATTAAAATACAATCATATTATATTGCACTTAGCAGGTCAGATTTTCCAAAGAGTTCTGCACCTACTAGCTCCCACTCTGAGCATTTCATTAAGGTGCCTGAGTTTAAAACATGCTAATCTCCCACCGTATGGCACTTTCACTTTTGAAAATCTTGTCCAGAGGATCTTTCATCTGAGGATCTTATAGGACTTTGTGAGTATTAATTCCTGAAATCTTTCCAAAACCTGTGTGGTAGTTCAGTATAATCGTAACTTTTACACACTTGGGGAAACTGAGGCATAATCATTGAGCAATTTGCCCAAGCTCACACAGTGACTTAGTGGCAGAGCTGAGAATATTCCACAGGATTCCTGATGAAGCATCCATTCCTCTTCACATTTACATGGGGACTTTTATTGCACACACAGATTCTTGGGAGTTTTCTGTGGTTTTATCTGGTGAACTGTAATATTAAATCACTTTCTAATGTTGAAACAATAAGCCCTCTTTGTGCAAACCCTTCCAGGCAGTCTAGTCTATATTTTTGTGTATTGTGCAGCACACACTTCACTCTACACAGATGATAAATTCTTGTGTTATTTAAATAACGATACAATTCAGGCACGAGTAATATCCCTTTGGGCTCATCACCAAGCCGGCAACTTTTGCATGTCTTCCGAAAATGATTTTTCCTGGTCATTGAGTTGGGGCTCCTAGCGTGCTATTCGCTGTGGTTATAGACAGCATCGGCCCCGTGATCCCATCTGGAGGAACAGACCTCGAAAAAGGCTAAAAGAAGGGAGTGACGTTAAAGCTGGAAGTTCAGTTGGATGTTCTGAAGCTAATCCAGATTTAGCAATGTAGGAATTACTATAATGAATCAGAGCCACGGTGCATCTACTCCAGTACCTTGTTGTCTAACCGTGGCCATTTTAATAACGCTTCCAAAAACTTTGTTGTCACTTATTAGGACAACTGTGGATATTCTGGATAACTATTTGAATGTCTTGTGCTACAGTAAGGCCTAGAAACCCGGTGATAAACCAGTCCCTCCTCCTCCCATGAGGCTAGGAGCTATACAAACAGAACAAAAAACCAGTCCCTGCCCCAGAGATGTAACCATTGGGAGTTGGTAGCAGATTGCCAGAGGCTGCCAGCAGCACTAGAAAGCGCTGGAGTTAACACAACAGAAAGCTTGGCAGGTGTTTAACTTGGGCTACTGAGGCAAGCTAACCCAATGTAAACTAGATTTCAACTGATGTGGAGTAGCCACACACACAGCTGCCTCAGGTTAACTACATTGGTGCAACAGCACATATTAGTTCAACAAGAGTTGCTCATATGTGTAGTTAAATCCTTACAGGGATCCTGGGAAAGCCTAAAATAGATAGGAAGGAGGAAGAAAAAAATTAAACCCTCATTTCCCCCCCGCCCTCAAGCCCACACCTTCCCTATGAAACCATCCTATTCTCCAAGGTGGCATAAGCCAGACATGAAAACCACTTGGAAATGCTGAAAATCATGCTGCAACCCAGTGTGAAATGAAAGGATGCCAAAATCGTGCCGGCTGCATTTGACAACAGGCATCCACAATAGGCTTTACAAACAGGTGTGATGGGCTTCAGCCCTCTGCTGAATCCGCCTGGTCCTTCATGCACCTTGATTTTGGAGGGGGAGCTCTGAGCGTCTTCACCCACTTTTCATGCTCAGGGAATGCAGGTGGTAACACTCCATAATTGCCACACAAAAAAAAGTAAGCAAAAATATCAACTCGGCTACTGCGTATCTTTCTGTGCAAATATTCCAGTAAAGCAACGTGTGTGTGTGTGTGTGTATACACTCCTCTGCACTTCCTTCTAAAAAATCCAGACTCCCGTCCACCCCTTGTTCTTTTGAGGCTCTGCTTTGAGACACACCTCCTTTTGTCCATGGAGGACTGGTCAGAATCCCTCTAGTCCTTTAACCACATGGAGGAGGTTTCTCTATTCACTAGGATGAAGCACTCTTCCCCCCTCATTAAGTGAGTATGTTACTGCTGCAATATTCCCAACCTCTGCCAACTCAGGACATGGAAGTGCTGGGGAAAGAAAAAGGTGGAGGTTATTGAAAGTTCTGGAGACTGAAATCCCCTAATTATTCACAGCCTAGGATCAAGCTCCATCAACAGTGCAAGCTTCCTCCATGCGGCTGAGGCAATGCACTAAAGCCTGGTCCCGGAGGGACCACTTCAGTGGGTAAGAAGAGAATTCATTCTCCATGTTCCATTCAGTCCTTTGCCAAGACTGCCAATAAGGGGGCCCATTAGTAGGGCACATTTGCGGTGGGTTTTCTGGTGTTGCATATCAGCTTGCTACGGATGGGATGTGGACCCACCAAGCTCCTTTCATGCGAGCTACTGAGCAGCCATCAGATGCAACCACTGCTGACCTGGGTTACATTCAGACTGACTCTCCATGGTCTGTCTCTTGAGCTAGCGAGGCTTGTGCAACTTTAACTTCCTGACGATGCTGAGTGAGTCCAAAAGGCTTAAGTTGGTGGTTCTTCTGTTGCAAAAAGTCAGAGAGGTGGTCCCACCTTGGAAAGATACAGGGCTGGATTTTTCCTGGTGTAACACGACTGCTTTCCAGGGGATGAATATGACCCATAACCAGTTTCTGACTAGCTGAAAGGCATCATGGTTTAGAGGATAGTTCACTGAACTGGGACTCTGTAGGCCAGCAGTCTGTTCCCGGAGCAATCACTGTCCTGCCGTGGGATCCTCAGCAAGTTGCTTCACATCTGTCCTTCTGTTTCCCCTCCCACCCACTGGCTGACTTACTATACATATGTACAGTGCCTAGCACAATGGAGCCTGGCCCTCAATGAGGTATCTCACTGCTACCAGTCTGCTTATTACTAGTTTGTATTGTCTTCCTATCCAGACTGCCCTTTGGGAAGCACTTCTATTTACTGCTGTAATAGTGACCTCTCTTGGAAATCCCTCTTTGGAAAATTGTTGCTGTACAGTTGGCGTTATTGCTCTCCCAGAGGAGCCTGAATATAGTTGTAGAGCACTCGAGCATTCACTCACAATCACAGCTTCTGCGACTGAGTCGTTTTCCTCTAACTAGGTAAATTAACTCTAATACCCTTATTTGCGATCAACCTTATAAAACATAATAAAAACCAGATGTCTCTTCTTTAACCTGATGTGCTATGAAAGCTTGATGGCCTATTCCACTCCCTCCCTCAGATGTTATGATAATGCTTTTGCTCTTGTGAATTCATTGTAGAGTCTGATGAGAAGGAATTTGGAAATACTTTATATTAATATGGAAAGATTTTGTATTGGGTGGATTTAGGATTTTAGCTTGGAGAAAGCAAACCACCTCCATGTCTTTCTCTGGGCTGGAAGTGGGTTGATCGGAGTGAGCTTTATAACTGGCCGTTAATACTGGAGTGATGCACTTCCATTTGCACAGGCAGGGTGCTCAGCAGCTTGAATCACAGAATCCATTTTATGGTGGTGCTACTTTAAATGCTAGAGTCTACTCCTGAAAACTTCCTGTAAGTGCTGAGTGTCCTTAACTTCCATTGCATTCACAAGGATTTCAGGTTATGTAGTACCTGGCAGGATTTGGGTCAAAATCTGGTATCCTGCAGAAATACTGACAGTAGCATTTTTGCCTCTCACCTTGGGTCAATTCAACAAAAGTCACAAATTCCGTTCTTCACCGAAACAGGGTACATGATGCACATGTATGACTTGAATCACAGGGGTAGCCGTGTTAGTCTGGAATTGCAGAAGTGACAGAGTCCTGTGGCACCTTAAAGACTAACTAAAGTTTTAGAGCATAAGCTTTTCGTGGGTTAATACCCACTTTGTCGGATGTATGACTTGTGCTTTCTTCCAACAGGACTTGCTTTGTGTCTAGGGTGACCAGGTGTCCCGATTTTTGTAGGGACAGTGCCGATTTTTGGGTCTTTTTCATATTTAGGCTCCTATTACCCTCCCTCCCCGCCCCGTCCCGATTTCTCACATTTGCTGTCTGGTCACCCTATTTATGTTGCTATTTCAGGCACAAGCACAGTCATGTCACCGTATTGGCTCTTTGATGGACCAGCTGATCAAGTGTCAATGATCTGTTTATTACCAAGAGCATATGCAATGTTTCTGCATCATCACAGTACTATGAGATTTCAGTGTATACATGGGGCTACTTCACTTCCTGCCTCACAGCATAAGAATAAGTCTGCGTGCGGAGAGCATGCAAAAATTGCAACTGCACGTAACTCAATCCCAAACAGCGCTTTTATGTGCCCAGGGAATATTATCAGAAAGAGACTGAAGGACTGTTAAGCCAAGGAAATATTGGGGATGTGTCCTCTGAAATCTAAAGAGAAGTCGGGGGGGCGGGAAGGGAGGGAGGCAGAAGCAATGCAGTGACTCCAAACCTCAGCAGAACAGGGAGAGAGCGAGAGAAGGAAGAGGTCAGTGGTTGAGAGGGCTTCTAGAATGTTCTGGTGTCTGTGGAGACTGTGTAATTGTGGTGGTAATGGCTGATCACGCCTTTATAAAAGTGCCAAGGGTGATCAAATAAGGCAGGCCTGCACAATATGCAGCCCGGGGGGCCACATGCGGCCCGCACGGGCTCACTGTGCGGCCCACAGGGGGTGAAGTGGGTGGGCAAGCCAAGCGGTGAGGTAGGGGGAAGCGGATGGGGGCGGGGCGAGGGCGGGGCTTTTCGGCTCGCAGCTGGGTTTTTTTCAGTAACATGGCCCTCGCTGCTTTCCGAGTTGTGCGGGCCTGAAATAAGGGAACCTAGAACTGTGTGATTAGAGAGGAACGGATAGCTGAAATGCATGGGGTGGATGAGATACACATGGTGGGGCTGGAACAGAGCAGCTGTAGAATTCATTCTTTCTAAGAGCCTAACTAAAGAAAAGTCCCTGCTCTGGAATCCCGCTCCCATGAGTAATGATGCTCTTGTTCTTAGTTTTTGACTTTGATCATCTGGAAATCAAAATTAGACAAACTGTTGCTTCTACTGAAATAATTTGTTTTTGCAGCTCGGGTGGCAACATTATTGTGGTGATTCGTTGAGGTTTCTAGGGCAGTGATTTGATTTTCCTTGTCATTTATTAAGCAAGAGACTAGTTCCTCATACAAAATCATAATAAACAGGCAGCTCATATCAAGCCGAAGTTCTCCCAGGCATAGGCAGCATTCATTAGATACCCTTCTTCAGTAGTTCACTCTTATGTGGCTTTTCCTTTTAAGATTGTCTCTTTCTGGGACTGACTGTGTCTCCTAAATACCTCTTTGCCCAGATCCATGCATCCCAGGGTACGTCGCAAAGTGCAAGCAATTGAGGCTGGGGCAAAACATTCACTAAGCTTCCTGGGTTTGACCTGACTCTACTCTCCTCCTTAAATTACATGCTGTGAACCTACCCTAATATTGTTAGCACTGGGGAAATAGCTCTAGTCCTCTGGACATTACTGCAGTCCTATTTTAGTAGGATTTAGATTGGCACCCAGCCACGTTACAATAGGTTGATGTTAAAACACCTGCTAGCTGGTCAGGCATTTTCCTATTGAATCTTTCATCAGTTATAAGTAACGAGAATGTGTATATATCAGAAGCCAGTGTGCAGTGATAAGTGTAATTTTATCATGGGCTTGGCTCAGTAGTTGCTGTAGAATCATACTCCCCTGCCCAATGTGTAATCCACACAATTTTAAAAAAATCTCACTCAGGTTCAGTTGTAAAAACTCTGCAACGGTAAAATATCATATTAGTAAGAATTCATTATTTTTTTTACAAAATACACCATAGCCCACTTGTGCATCAGATTGCTAGAATCTATGACCCATTTTCTTATGTTGCTCTCTTTGGAAGAGAAATGCTAAACCAGAAACCAGGCCTTAGCAAGTTGCAGGCTTTTCAAGGAGATTAGTACCGGAATACTTGCAAAATGGACAAGCTGTGTAAAAATATAGCTCTATCCCATGGATTGCATATTAATCAAGGGCTGAATCCTTTCCATGTTCCAATGCATAAAGCTCCCCTTGAAATCAGTGGAAATTTTTGCTCAGTGGAATGATACCGCCCTAAATCTCCTCATGCAAAAAATACAATGCAAAATTGTATGTAAATACAATGCAAGTCTAGTCTGCATAAAAACTACAAATTAACATCCCATACATGTCCTGTTGGTAAAACTTTGGTCCTTTCTCTTCATTAGAGAAAATCAGTTGTTTTAAGCCATGACCCCTTTCGTTCAGCATATGCTACTGTCTTACTTGAACCATGCAAAGATTCATCCATGACTATGGCTTTTAAACACAACATTTATTATACTTAGCCCTTCGATTATGGGGGAACCCTCCAATCCTCCTGGACAGCACAGAGCACGGGGCACACGCAGCATCTGGTTTTCATGTTCAATCTCATCCCTTTTACTTAAGCATTGAGGGCAGGCTCAAGTGACAACTGAGCAATGCTCTCACTGCAGACTGACTAATTAGCCTGCATCTGGAGCTAATTAAATGTGGAGTCGCCTGCAGAGGAGAGTGCTGTCCTTATCATACCAGCCGCAGGACCTGCACAGAAGAAAAATCGCTGATGATATGTCCAGTGTTCTTGCGAACAATTTAAATGAGGCAACTAAGGACTTGAACTTGTTCCCATTGAAATCAATGGGATTTTTTGTTACTGACTTTAATGGGAGCAGGATCCACCCCGAAAATGATGGAGTGATTTTAGGGGCTAAAGATATTTCAAGAGCAAGAATAATTAAATTACTATACAGTAGTGTTTAAACTGCTGCTTGAGCATGTAATGTATGACCATGAAGATACCTCCTATGTGTTAATATCATTAATACTCCAGCATCTGATATTTAGTGACACATTTAATTAAAGCATCCTGACCTTTGCCAGATGAAATATGTTCCAATAGTATCTTTTTTTACTGTAAAAATGAGGTTTAGTAGTTAAATGTTCTAATCGGTTTCATTTAACCATGCTGGGAAAAATTCATCTTCCATTGCTAGATCAGCTACTAATTAGTATGGGGCTCCCCTTTTTAAATTACTGGACAATTTTATTTCATGACCCTGACAAATAAGTGCATTCCTTGGGTGGTTTGCAAAGACCAGTGCAGCGAGGCATATGAATTGAAAGAATAAGCAAAAGGATGGTTTTTTATTTTTATTTTTTTATGCCTGTAGTTCTCATCATAACACTTAAAATGTCAATAAAGGAAGGGAAAAAAACTCAACTTTTGGTGATAAATATGTCATGTAAATCATTATTCATAGCCTGTTCTTTAGCTCCTGTTTCATGCCCTCAGAAAGTTTGGCTTTGATGCCTGATGTTGATTTGAGAGTGAATTCTCACCCCGTGTAGGTCCTGGGACTTTTTGATAAAAGTTTTCTGTTTGAATCGAAAATAACATTGCAAAGCCATGACTAAAATTGTCTGGTGGCTATCCTGCATGAAGCAGTCATTGAACCTACATAGGCAGGGTGCAAAACACCACTCTGCAGGTGGGTGGGTTACCAGATGTTACTCTCTGCATGTCTCCCACCCTTCTATTATTTTATTTATTTAAGAGTTACGTGCATGGTGCTGCATGATTCATAGACAGAGAGAGTGTCTCTGCCTGGCAATATTTGCTCGCTAAGAAGCAGACATTTGGAAGACAGGATAGACTGTGGAACTAAGGGTTTTGGATCTGCTCAATGGAAGTCTTTCCGTTGACTTTAGCAGGCTTTGAATTAGGCTCCTGGGGGATGATTTAGGATTTTTTCCCCTTAATTCTAGTGAACCTTCTCTTTTGGTGGGCATCATGGCAGAAGTGGTTTTTGGAGGGATTAGAGTGATGTATTTCCCTGATTTTCTTTAGCGTTTCACGCTGCATTCAATCACCCACCACAGCATTTGGGCTTAAATTAGAGTTAACTACGTGACCGTTCTCTGGTGGCACAAGGCAGGAAAGTGCCTCTCCGGGCATCGCTTCCTTTGACGTAAAGCGGAATCCTAAAACATCCATTTTTGTCTCCAGCCACCAACTTTCTCTCGGCCCTCCTCTCTATGGATGGAACCGGGCAATCTTATCTCTGATTTGAACTGGGTGCAAGCTGTTTTTTCCCCATCCCACAAAGAATTTCTTGTTTGGCACTGGGACAATACTGAGATCTTTTGAATTTTTTTTGTGAAAGGCCGGGGGGGGGGGGGGGGAGAGAGAAAGAGAGAGAGAGAGAGAGAGAGAGTTTACCAGAGCAGCCAATAGTTTAGAGATTAAGGCATTTGGCTAGCTTGTGGGAGATTCAGATTCAAGTCCTTCTCTGCCTTCCTCCCACATCCCTGATGAGTGTCCTAACCCCTGGGCTTTTCTGGGGAGGAGGTTTCTGTCTCCTATGTTAGAACTGTTTCACTTTTATATAAGTAAATTTATGAATTGGAGCAGAAACTTGAATCTGTGTCTCCCATGCATCAGTTGAGTGCCTTAGCTCTTGGGCTACTGCTATTCTGGGATTTGGGGTGGGGGTGTCTCTCTGGTGTTGACCAGAAATTCCAACCCAGTCCTGAGGAAAGTTTCATCAAAACGGGACTGTTCAGAAAAGTTTCCATTTTGTTGAAAAATTCTCTGCCGCTATTCTGGATGCATTAAGGTTTCCCTTCGGTTTGGTGAATGATAGTGATGGGAACAGTGCAAAAACTTCCAAGAAAAAAAAGCAACAAGTCCTGTGGAAAAATAACATTATTTAATTTACCTTTTAGTATTTTTAAACCACCTATTTGGACACTTCATCTTTCTCCCCTTTTCCCCCTCTAGAGATGAGACCATAAACGAGGATCTTAATGTCCCAGGTATCTTGGGTCCATCACTACTTGTCTCTGTCCCTCAACCATTTTCCCTGCTATCTCATGCCCTTAGATAATTTTCTCCCTGTACATTAGTGAGTGGTGTGTCCCCATCAAATGCAAAAAAACCCTGTCAGTTGGAGGCCTGTGGAGTCGTTGAGAATTCAGAAAATGCAGAGTAGTTTGGAAGTGAGGAAAAAATCTTTTGTCAAGCTAAACTCTTTCAAGATAAGTACTGTAGTTAGTCCATTGCTACCAGCAATGACAATGGATAAGAGTATGGGCAGAGCTTTACTTTCAGAGGAAAATGGTACGCTCTTTGAACAAATAAAACTTTCCCAAAACAAAACCAGCGATGAATCTTAATAAAACCCACAAATCTCTTCACCTCCAGAGTTTGGAGGTTCAGAAATGGATATGAATTTTATAAATGAACGAGCCACATGTAGCTAGAGATTGCCGGAACCAGAGAATCCAGATTGCCAAATGCTAATGTGATTGAAATCTGGATCCATGTACATTCTTTTCAGCATATGCCCATTTCTAAATAAATCCAAATGCATTAAAAACTAGCAGGTATTTGTCCTATTCCATATGAGGCAGACCAATCAGTAGGGGTGGCTTTTTTCACACACAAATGTTCCTCACTGGAGCATGAATTCTCAAATATTAGCTTTCTACCTAACGAGACTTGACAAGAGCAGGGAAAAGACTTGTCTGTTTCTTGTATCTGAGGCAGGAAAGCTATTTAAATCTGTTAATTTTTTTTAAATGCAGCATATGAATGTTTACTTTATTAGGGAGGATTTTTTTTCCCAGTGAATACAGGGTTTTGTAAAGCCCTGTTCATTGTAATTTTCATAAACTCCATCCAAACATCCCTTTCTCTCTGTCTCTTAAAAGAGAACCCCTCCCCACTCACCCGTATTTTACATGTTGTGATTTCACTGAGGCTTCCCATTGGTCTTCAACAGTTCATTTATGTCAGGCGCCTTCCATAAACTCTACAGCCATGGTCTCCTTATATGACCACCCACTGAATCAGGCTGTCTAAACAGCATCTGTCAAAGTCTCAGACACATCTAGTGAGTAAAAAATGGATTCAGTCCAGGTTTTTTTTTTATTTTTTTTTGTGAAAGTGGGGGTCAAAAAGGGAAGAAGATTTTGTGCCAGGCTCCTCAGAAGGTGCATTGTAATTAAGATGAAATTGACAGGTGATTCTCCTTGGTTAAATGCTTTTTGTGTCTCTCGACATTTCCTCCGTTCATTCATTCATTTCTCAAGACACAGAAGGCACTTTATCCCTCAATGCCTAGGTTAGTCGTTCCAAATCTCTGGATTGCTAACAGACGCATTGTTAGGGATTGGAGCCTGTTTAAGACTAATCCCAAATGCATTACCTAGCGAGTTTTACTTGGCTTTTCGATTTAAGGTATTGAACATTATTACCTGTGGTATGTAGCCATTGCTCTGAAGAATCCCCCCAGCTAATTTTGTCATTGTGTGAGTGTGTTTGCATTGAAGGGGGGTTTCCTCATGCTGCACTTTTGTTTTTTCTGCTTGTGTAATTCGGAGACATTTTTGACAGATTAAGTTAGATTAGCTACTTGAAATTTGCCATTGTCTGCTGGGATTGCTGTCTCTTGAGGGTGACAGCATGATACAGGTTCTCTCTTTAAAGGGCATCATGATGTTAATGTGCTTGTGGGCTGTATGTAGTTTTAAAACTTAAAAGGTAGGTTAATTTTGTTGGATGGCAACTTGGAAATGTTGCATTACTTTATTTCTCTGTGCGGTGACCAAGTGCTGAACCTCAATGGAAGTGAATCAGAAAAATATATTTTTAAAGCAGACAAAACCAAGGACTACTGTCAACAAAAATACTGATTCTGGGGAATCCCCGTGCACGTCTACACTGTGAACGCAGTGAAAATCACGTTTCCATGGGTTTGTTTAGACTTCATTCCTGCAGAGGCCAGATGTCTCTTTATTAGTGAATCTGGCCCTAAAATGAGTTCCTACTAAAAGTGAACAGTGTCTTGGCGATGAAGGCCACGTTTCTGTCTGCTGTCCAATGTCAGGCTCAAAAATAGGCATAAGGTATTATTGAAAGCTCATGGATGAAATCCTGGCCCCATTAAGAAATCTCATTGACTTCATTGGATTTCACCCCCAGTGTTCTGAAAATCATCTCAAATGTCTTTTGGTCTTGTTGATGATGTATGTCGCTTTTTTCTCTATTTTTAATAAATTAAATATTGTAATTCTGAGGGCTTCACAGGGCTACAATAACACAAATAATAAATTACTTTATCCTATCATATATCCCATTGGACTGAATAAAACAAGCCAGAAAGAAAAGCGGGGAGGAGACCCAACAAAATAAGAAACAAACCATTCTTATAAATAGTAAAACACAGAAAAGGGAAGAAATGAAATAAACATGAATATTGTTTGGGAAAGCTCTCATCAGAAACAACCCAGGAAAACTCAATCAAACCCTTAAAACCTTCTTAATAAAAGGGAAGGGGGGGAGGAGAGGAAAACAACTGCAAACAAATGGAGAAGTCCAAAGCAAACCCAGTGAAAGGAGCGGAAGAGAAGATGAACAAAGCAAGTTACTCATATATGTGTTCTCAGGTAGGATCTCCAGGGTGGAACCAGTGATTGTGCCCTTTAAAGAGTTGAGTTCCTTAATAACGTGTGCATTTCTCTTTTTGATTAGCAGTAAATGGCGTTGGTACAAATCTCAAAATACCTTCCAGCTGAGCATTTGTGAATGGGCCGGTCACAGGCATGGAGGATTTTGTAGGATATTGTCACAAAATGGCTGCTGGACAATGGTGATGTGGGCAGACTCCTATCAGGCAGAGAGGGTCAGGGTTAATACACAAATCATGTAACATACCCATGCTCATCCAGGGCTTCAGGGTGACAGCAGACCTTGGATCCTTCTCTACAACAGCACCATCTCTGCTACTTGGACAGAAGAAGTTGCCGCTCATAGAAAGCTGTATAATATAGATCCTAGCTAGTTTACCGTAATGTACCAGCACTAGACGTCAGTGTTCAGGGCAGGTGTGGGTTGCTCGGATTTGATGAACTGTTTGCAAGCAGTTTGTTGGTGTAGTTCATTTAGTAGCACTCGTGCATTGGGGCAGATGGGCAGGTTCAAGTCTCACCCCTGGACTGTGGGTCATACCCCGTGCTCAACATGCATTCCCATACTGAGTCTATTCAATATGGAGTGGTATGTTATGGAGAGCTGAGAGAAAAGCAGATTCTTTTAGTTCACTGGTAGTTCTGAAAAATTGGAGAGAGGATGTGGGGGAAATAGTTCGGGTCAAATTGAAGCTGAAAAGTTTTGACAAATTGAAAAAGTCCATTTGGGGCCAAATGGGGCTCTGTCTCTCCTGTTGAAGCTGTTCCATTTTGCATGAAGTACTTGAATGGTCTTTGAGGCAGAGACAGTGTGAGGTGAACTCTCTCTAGCCTGATGGTTAGGGCTGGGATGTAAGAAACCCAAGTTTTCAAGTCCTTGCCCCCCAGTGAATATTGAATTATTTATATAAAGTGGAACAGTTCTAGCAGGAGAGACTGAAAGTGTTACTATGCCAGTATTCTAGTGGTTGGAGCACTCACACGGAAGTGGGAGAGGACCTGGAGTACAAATCCCTGCTCCAGAGTGGATCGGAATCCAGATGAGTGCTCTAACCACTGGGATAAAAGCTTTAAGGTGGGTCTCACCATCACTTTCCTTTTTCTGGCCAGCTCATGAACATAGCCACACAAACTTTTTTTTTATAATATTCAGCAAATTCATGAATAATTTTGGGTCCACCGAAGCAGCATTTGACAAATAAACTGTTCAGTTAAACAATTTCATCCAGCTCTGGGATTATGGCATTATTTTGTGCATTAATGAATGGGACTGGCACCTTCACCTAGGTTTTGCAAATTCAAAGAAATAAATAAAATGACTCCATGGGCAAATGACTAGAATTGACCACCCACACATGCAGTTAGTTACTTAGTCCTGGCAACTGCAGTCATTGCTTGCAGAGGAGTGCTGGCATGAATGTGTCACAAACTCTAGCCCATAAAGTCCTGATATTTAACTTAAAGCTCATTATGTTCTGGGCAAGATCTGATATTGCAACACATTTAGCTAGATTATTTACACACATGCAGAATATCGCATGCTATACTGTACGGCAAATTCACTTATATCATGGGGGTGTTTTAATAACAATTTCTAGTGCCTTAATATAGAAGTGTGTGTGTGTGTGTGTTTAATCACAAACAAATCACTTGATCAAAACTGAGTAGAACCGAATACAAAAATGATCTATTAAAAAAAAAAGAATATATGGTCTCCCCTCCAAAGTGCTAGCTGCACTTTGTCATCCCTTTACCTCCTTTAAATCCAATTCAGATTAGATCCGCTATCTTTCACGATTATGTAAAAGAAGTGATAAAACGTGGCTTTTCAAAAAATCATGTTTGTACAAGAATTTACTGACATTTTGTGGAGTGATAACATGATATTGAAAATATCCAGATCCCTCCCAGACCTGGAGTCTGGAATCAGTAAAAAGAGCCTTTCAGGCATATTCAAAACTAATTTCTATTTCTTTTCCAGCACTAAATTGGAACCTTTTATTATTTTTGGTTAACCAACCTATACAATTTTAAATAAGTATTTGCCTGATTTGCTGGCTTGTGGCGCCTGCCTAAACGGTGCTCAAAGTGTTTCATACTATTTTTTTTTAAACAGGTAAAAGGAGGAAGCATTCCAGTTGAAATGTAACTTGCTGGTCATGCTTGCCAATAAATATGCAAACAGATTAAATCAGGGGTAGGCAACCTATGGCACGAGTGCCAAAGGCAGCACGCGAGCTGATTTTCAGTGGCATTAACACTGCTAGGGTCCTGGCTGCTGATCTGGAGTTCTTTGCATTTTAATTTAATTTTAATTTAATTTTAAATGAAGCTTCTTAAACATTTTATTTACATACAACAATAGTTTAGTTATATTTTATAGACTTATAGAAAGAGATCTTCTAAAAATGTTAAAATGTATTACCGGCACGCGAACTTTAAATTAGAGTGAATAAATGAAGACTCGGCACACCACTTCTGAAAGGTTGCCAAGCCCTGGATTAAATGATGATGAGGCTGGAATGTAATCTGTGCTCGGAGAGGGCTATCGATGCTGTAACAGCAATAGAAAAATGACATTTTGCTTCTTGTTAAAAACTAGCAAATTTGAGAGTGCCAGTGTAATGCCCACAGACCCTGGATCACTGGTGGGAAGGATTGAACAGGAACTTCTGGAGTTTAGTGCATGAATCTCTACCTCATGAACTACTGGCTGTTAGCTAAGGCTGTAGAGCAGACTTGTTTTATCTCTTTAAGTGGTCTCGGTGCCGCTAGATGGAACAGACCACCACACCTAGAAGGCGTGTGGGTTACGCCGACATAAGATGTCTCAACCCCAGCTCTCCTTAGAGGTGCCTGGCGGCCTGTTGAGAGCTACAGCTGCTTAATTGAAATTGTTTGTGTTTTAGTGCTCACAGTAGAGTCTTGCATTATGATGGAGTTTTCAATGCACTGTATGCAGGTGATTGCAGTATATCTGCTTGCTGTAAGAAGGCTCTTTGGCACAATGGATAGTGCATTGGATTTCTAGTGTGATGATAGATGAATCCATTCAAAGGCTGTGAGTTTGAGTTCCACCAGAGTTGTATATTGCACCACTGAAGGTAATATGCAGACTTGGCTGTTGAAGATAACATGGTGGAAAAGCTGGTTGATTGATTGATTTGGTTTGTCAGTAGAACTGGCAGCAAGGGTTTTCTGTGAGCCAGATTATGAAGCTCTTACTCACATAGAATAATACCATACTCCACAAATTGCCCCAAGGCCTTAAGGAGCTCAGCCACAGGAGGTGTTAAAATGCTACCATCCATGGAAGTCAACCGCTGGTTTTCAAAAAATTTTGAAGGGATCTTGGTGCCTTGCAGAATTGCAGCCTTTCTTCAAGATAGAAGGCCAAATCTTCAGCTGGTGCCAATCAGTGAGTCTTCAAAATTAAATCGGCATATCACGCTATGCCAGCTGAAGGTGTGACCCCTAATTTTTCTTCTGGATAAGTTCTGTACTGGGTGTGGGGAGGGAGGGGGTAACTTTCTAGAGCACGCATGTTCTGTTGCAGCGTAAGTATTAGATTATACTCTAAAGGAATTGGTACAAAATACACCCTGCATCTAGCAAATGTTCTCTATATAGTACTCGTCAAACAGATGGCTGTAAGAGGAATAATAAATAAAGTTCATGATTAACATAAACTTACGATTCAGTTTAGTGGCCAAGTTTTAGACTCCGTGAATTTTTAAATCATTTGTTTCAGCGCTGTCCAAACGAAAAGGTTATTTAGTGGTCTCATCCCTGCCTCATGTGGAGATTGTCATCGGGACACTAAACCATCCCAGTTGGGCTGACTTTTATCCCAGTTTCATGACGGTTTCTGTCTCCAGGTATGCTTGGTGTACACCAGGCTGCCAAATGACACTTGTTCTTAAAATGCTTCGTAGAAAAGGGTCCCCCTGAAACTTTTATCCTCACCAGGAAATTACTCAGTAGAAACACTACTTCAGATGCAAAATCTGCCTCTTCTTAATGCTGTTTAGGTTTTACAAATGAAAGCTGTAAAATTATGGATCATTACCCCGATCTCTTAATTGGTTGCTGTTATCCGCTTAAAGTAACTTCTCTGTAATGCTTCTAGACTAACAGATTTGGGCATCCAATGTAATTTGCGGCTTCTTTATGAAGCTAAAAAATCATAATAATGTGAGATCAAGTAAATGTAATTTCCCATTTCCCATATAATGAGTTATACCAGGCCATTTGACTTTTAAGAACTCCTTTTCATTGAAGTCAATGGGGAGTTTTGCTTAAATCCCAACTGCACATTATAGACCCAGGAGTCCTGCCTAGAGCAGTGCAAATACTTGAAAAACCCTGAATTTTGAATAAAAGCACCCATTTTTGTTTGCTGTTGTTGATGGTATCTTAGTAGTATTTTATTACTATCACAAGTATTTGCATAACAGTGATGTGACAATTCAGGAACCCCTAGAGTTCCTTGAGTTTTACCAGAAATTTGTTCGCCCAAAATATAATTAGTACCTAAATGAACAGTTAATTTACAATTCAAGGGCTCAAAGTTATTTGTCCAAACTAGGAGGATATTTCTGACGACATTATCATTAGGTTCCTATCTTTATTTTTCACTGCTTGTTAATAAAATAGTTCTGTTGAAATCCATGTGTTTCTTTGCAGAGAAAAGAAGAAATACGTGTTTCTTTTGTCTATATCAAAGAATAGTGCAAAAACATGAGTCAGGTATATGTCTGTTTGTTTTTTAAATCCGAAATTCTAGTTTTGCATGGTTGTTTTATAATGTCCTGTGTGGAAGCTAGAGTTGGTATTTTTAGCCCCTGCCAGTTTGTGTGCAGAGAGAAAGTCTCTCTCTCTCTCTGGGTAGCTAGAAAAATATAACTGGAAACTCTTGACAAGAAAAAGGTCAGCAGTAAACCAAAACAAAAACCCAATGAATTTACATCACTAGTCACTTTTTCTTTGCTTTGGATTCACTATTTTCAGTTGATCTCTTTAGGGACAATATTGAAGAAATTCTATAATGGAAAACAGACATTTTTATACTATTGGAAAAGTAAAGAGAGAACTAACTGCACTGGGTATTTATTCCCTGCTTTCTTGCCCAACCTCTGGCTTGAACTTGTACTATACTCTCCTGGCCTATCAATAGTCATAGAAATAAGAGATGAAAATTACTTATTAGGTCATCTACATCCCTTTGCTCCAGTGATTTGCTGAATATTAAATATCTTGAGCAATGAGGCTTCCATCACCTCCCTTGGGAGACCATTGCATGCTCTGATAGATCTTGCCTTTAGGGCAGTTTTTCTGTATACTCGGCCTGATTTTCTCTTTACTTGATATCTTCCCATTACTCCTAGTTTACATCCCCTGGTATCACCCTAAACAATTACTCCTTTCCTGTGGGTCACAACCATTAGATATTTGTATGATGGTCATTTTGGCTCTCTTCTCCTTGCTTCCACCCTGAATTGTCATTTGGTCAAGCTGTTTGTGTTTAGTTTTTAATTTTTTAAAAATAAATAAGTCCTAACAGTATCTTAATTCCTATTCTTTTTATGGCCAATGGGACAGAATGTGTCTAAAAATGAAATAGTTTTTAAAAGGTAAAACATATCAATAAATCCTATGAAATTATGGTGACTCTCCTGCTCCTGGGAGAATTTCCAGTGTTGCAATGGGTCTCTGTAAATATTTATACCTGATGAATTAGCAGCTGGCTACTAGTGCCATGATTACAGCAGTCATTTTGTAAGCAAATGGAGATCTGGCATTTGATGTTCAGTGGATGCAGCACGATTTGTTCTGTTGGACTTAACTCTTGGTTAGAGAATTTACCCAGTGCTGGTGACATCATTGTTAAAACATCTTCCTCTCCCAGCATTTCCATCTGCAAAACACTGAAGGATCTCTCCCCCGTATGAAACGGGAGTAAACAAGAGTAAGAACAGCAGAAGTGGACTGGCTTTCAGCTGTAAATAAAATAGACTGAATTGTGGCAGTCGTCAGTATCTGATTGTGACTAAAACCTTCCCTCTGGTTTTGGTGATACCTCAAGCTCCGTGTGTAGCAGAGCAGTTCCATTGCATATCCGCTGTCAGGGATCAAAGTGAACTGCGTTTCAGAACGGCATGGCATTGGATACACTCAAGTCCACTGAGCCACTTTGACCTCTAAATGTTGCGGTAACTCTATATGACTCACTTGTAATATTGATCTGAACGCTACAAACCCTTTCCTGTTGGCCTGTGGTAAAAAATCTTAACCCATTGATGGCTAATGACATGGTGCAGAATGGATTAGAATTTATGGCAGTAGCATAAGAACACCAAGGCACTTCACAAAGCAAACAAGTTAGTGATCAAGAGAGCTGAGTAACTCACAGGTGCTTTGCAATAGTGTGCATACAGCAGAGTCTGCCTGGTTGAGCGAGGGAATGTTGACCTGGACAAAAGGCTACTTGTCTATTCCTTTTGAAAGGTGCCTCTCTCTTTACAGTCATCTTCACTTTAACTCTAGGAATCCATAACCTCCCGCCAGTGCAACTCCACCCAGCAAGCTATAGGAAAGGTAGGAGTCAAGCATCCATACCCCTGAGCTATCAAACCATACTGCAAACAGGATTAGATGAAATGATAAAAACATTTACCCCACTGTTACCGAGGTTGCTCATATGATCATATGAATTTATAACTATACATATATATCATTATATATACACACATAATCCAGAGTACAATTTATGATGGGAAAATGGTTAGAGTAATTTTTTAGTGGAACTATTCACAAGAACCTTCTCCTTTCTTTCATTCGCTGGCTGTAGTGAGATTCAAAACCCTGCTGCGTATGCTATCATGGTAGTTTTTTGTCTTGAAGTATAACAATGGGATCGGAGTATAGTAACAGGATGAATTTACTTGACTGGGGTTTCAGAGAATCAACATTCCATGCTGTGCTTCGTGGAAGGTTCATGAAATTAGGATACGTACACATTTATCTCTGAGACCTTTCAACTTGGAAAGGAAACAAACTTATGTAAAACATCACAGCTTAGATTTTAAACAAAGAGGATGTGCTCTGACCTGTGCAAGTAGAGTATTTACAGCTATAAGCCAGTATGATATATGTCTCTTACAAATAATAAATAGAGGTTGAGTGTTGAGCTATAGGATTCATAAGGCTAAACTAATAAATGTAATAGTCTTTATTGACTAAAATGAGAGTGTCTTATACTTGGGCCATATTCCCAAAATAAATTTACTGGAAAATAAATGCAAAGTGATTCAGATATTGTTATAAAACCATTTTTATGTGTGCAGAAGATACAGGAGAATTAGGCTGTTCCAGCTTTCCTAGAAATTCCAACTCCCATTTTGAGCAGTTAGTCATACTGAGACTCAAACAGCTTTTTAATAAGCCTTTTAATAAGCTTCTCTTATTTCAAATAAAAATAATGGGAAAATCTGTAAAAACAAAACCAACCTTAAAACTGAAACCAGCCTTAGCAGAAGTCCCTCCACCCCCAGCATTGCCATCTTGGAGATCAAAGTTTACATTCATATCCACGTGTGTTTTCAAGTCAATATCAGCAGGAGTCACAAGTAGAACTTTTGAACCTTGCATGATAAAACAGCAGAGCTGATGGAAACATGCTGCTAGTCCTGCATGTGGAGATCTTCCAGGATTTCTCAAAGAAAGAGGCAGGTTCCTAAGCTAACAGGTTGTAGCATTCCTAAGACCCCTCTAGTGATCCTTATTAGCTCTGCCAATTAATGATGTGGTCTTTAACATAATTATTAGTAGCAACATGGCTGGCTTACTTACAACTTTCAGCTAGCAGAAAAACAGAAGCATCCCCCTGCCCACCCACTATTACTTGCTGCAATAGAGTTTGAGACATTCAGTATTGGTAATGGAGAAATGAATGCCTCAAATGAAAACTCAAGGGATATTAAAAAGCCAACACATATTGGACTTCCTTGTACTGTTTTTTCAGAAAAGGTGCACTTGCCAACTCGAAAGCTGAAATACTTAAGTAGTTGGAGGATGGAATAAGATGTTGACTCTGAAGAGGACCATCTTACTGAGAAATTCAGAATTGTATATATGCCTCCTTGGGGAAAAAGAAGAAAGAAACTACTTAAGATAGGGTCCAAAGATTATTGCCAACCAATTTCCCAGTAGAAAGGTAAATTACTGGAGACTAACTTTATAAGACTTTGGAATCAAAAATACTGCTTTCGTTCAAGCATTGAAGAAATAGTGTGATACGTTTTATTTGCATTGTTAGCTTTTCCCCCAAGGAAAAAGAATTATCTATAGACAAATGTCACCATTCACCATAATTTACTACAGTATAAAGTTGCTAGCATTTTGTTTGCTCTGTATAAACACCGGGTATTTCAGATCAATCAGCTTCCTGCTATATTTAGAATTGGCCATATCAGTGGTAGCTGAGTAGTAATGGTCAGCACATGTTCACCTTTTTAACAGATTTGATGTTGTCTATTAGCTCTATTTACAGACAGAGCAATTGAGGGCACAGGATGTTTCAATGACTTACCATAGTATTACACAGTGAATTGGCAGCAGCGCTAGTAATGGAAACCAGATCCTCTGAATCTCAGTCTTCCCAAGGATTAATAACTTTTTAAAAACTCAAGTGCGAGGGGAGCGAGGGGTGGAGTGTTAGCTGTATCTAAGGGGACCAAAAAAAAAAAAAAAGTCCCCATGGCTAAACAACAAAGTAAAAAGAACAATTAGAGACAAAGACATCTTTTAAAAATTGGAAGTCGAATCCTACCAAGGAAAATAGAAAGAAACATAAGCTCTGGCAAATCAAATGTAAAAGTATAATTAGGCCAAAAAAAAAAAAAGAATTTAAAGAGCAACTAGCAAAAACCACAAAAATTAATAGCATTGTTTTTAAAGTACATCAGAAGCAGGAATCCTGCCAAACATTCAGTGGGGCCACTGGATAATTAAGGTGCTAAAAGAGCACTCAAGGAAGACACAGCTGTTGTGGAGAAGCTAAATGAATTCTTTTCATCTGTCTTCACTGCAGAGGATGTGAGGGAGATTGGCCCAGGTGTGACATTCTTTTGAGGTACTGTCCCAGATTGAGATGTCAGTAGAGGAGATATTGAACAAATTGATAAATTAAACAGTAACAAGTCACCAGGACCAGATGGTATTCACCCAGAAGTTCTGAAGGAACTCAAATATGAAACTGCAAAAATACTAACCTATGTAACCTATCCCTTAAATCAGCCTCTGTACCAGATGACTGGAGGATAGGTTCCAAAGGGGATCCTGGCAGTCACCGGCCAGTAAGACCAACTTCAGTACCAGGTAAATCGGTTGAAGCTGTAGTAAAGAATGAATTAGAGACACACATGTATGCGGTATGTTGGGGAAGAGTCAACATGGCTTTTGTTAAGGGGAATCATGCCTCTTCCAATCTATTTTTGGGGATGGAGGGGCATCAACAAACATGTGGACAAGAGTGATCCAGTCGATATCGTATTCTTGGATTTTCAGAAAGCCTTTGACAAGGTTCCTTGCCAAAGGCTCTTAAGCAAAGTAGGCACTCCTGGGATAAGAGGGAAGGTCCTCTGATGGAACAGTAGCTGGTTAAAGGACAGGAAAGAAAGGGTAGGAATAAATAGTCAGTTTTTACAGTGGAGAGAGGTATACAGAAGGTCCCCCAAGGATCTGTACTGGGACCAGTGCTGTTCAACATCCTCATGAATGATCTGGAAAAAGGGGCAAACAGCGAGGTGGCAAAATTTGCAGACAAGACAAAATTACTTAAGACAGTTAAATCTGAAGCTGACAGCGGAGAGTTACAAAGGGATCTCACCAAATTGAGTGATTGGGCAAGAAAATGGCAGATGAAATTCAATGTTGATAAATGCAAAGTACTGCACACTGGAATACATTATCCCAACTGTACATACAAAATACATCCAAACTATACATACTAAATTAGGTGCCTTGCATGTTGTCAAGAATCAGAGGGGTAGCCATGTTAGTGTGGAATTGCAGAAGTGACAGAGAGTCCTGTGGCACCTTAAAGACTAACTAAAGTATTAGAGCATAAGCTTTCGTGGGCTAATACCCACATGCATCTGACGAAGTGGGTATTAGCCCACGAAAGCTTATGCTCTAATACTTTAGTTAGTCTTGAAGGTGCCACAGGACTCGCTGTCAATACTAAATTAGGTGTTGCCACTCCCGAAAGAGATCTTGGAGTGATTTTGGATAGTTCTCTGAAAACATCTGCACAGTGTGCATCAGCAGTCCAAAAAAGCTGACGTCTTGAACCATTAGGAAAGGGAGATTTTCTACGTTATTACCTATCATAATGCCACTATATAAATCTATGGTACACCCACACCTTGAATGCAGTGTGCAATTCTGGTTACCCCATCTCTAAAAAGAGATGATAGAATTGGAAAAGGTACAGAGAAGGGCAGAAGAAATGATTATGGGTCTAGAACAGCTTCTCTGTGAAGAGGTTAAAAAGATCGGAACCTTTCATCTTAGAAAAGAGATAAGAACGGGGTGATATGATAGGCCTATACTGGGGATGCTCAAACTTACTGACCCTTTGAGCGGCATATAACAATTTTCAGAAGTTCGAGAGCCAGGGCACGCCGGCTGGGGTTCGGGGCTTCAGCCCTTGGGGTTGAAGTCCTGAGACGCTCCCCCACCCCCACACTGACCAGGGCGACAGTTTGGGGAGGGGGCAGATTTTTGCCAGGATTTGCTGGCTTAGTTACATGCTCCTGCCCCATCCCCTTCCTACACAGCAGCTGCTAGAGCTGGCAAGCTGGGAGCTGGAGCTGTGTGGAGAGGCAGCGGCAAACAGCTGGGAGCTGAAGCAGTTGTGTAGCTGGGGGGTATCCGGGGGAACGGTCGTTTCCCCTGAAGCTAGATTCCCAAAAGTGGCGCCTACTCACCTGGTGGCTGGAGCATGGGAGACTCTTAGAGCCGTCACCGCAACTCCACTGGAAAAAGTCCGCCGAAATGCCGCAGAAAGGGCTTTACTTCATTCGGCGGCATTTCGGTTGCCATACTCCCTTCTACGCTTTCTCCGGCGGCGGCGTTTTAGCCGCAGCTCCACCAGGCAGAAGTTCTGGCTTTTTTTTGTGGCTCCCTTTTTTGGGGGGGGGGGGGGGGGCCTTTTTTTTGTGGCCGCCCCCCCGCTGTCAAAACCTGGCCATGCCCCTGAGCTGAAGGGAGAGCCGCTGCTTTTGGTGCTGACTCTACCCACAGAGCTAAAGCAGAGGCCTCTCCCTTCATCTCCCAGCTGTTTGGAGCTCCCAGGTGTTAGCTGTGGCAATGAGAGGCTGCTGAGAGTAAGGGGGTGGGGGGCATGCCTGGAAGAGTGTGACTCAAGCTGTTGGGAGGGGCTGAACCTTTAAATTGTGTCCCCCCCACACTCAGCAGGCATCAGTCATCTCTGGCAGAAGCTCCTAACCCCATAGGCACCAACTCAGTGGGTGCTCCGGGGCTGGAGCACCCATGGGGAAAAATTGGTGGGTGCTCTGCACCCACCGGCAGCTCCTTACCTTGCCCCTCACCCCAGCTCAACTCCGCTCTGCCGCCTCCTGCGTCTCCCCCCTCCCTCTTAGCGCTTGCGCCGCCAAACAGCTGTTTCGCGTGGCAAGCCTGGGTGGGAGGAGGGGGGAGGGGAGGGAATGTGGCGAGCTCGGGGGAGGAGGCGGAGCTGGAGTGGGGATTTTGGGAGGGGCCAAATGGGGCAGGGAGGGGCAGAGTTTGGGTGAGGACTTTGGGACAGGGGTGGAGTCGGGGCAGGGCTGCGGGGGTGCGGTGTGACTAACCTCACTATAGGGCAGAAGCCTCAAGCTCCCAGTCCAGTAGGTGAAGAATGTGGCGGGAGGGAGGCTCCGCAAGCAGCACTTTAACTGTAAAAGAGCCACGTGTGGCTTGCGAGCCGTGGTTTGGCCAGCCCTGGCCTATAGACTCAGGACTGGTGTGGAGAAAGTGAATAAGGAAGTGTTAGTTGCCCCTTCATGTAACCCAAGAACCAGGGGTCACCCAGCGAAAGGAAGCATTTCTTCACACAACGCACAGTCAGCCTGTGGAACTCACTGCCAGGGGATGTTAAGGCCAAAAGCATAAATGGGTTCAGAAAAAGAATTAGATAAGTTCATGGAGGATAGATCCATCAATGGCTATTAGCCAAGATGGTCAAGGTTGCAACCCCATGCTCCAGATGTCCCTAAGCCTCTGACACAAACTGGGACTGGATGACAGGAGTTGGATCCCTTGTTCTGTTCATTTCCTCTTAGGCATCTGCCACTGGCTACCATCGGGCGACAGGATACTGGGCCAGATGAATCACTGGTCTGACCCAGTATAGCCGTTCTCATGGCTCATGTCTTTTTAATTTAGCTTGTCACAATCTTGACTTATTCATATTTTTGACCACTGAGAACTGAAGTAGATGGAAGTACTAGAGAATAGTAGGCAGCAATTCTCTAATCAGTGGGCTAGATAGGGGGAAGCCAAACTAGATAACTTAGCTCTTTTCCTGCTCTAATTTCTGTTGTTCTTCCTATTGGATACTCCCTGTAATTTCACACAGTTACACATTTTGGCGGGTTTGTTCTCCTTGAAATTGAGCCCATTGGCAACAAATGCAGTTTGGGAGCAATCACTTACTGTTAATATTCATAAAATATTATTTATCAGATTCCTAATGCCATAGGTGTTCTTAGTACTTAGAAAATTACAAGTTATTTGTATTGCTAAGACAGCCCTTTAGGGACCTCAGCTGTGACCAAGGCCCCGTTGTGCTACAAATATAGAGTAAGAGCAATTCCTGCCCTGATGAGTTTATAATCTAAACAGATGAGAGACAAAGGGGTTGGAAGAAGAGAGAGAACATAGAGTGAACAATGAAAATGTTTGTAAATCTCACGCTGGTTCCATAATTTCATAAACGAAAGTCCCTTGTAATTAAAAGCTAGTTACAGCAAGGGATGATGCTCACCAGAGAAGCAAACAGGGCATTATCTGTTCGTGGATTGCTGATGAGGCGGCATCTCTGCATATGCCCAGTCTCTCCTGGCCCAGAGAATAGGAGTCAGAGACGGGTCTTGCCACAAAGTGGTTATGCTCTGCACAAGGAGGCAATTTGTTAGACCAAAGAGAATTTCTCTCCACTGTAATTTCTCCCTCTGATTTGGTCCCCCACCTTCTTAAACTCAGATGTATTTCAGCATTTGGGTTTTTCTGCCACTGTTGTTACTGCTATCTTTTTCTATTCTCTTTTGGCTACTCTGTCCTTCTCTCTAGCTCTGCCCCCAAGCCAAACCATAGCTGGCTTGTTCTCAGTGGCTTCTGTACTGGCCAGCTATGAGCCATTGTTAGTTTTGTTTTCAAGCATATTGGAAAATGCATTTTGCCTTTGGGCTGGATCAGAACAATATGGCCACGCTGAACTATTATGGCTACTGCTCCGTCTTTCGACTACTGATTACAGGTGGAAGACATTTTAAAAAAGATTCTTGTGGCATCTACTGTGAATTTAATTTCCTCTGACCTCTCATTATATGCTCACAGCAAGGCCATCATTACAGAAGAAGAAAAAATTCCGATTGTCTGCTGACGCTTCCCCATCTGCAGAGACTTCTCTTGACCGTGAAACCTTAGCATATTCATGGCATTGACACCAATGGATGAAGTGAAGAGAGATAAGATGGAATGGCAGGGTTTGTTAAGAGTACACCCCAGGAGTGATCATCAGAGAGCAAGGTGGTAGCGAGTGTATAATGGTATGAAAACCAATTTGATGCGGGAAGAGTCTTCTGGCTAAAGCACAAGCCTGGGAGTTGTCAGCCCAGGGCCCTCTTTTTGCTTTTGTTTCAGACTTCCTTTGTGACTTCAGGTCAGTCATTGAAGTGCTCTGTGCCTCAGTTTCCCAATCTGTAAAGTGGTGGTGGTTTATCTACCTCCATAGCAGGTGCTACAGACATGCACAATGTTATTAAGTAGGAAAGAATCAGAGGGGTAGCCGTGTTAGTCTGGAATTGCAGAAGTGACAAAGAGTCCCGTGGCACCTTAAAGACTAACTAAAGTATTAGAGCATAAGCTTTCGTGGGCTAATACCCACATGCATCTGACGAAGTGGGTATTAGCCCACGAAAGCTTATGCTCTAATACTTTAGTTAGTCTTTAAGGTGCCACAGGACTCTTTGTCACTTCATTAAGTAGGAAAGTCGCTTGAACCAAAAGCTGGATCCAGACAGCCCCTAGATGTGGGGCGGGAGGGGTGATATTTTATCTATTAAAAATAAACCACACCAAAAAATCTTTTCCCAGTTCTGCGGCTTGACCCTTGCCTCAGCTTTTAAAGTTAGGCTCTGTGCTTCAGTGAGGTTTTGCTCATATTACACTGGTCTACAATTTTTTAGAAGTCGTCTGCTTCAGAGATAAAATGTGATATTTATTATGTATTTTGATGTGCTGAATTCAAATATGACAATTAAAACAACTGATTGGCTGCTGCTTCTAAGATATTTAAGTTTTTACATTTTATGTCTATGTATATTGTGTAGATAGTAGAGTTTTAATCATAAATTGTAAACCTAGGTCTTTTCATGTGTTTATGGTTGCTTTACATGATAATATTTCACCTGTCCTGTTTATGTAACACTTTAAAATCAGCAAAAGGGTTATATAAATAAAATGTATTATGAAACAAAAGGCAAAAAACTATTATGTACATAGTTTAGTCCTATTCAGTGTCTACTCGGCGTTTCTTGGCTTGTCTCTTGTATTCATTAAATGGAGCATCTCTTGTCACTGTCCAGCAATAGTCTGCAAGCATTGATGGGCTTCATTTGCCCTGATAGCGTTTCTCCATTGTTGCAATGTCCTGGTGAAATCGCTCGCCGTGCTTGTCGCTCACTGCTCCGCAGTTCGGTGGAAAAAAATCTAGATGAGAGTGCAAAAAATGTATCTTTAGTGACATGTTGCAACCAAGGCTTTTGTATGCCTTGAGGAGGTTTTCCACCAACAACCTGTAGTTGTCTGCCTTGTTGTTTCCAAGAAAATGTATTGCCACTGACTGGAAGGCTTTCCATGCCGTCTTTCCTTGCCACGCAGTGCATGGTCAAAGGCATCATCTCGAAGAAGTTCACGAATCTGAGGACCAACAAGGGGACCTTCCTTTATCTTAGCTTCACTTAACCTTGGATATTTTCCACGGAGGTACTTGAAAGCTGCTTGTGTTTTGTCAACGGCCTTGACAAAGTTCTTCATCAGACCCAGCTTGATGTGTAAGGGTGGTAACAAAATCTTCCTTGATTCAACAAGTGGTGGACGCTGAACACTTTTCCTGCCAGGCTCCAATGACTGTTGGAGTGGCCAATCTTTCTTGATGTAGTGGGAATCTCTTGCACGACTATCCCATTCGCAGAGAAAACAGCAGTACTTTGTGTATCCAGTCTGCAGACCAAGCAAGAGAGCAACAACCTTCAAATCGCCACAAAGCTGCCACTGATGTTGGTCATAGTTTATGCACCTCAAAAGTTGTTTCATGTTGTCATAGGTTTCCTTCATATGGACCGCATGACCAACTGGAATTGATGGCAAAACATTGCCATTATGCAGCAAAACAGCTTTAAGACTCGTCTTCGATGAGTCAATGAAGAGTCTCCACTCATCTGGATCGTGAACGATGTTGAGGGCTGCCATCACACCATCGATGTTGCAGGCTACAAGATCACCTTCCATGAAGAAGAATGGGACAAGATCCTTTTGACGGTCACGGAACATGGAAACCCTAACATCACCTGCCAGGAGATTCCACTGCTGTAGTCTGGAGCCCAACAGCTCTGCCTTACTCTTGGGTAGTTCCAAATCCCTGACAAGGTCATTCAGTTCAGCTTGTGTTATGAGGTATGGTTCAGAGGAGGAGGATGGGAGAAAATGTGGGTCCTGTGACATTGATGGTTCAGGACCAGAAGTTTCATCCTCTTCCTCTTCCTCGTCTGACTCAAGTGAGAATGATTGTGGTGCATTGGGAACCGGCAGTCCCTCTCCGTGGGGTATTGGGCGTATAGCTGATGGAATGTTTGGATAATGCACAGTCCACTTTTTCTTCTTTGACACACCTTTCCCAACTGGAGGCACCATGCAGAAGTAACAATTGCTGGTATGATCTGTTGGATCTCTCCAAATCATTGGCACTGCAAAAGGCATAGATTTCCTTTTCCTGTTCAACCACTGGCGAAGATTTGTTGCACAAGTGTTGCAGCATATGTGTGGGGCCCACCTCTTGTCCTGATCTCCATTTTTGCAGCCAAAATAAAGGTGATAGGTTTTCTTAACCATAGTGGTTATACTGCGCTTTTGTGATGCAAAAGTCACTTCACCACAAACATAGCAGAAGTTATCTGCACTGTTCGCACAAGTACGAGGCATCTCTGCTCACTTTGGCTAAACAGAAATGTGTCCCTTTGCAAAATCAAACACTGACAAATAACAGAGCACGACACTGTATGAGTTCTAGAGCTGATATAAGGCAATTTGTTCAGCAGAGTGATGTAAGCTTCATTATGATTGCATCATCCATGACTTCTAGGAATAACATGATGCAATTCATATCATGTATGACGCAATACCAGCTTCCGATTGCATCATTCATTGTTTTGCCTAAAAAGCAAGTACTGTCCAAACCCAGTCATAGATTTATTCATAGATCCAGTCAAAGATGTATTTTAGTCATTTCTGGTTTAAATTGAGATCCCTTCCCTTTATAACTCACTTATCCTCCGCCATTCCCATGTCAAGGGTCGTATATACTGACCCAACAGCATATCTTGAAAACTAGAGCCAATCAACAATTTAAGCATCATTTTCGTTCTCAGTGACCCAGAATTAGTATAGTTTGACTACATTTATTTCAGAAGCATTTTGGCTGTAGAGCAGTATTATATGCACACACTAAGTTGGCAGGAAAAATTCCTCCATATAGAGTTCTAGTAATATAGAGTTTCTGCATTGATGGGGGCAGTTTTCTGGGCCCCCCAAATTAATACACTGCAGGGGAAAGGGAATCTCAGGCAGTGATAAACCTCTGAGCACCTAGGATGAAATTCAGTCCTTTGCAGAAGGCCAGCCAAAGGTCTATGCACCACTTAAAACCTATTTTGAGGGTAAGTGAGACTTAAGTGTTTCACAGATCTTGTGCTTGTTCTTCTGCCCAGGGGTGAATTTCACCCTGTCTGCATCATTCAACTCGGTACAACATGTACAAATTAGCAAAAAACATGGCCTTGTCCTAATGCCACATTGCCCAGCCCCACTGCTAAAAGCAGAGTTTAAGCTATTAGACATGAACAGAAATCTGATCCCTGTTTTGGAAAGTGTATTTGCTCACAAGGAAGCCTGGAACAACTTATGGTACAGCAAGCCAGCCGAACACTGTAACTGCACAAAAAACCCGAAGCAGCCCATGTTTGAATGGGAGAAATAAAATTGGATACAGTTGATACAGATATCTTTAGAGCCCCATACTTTCTGTAATTCCATATACAGCGTTATAGCTCTTGGAGAACAACAGGATGAGCAGTGAAGCCAAAAATGATGTGAACTGCCAGATCACACAGAATGAAGTTACATTTGAAATGGAGGACAAAGAGGTTCAGCATTAGCTTTAGTAGTTGGTTGATGGTGGTGTTGTGCATGTTTCATTATTAGTGGTGCCACAAATCCTGTACCCACATGCAGCCAAAATGCTAATAAACCTAGCCATCATAAATGAGCTCTGAAGAGAGGACTTATTTTAAGATTGCTCTCTCTCTCTCTGTCTCTCTGCTACACTGCCTCCTCTTCCCCATTTGTAAGTTTCCCATTTTTGCTTTCTTTCAACATTCTATTCCAGTCTTCAGCCGAAACCCCAAATCCTCTAGATCTCACAGTTGCACAATGACATATCTGCAGTGTTGCCAACTCTTGCAATTTGATCACGAGTCTTGCAATGTTCGGTGTCTTTCTGAAAGCATCAGCTGCCGGAATCAAGGGATTGCATTGCAGATCTCCGCTTTACGAAAAAAGAAAAATCTACCCTTTGTGATTGCAGAGGAATACCTTGCCAAGCAAGTTCGCCCGAAGGTTCAGAAGCCAAATGTCAAGGAAAAAGAAATGTATTATTTTATAACAATCCCATGATTTTTAAACCAATCTTGTGATTTCTTAGGACCTCACTCATGATTTTTGAGTGCTGGGGATTGGCAGTACTACATCTGGATGAAAGCCCAGTGGACTCAGTTCTAGATTAAGCAAACACTGGGAAGATCTGATCCTCCTATTGAACGTGAACCAAACCCTTTTCCTTATGGCTTCCTCAGTAGCTGCAGGCCCCTGTTTCAATGCAATGTGCTTTCAATGCTTTTCCAGGGCTGGATTAAGGTTTGGGTGATGCAGCCATTGTTTGGGGACCTCAGGCTGTGTAGGGGGCCCCTTATAATAATATTTAACAGAGAAACATCCCTGTCTTTGAACACAGTATTTTAATGAGTCTTAAATTGCTATGTCTGTGGGGCTCTACACACCCCTTAGTTGGCTTTGAGTGTCTCCCACCCTCATTCATTTCTTCATGAGGAGCAATGGGCAACTCTGCCTCTTCACACACATGTGTTTGCATGGTAGTTCTATCTGCATAAGGATACTGGGCCTGATACCTTGTATCTAGAGCAGTGGTTCTCAGACTTTTGTGCTGGTGACCCCTTTCACACCTCAAGCCTCTGATTGTGACCTCCTCCCCTCATAAACTAAAAACACTTTTCTTATATTTAACCCTATTTTATAACTGATGGTGGTGAAGTGGAGGCTGACAGCTCGTGACCCCATGTGATAACCTCACAACCCCCAGTTTGAGAACCCCTGATCTAGAGTACATTGCAGTCCTGCTGCTGCTGTAACATGTCCCAAGCCCATCTAGTCTGGCAGGTTGACTTACAAAGCTGTCCCGGTGAGCTTTATGTATTTGATCTAAGCTTTGCAAAGCTACTCTGCTGCAACACGGTTCCCTTCCTCCATTAAACGGCTCCCGCTTCAGTATGCAGATTTCTGAAGCCTGCGAAATAGACTGCAGTGGGAGAAGAGAAGAATAGCAGCTTACAGACAGTGCTGTGGAGAAGAGGAAGATGACAGCTGGTTTAAGAGGGGTTGTCAAACCCTGGAACACCCTCCAAATTGCTGCCTACGATGCAATGCAATATTCTGCCTATGCAGCAATGGTACAATGGTGTGTAGCCAAATCCTAGTATAGGATTATTTTTTTTTAGTTAATGAAGTTCATGGCTGAAAAAATTATAATTAAGTCTTTATCAGTTGCTAAAACTGTGCTATTTCCTCCCTTTAAACCTTTGAGCAAGAGAGATAATATGTGAGTGTTATTTATGATACTGGGAGAAGGAATGCAATTTTATATCTGTTACTGTTGGTCCAAAGCCCTATCACTTCACCTACTATTTTCTCTCTCATTCCCGTCCACATCTACCTACAAGGGGGTTTCCAGACCTTTTTTGTGTTTCAGCTATTGTTCCTGTCTCCTGACATTCAGTTTCTTTTCGACAGGTTTCTGTCAAGCTGCAAAAATGACCCACAGCCAGTCATTCCAAACTTAAACTAAACATGGAAACCTGCCTGTAAGAATATGACAAGCAGCATGATGCAGTCCTTGAGGATTGGATTCATTTCACCAAATTATTAATATCTGTGGAAGTCTCCCCTTTGCCTCTTTAGTGTTAAGACTCTTCTTCCTTGGGTGGGGTGGTTAAACCGGGAACCCTCCTAGGACAGATAAAAGCAGATCTGTCTTTTGTGAGGCCAGAGATGCGCAGCCAGCATCCCCGCTCGGGCTTGAGGATTAGGAGAATACGAAGAATTTCCAAATTTAGAGCTGAGGACTCGCTTCCTATAAACAATGCCTGCTTTTTAAAATGAGATGTTAGCAAGATAATGCTAAAAAAGTTCGCCTTTGTGACTAAATTCTGTTATTTTGCAGCCAACCTTCAAATGGCCCGTTGGTGCAAGTGAACAAATGCTTCCTGCCTGTCCACCCTCATGGGTGGTCGAGTTTTAAAATGAAATATACAGGCTGACAAATGCCTTTACAAAGGCCAGATTATACACTGTAAACCTACTGTCAGCTGGGTAGAAGAAAAAAATCCAAATGCCTCTTATACCATTTAAAGATTTAGTTTGGCTTCGACACTAAAGCACTTCATCTTGAGGGAGAAAAGGAGCTTAGAGTTTATAAATTGTTGTTTGGGCTCCAGTAAGCTCTGGATAAGGGAATCTATCTGCTAGGAAACAAATGACCTTCCCAATATTTAGGGAGCTCTGGGTATTGTTACAAAGACAAAATACCTTGGAAAAATGTCCCCAGAATACAGAGGGTTTGAGATGGTTTCATCACTCTTGACGTACAGTTCATACAGCTGCAAAAGACCAATCTTACCATTTCAATTTTAAAAAAAGAGAGGCTAAACATATCGGAGCAATAAACTACAAACTGTTTGGATTGTTCTCCTGGGTTAAACAGACTCTCAACTTACCTATTGCGTATGCTTGTGGGAATCCAGTCTGAATTATGGCTTGGAATATACCACCAGTGTCCAAAAATAACCCACGTTCTCTTTGGTAGTAATCTCTGAGGAGAAGATTTGTGGTGAGTACAAGAGTCTACAATAACATGATTCTCATATACAGTGTTTGAATCCAAAGCAAAGAAAGAACAAAGAAACTCCAACTGGAATAACAGCTAATGGGGATCACTCACCAGCATGCCCTCTAGACTAGATGAAAACCTAGGGACTCCTTCCTGTATTCCTTTCTCTTCGGAGATTACTACCAAAGATAAGTTAGCGCTATTGCACCTCAGTTCTGGCCTACAGTCTGTGGCATGTTCTACGACAGACGTGGGCAAACTACGGCCCGCGGGCCACATGTGGCCCGCCGGCTATTTTCATCTGGTCCGCGAGCTTGGGCCGGGCAGCGGGGCCAGTGGCCCTGGGCCGAGCACGGCAAGCTCCGCGGTTCCGCGCTTGGGGCCGGGTCCAGCACCGAAAGCCCTGCGGCCCCGCGCTCCCAGCGGAGGGGCCGGGCCGAGCGCCGCAAGCCCCGCAGCCCCGCGCTCGGGGCCTGGTCCAGCAACGAAAGCCCCGCGGCTCTGCGCTCCCAGCCAGGGGGCCGGGCCGAGCGCTGCTAGCCCCGCAGCTCCGCTCTTCCGGCCGGGGGACCGGGCCGAGCGCCGCAAGCCCCGCCTGCGCTCCTGGTGGGGGGTCCGGGTTCCCGGCCCCTGGATCTGAGCTGAGCGGGACAAGTCGCGGGGCCCCTCGCTCCCAGCTCGGGGTGCCGGGCAGAGCCCGGCAAACGCGCAGCCGGCAGAGCGCTGCGAGCCGCGGAGGCCTGTGCCTGGCTGAGCAGGTAAACCAGTTGCGGGGAGGGTGGGTTAGGTGGTGATTAGGGTGTGGGAGTCTTGGGAGGGGGCAGTCAGGGAACAGATAACAGGGGGTTAGATAGGGGGTTGGGTTCTGGGGGGCAATTAGAGTGGGGTGGGTCCTGGGGGGGCGATCAGGGGACAAGGAAGGAGGGGCTGGATGGGTCCGGGTTCTGAGGGGGATAGTCAGGGTGCTGGAAGTGGGTGGGGGTTGGATAGGGGGCGGGGTCTTCCATATCTGGCCCTCTGCACAATTTTGAAGCCTCGTGTGGCCCTCGGGCCAAAAAGTTTGCCCACCCCATTCTAGGATCTAAATCAGTCCACTGAATATATTCTCCATGTTCTTTATTTCATAAAGCCATAGTGTTAAGTAAATTTCAGTTGCTAAAAAGTAAAAAGAAATGAATGAATAAGAGTCGAGGGAATAATTGAGTTTTCAGTTCATTAGCTGAACAAGAAAATCTGAAAAAAAAATTAGTTCATGTCAGACTGAAACTGATTTTTTTTCCCCTCGCTGAAATAAAACAGCAATCTTGTTTGGGTCAAAATGAAATATTCAGAATGTCTAATTGAATCAACATTTTTAAACTGAAATGGCAAATTGAAATGACATTTTCACAACAGATCATTTTGATTTTTTTCCCTAAATGAACTGTTTCAACATCTCAGAAAATTTTGTTGTCAGTTTATTTTCAGCTGAAAGTGTTCACCAAATTCACCCTGAATTTGTAAATAGTCTCTCCCTCCCCCGATGCATTTTCCCAGGCAAATTTACTATTAGCCAGAAAATTGTCCCCTTTGCTCTATGAATAAGTGCTTACATCACAACTGAGCCCAGATCTCAGGTAGTAAATATTCTGCTGTAGTTTCTCATTTTTATTTTCTAGAATTAGTGGTGGACTATATCTACCTCTGAACGTTAGGGAAATCTTGCATCTAGAACCAGAATTTGCAGCTTGGGACTATCTCTGTGACTTTTGGCCTTCTCTACTTGGCAAATGTTGACTTGCTATATTGACTGATTCCAATAATCCTAGCCCTACTGAAAGCAATGGGAGTTTTGCAACTGACTTGCACTGTCAGCGTGGAACCCTGGGAAGACTGTGTGTGCTTAGTAATCAGAAAGCAGGGGTGCTTCTGTTATCATGGGTCATAGAGTATAGCTCCTAGTTGATCTCTATTTTGCTCCATCCATTTCCCAACCGAACACCTTTTAAAAACTCCCTTTTCTTTCCCCTCAGATTATACTGTCGATTGCAATGTTTATTACCATTCCCCACTCAACACCCATCCCCTCTGTTTTGGCCAGGACTCTACCTATCTTAGATTGGCATGTTTTAATTGTACTATTTTTGTTGTATTTTAAAAAGATGGTTGAGGGGTTGCTTACTATCCCTGGAGAACGGGAAAGAAAGGGAATTAAAATAAGATCCTCATCATTGTGTTTCTAACAGAGCTTGGAAAGAATGTAAGTTTACCTAGCATCTACTTTCTCTTTGCACGGCATGAAAAAATGCGTCAGCACGCTATTCTGTAGGACCTATGGAAGCAGAGATTATTTCACTGCCCATCAGATTGTTGTAACCTTTTAAGTTGGATTAATTTGGGGACTCACGCTATTTGGCTCTCCCTCTCTCCAATTCCGTGACCAGAGGACAGGCATGCAGCTGTAGAAAATGCTTGTAAAAAGGAACAAAAAGGAAATAACTGGGAAATCTTCACAGAGAATCTTCTCCACCCCCAGAATGGTGGAAATAAACATCACAACTTAGATCTTGGTTGAGAGATAAATAGTGGCTTAGCTGGTAAGTTCTGGACATACCAAAAGCAGACTGTTTGTTTGGTGTCCTATTTTTTTAGACTCCAATCAAAGCACTGGAATCACGGGTACAGGAGCAAAATGTCAAATAGCACCACTTCCTTCTTTGAGAAGACAGCGAGGGCTAGATTGTGCTTAGCTCTCATCAGACCAGTTTTGGGGCAGTGAGGTTTTTCCCACCCCAGTGTGTCTAGAGCTATGTTAGGGCTACTCAGACCAGGGGAGCTCAGAGGTTGTGCTGGAGATGTTCCCTGTTGGAAGTGTGTGTGTGGCAGGCCCATCCCAAACAGCTGGGACTTCAGACCTTGTGTGTGTGTAACAATCTTGACTATCTGCTGCTCACCCGTAGCTTTCTCCTCACTCCTCTTCTGCATGTTAGCATCCATCCTTTCCCACTCCCTTCCCCTCACTGACTCCATCTCCTCTTCCTGGTTACTCTCACCCTTTGTAGTTCCTACCAGCTCTGCCTACTCCTCTTTCCCTCTCCATCCTGACTCCTCCCCTCAGCACTGATCTAGGTCCCGTATCCCTCTCCTTGCCTTTGGTAGCATTTGCCCCAGCCCCGGCCTTCCTTCCACCCCTACCCTCAGGTCTGCTCCTCTCTTGCTACCACTCCTAACCTCCTGCCCATTTCCCTGCCCACCTCCCCCTCTCTTGCTGCTCACTCCATCTCTAAAAAGATCACAGCCATCCATGATCTGTCCATATCTCTCTCCCTCCAGCTCCCGGCTCTGACAGATCTGGATCCTTTTGCCTGAGGTGGCATCCGTAGCTGCCGTCTCTTACAGAGGCCTTTCCTTCTCCCACTCTCCCCGCCCTGGATCAGACTGTGTGGTGGGTGTGGTGGGTCGCTCCTCCCTCCTTCATGGTGGTCCCAGCCCCTCTCTCCTCACCCTGCCAGTTCTTTAGAACTGCACTTCATCTGGCCTTCTCTCTTCCCCTCCAGAGTGCCACCATCTACCATCCAAACTAGCGCTGATGACCTCTCGTTTGCTCTCAGGCCCTGCCACCCTGCCCGTTCTGCCATTTATGGTTGCTGAGTGTCTTCATTACTCACTCTTCTCACCTGGACTTTTTTGCCCCTCTCCTCTATGGTCGTTTTGTTTCCCTGTTTCCTTGTTTGTCTGTATCCGTCCATTGTTTTTGTCTTGTAAGTGCTGTGGGGCAGGGACCACCTTTGTGTTTGTACAGTGCCTAGCACAATTTGTTATTACTCCACGATAGGCGCTAAGGGAATACACATAATAAATAACATATGATCTATACTGCCGCTATTAGCATAATATATGAGCACCTCATACATTAGCATAGTATATGAGCACCACTGCTAATGGAGGCAGTATAGATCATATGTTATTTATTAACACTCTTTAATGAATTTAATAAATAATAAAGAGTATTTATTAACACTCTTTAATTAATTTACCCTCACAACACCACTGTGAGGCCAGACGCTTAGCCTCTTTTTCCCCAGATGGGAAACTAAGGCACTGAGTGGCCAAGTGACGTTCCCAAGCTCACACAGGGAATCTGTGATAGAACTAGGGATTGAACTCAGGTCTCACAAATCATAGGTTACTGCTCTAAAAACTGCACCACCTGAGCTCTGTTCTGTGTTTGTGCTAGCCAAGAGAGCTAGCAGGAAGGGTGTGTGGCTGCGGGAGGAGTGTGTCCCCCGCTCCCTAAAAGGGTGTTGCAAATTATTCCTTCCCCCAACCCGCTAATTCCCTCTTGATGAACAGGGTGAGCTGTGGAAGGTCTCATGCCTCTGAAGGGGATCTCTGAGGCACAGTGTCACTCAATGCTTCCTGCCCTACAAAGCACTGACACTCCACCCCTTACTCAGAGCTGTGCCTTAAAGGCAAAATTTTGCCCTGTGTTACGTCATAGTTTTTTCAATAAGATGGCCAAACGAGTAAATGGAACCCTTCTCTGGCTACTTCATAATATTCTACACAGTCGTGGACAGAATTTCTGGTCCTTTTCATGAGTGTGTGCCTGTCATTTGGCCATACAGGTGGCTAGAGGGGAAAATTCTGGTTGCATATGGCCCAAAGCTCATCTGAGTTAATAATCTGGTGCACAGCGAAGATTCGCTGTTTAATGTAGGCCCTATACAATTCAGTACTGATGCACTTTTACATGCAGATGGTGCATTAATGATACTAGGAAAACCTGCGTTCTTTTCAGGCTTTGTTAGAAGCACAGAGGAGGATTATTTTAAACAGAGCTGGGCAAATTATTAATTTTTCGGTTCACTGGCCATCATGCACCACCGCCCCCACTCAAAAATGTTTGTGAGTCGGATCAAACATCTTGTTCCATTTGCGAGCTTTTTAAACCATTTTGCAATACACTTGGGAACAAAAAGCAGTTTGGAACTGAAACTTTGAAAAGGTTTTTGTTTGGAAAATGCATGCGTAACTTTGAAGCACTTATGTAGGTAGGCTCATTAACTTAAGTGGCATGACCTGTGTGCTTGAAGTTACATACACATTAGTATCTTCCTGAACTGCTCAGCATCCCAGTCCCTCAAATGTGGATGTTGATGGTCGCCCTTCTTAGTAAAAACGGAGATCCTTGAATGAAAACCGCTCTGAACGTTATAATCATCTGTCACTGCAGGATTCCAAAGTCCACCAAGTGCAACTTCTGTCATTGCGCTAGTTGGCTATTCCCTCACCCTACTCCAGTGATATAGCCCAGGATTCGGGATCCATGCGCGGTCCTGAGCTAATGTGGGGGACGTGTTGCCATGGATCCCAATTTAAATATTTAAATTTGGGATCCATGGCAATGACCGCACTGTACGCAAACCTGCGCTATAGCGACGCGCGCTATAGCGACGCGCGCTATAGCGACGCGCGCTATAGCGACGCGCGCTATAGCAAGGGTCCAGTGTGCTCAGACTGAAGCGCTGGAGCTGCCAGTGGCTCTTTCATGTGTCTCCTGTGGCTCTTTTGTAGCACATGATATTAAAACATGGTGTGATTTAATTATTAATCCATCTAAGTCATTAATCAGTCAGGATGTTTTACTGTGTTACTAACCAGTTGTAGAATACTTGGTCAGTCATTTTGCTGTAAGAATATATACATAATAATAGTAAATGGAACACTGAATTCATATGACCGTGGCCCTTTTGGATAATGTTGATCACTAATTAGGCTCCTGAATCACTGAGGTCTGAGCATCACTGTCCTACTCTGTAACTTCCTTCAAAGAGGGGAATTGGGGGCAAACAACCGAATTAGTTTTAAGATGGAGTTTAATATATTTATGAATTATATGATGGATTATATGACTGGGTTGCCTGCAGTAGCAGGGGTCTGGTGATCAAATCCAAAGAGGTGCCTACCATTCTGATGTTTGTAACTCCTCATTCTCCCTTTCTCCAGTCCCTGGAGAATTGAGTGTTCTCCAGAACTTTATGTTTAATGATACTTAGGCCAGGTCTACGCTGGGTGTGTGTATGTCAAGCTAAGATACGCAACTTCAGTTACGTGAATAGTGCAGCTGAAGTAGACGTATCTTAGGTCAACTTACCTTGGCATCCTCATGGCGGCGAGTCGATCACTGTTGCTTCCCCGTTGACTCCGCTTCCGTCTCTCGCAGCACTGGAGTTCCGGAGTTGATGGGAAGAGCACTCGGGGATCGATTTGTCACGTCTAGACAAGATGCAATAAATTGGTCCTTGATAAATTGATTACTATCCGCCAATGTGGCTGGTAGTGGAGACCTGGCCTTAGCTATAGGCAGCATACCAATTCTTTGATACTGAAAGGTGCAATATAAAAATAAAGCAATGTTATGTTGTGTTATAGTCCCATTTAATTATGACATTCCTTCTGGTGGGGAACACAGAAAGAAATTCTGCAGGCCAGAAAAAGTTTCTTTTGGAATTATCTCCTGATTGGCACACAGTACATAGCAGCCTTTGTTGTTGTTTGTGTTGTTCATCATAGCAGCCTTTGTTGTTGTCTGTGTTGTTCATCATGTTAATGAGGATTCATGGAAACAATTACTATATGGTTCATTCACAATAGCTACTAAAGCCTTAGCTATGTTCTCACTGATTGAGTTGGCTGCTGAAAATTAACTAGGCTTGGTGTTCACAGAAATTAGATATTTTCTTAATTTTAAAATAAGATATGGAGGTTTTTTCCTAGTGAAAAGTGTTTAAGGCTTAGACTGTATGTCTAGAAATTTCTCATTTGTACAACATAAGCTTCAAATACATTCTCACAATATGCATTTTTTTCCAGCGGTGCAATGAGAGGTCAGGAATTACTGACTAATTCAAGATTTCCTGCATTGGTTTCCATAACAAAATAATCATTTCTTTATTTAGCTGTACTCACTAGTACGTTTTCGTTTGCATCCCAGCTTTGTTCTGCTCTGATTTTGGCTGCCTCAAGAAACTAAGAACATCAGTGTCTATTTGTAAATGTATCCTCTGGAGAGAGCAGGGCTAAATTCAGATCTGCAAGTCCACTGAGGTAGCTTCTCAGGCACACTCCTTATATAAAAGTCCTGTAGAACTGGACAGAGGTGAATTCAATAGGGTCCTATAGAAATGGAATAAGCTTCTCCCAGACATTGGTCCTAAAAACTATTTGAAAATAGTGGTTTTGAACCTTTCTGTAGAAAGAATATAATTCCTTATTCTACACCATAAAATGGTTCAAAATCCCTATGCAAAGATTATTTTCTATAAGACTTGTTCACAAGAGGTGGGTGTGCATGTCTGTCTTAGGCAGTGCTAGGAAGCTTGAATGTCTTTTAAGTCAGTGTGAAGTGATGGAAAAAGCTACCAGCATGGCTGTGAGTGCTTTTTTGTTTAGAACATCCTCAGGCTGAATCATCACTGGGTTTCACAGTTGGTTCCTGTCCAATTTTTAAGCCCTTGCCCATTTTGACTTAATGAATTACACCCATGCATTGTATGGCTATAATAAGTTATGTGTCTTTGCCATACCAAGAGTCATAGGCCACTGTGATATCAAAGGTAACTCAACCAATCACCAACCTTACTTTGCAGCTAATTTTCATGCTACCATTTCATTGGTTGTTTGAGGTAGACTGCACAGATGGTGAATTATATGGCCCAGCTGCCTCAACTGTGCGACAGTATGAGCTTCCAGGTCCTAGTAAGGGATAACATAGGAACACTAAGTCAAGGGGCCATATTTTGACCTCTGCTGTGGTGACATGGATGTGGAGTGATCAGAAATGTACACCAGTATAACTGAGATAAAAATTTGGCCCTAACTGGGAATTTTCTGTATCTTGTGGTTACTGTATAAGGTTGTTAGAGAACAGCTATCTGTCCAGTTCTCAGTGCTGGTAAAATGGTTGGTTTGCAGTGATATATATGAATGTGGCATTTATTATTAATCTGGGTTAGGAGACATCTGTTTATTATATGCTGCATGTCAGATAAGGTCCCCCTACACCCCCTCCCTCTCCACCGCAGATTAAAGATTCCGATTAATGTAATTTGCTGGAAGGCCCCTGCAGCTTTTACATCAGTGTCATGTAAACTTCACTGGTTTAATCCCGCACATCTGAATTCAGATGAAAACCAACACTGCAAGGTCAGGCCTTACAAATTGATGGATTTTTATCCCTTTAACCTTAGAAGTGTTGCAGAGAGGGTAATAGCTGCGTGACTTGCTTCTTCCAATTCTTTCTCTTTCCTATGTAAGGAAAGAGCCAGCCAATGCTTTTCTCCCATTCCTGATAGATAGCTATATATTTTTTTTTAAACAAGAGGCATTTTTAAAAGGCAACCCCCTAAAGACGTGTGGCATCTTATTTTTATTATTTTCCCCCCATATGTTTTGCTCTGCACAGGCCCTCTGTAAAGTCGTGGGGAGGGAAGTAGGGGACATTTCACTCTGTTGCACTGCATGAGATGAAAAAAGGATGTCCATTTTTAAATATAAAAGAGATCTTAAAACATTTTGTAGAGCTACACAAGACATGAATGTTGCAATACCAAGTTACCCTGCTATAATGACCATGCAGAAAACTACTTGTGAAGCTATGTAGCTGGTTATCTCTGCCCTATAGAAGGTCTCCTGTAACTTTGAAATAACAATCCCTTATCAGAGCACGATGGCAATTTATCATTATTGTAAGTGTTGTTTATAAAGCAGGGATAAAAAATGTTAATACCGTGTATATATGAATCTTTGATCACGGCACAGTGTGTTATGGAAGACCATTGTTAACAACTCCAAACAGATGACTTTTTCAGTTCTATTTTTCCCATAGAATCCAATACTAGCTAGGCTTTTATTTCTTTATTTTGCAGCATTTCACAGTAACCCGTAGCATATTCTTTAGCTTTGCTAATGCATCAATGTAGTGTCAATTTCAAAGACCTGCTGAATAGGCATTTTGGGCTCTGAATCTCAGAGCTTTATAGCCTGTTCTTAAATTTGGAAGCTAATAATGTGCCCTGGTCTATGCCACAAAGTTAGATTGTGTCGACCCAGTTGTGCACATGTCTACACCACAATTTGTCTCCTGCCAACAAAAGCACTTCATTACAGAAACGCAACAACAACACCTCCTTGAATGACAGAGTCACAGTCAACACAACACTGAAAGTGTCGCCCAAGACACTGAGCCAGCTTGTGGGGAAGGGCACACCAGAATACCATCCCATGCTCTGCACTTTACATTGGTGCATTCCTGGTAGGTATGTGCAGCGTTAGTGCAAGCATCCAAAAGCGCATCCACCAGAGTGAGCAGATAGCAAGTGTGAAAAATCAGGACAGGGGGTCAAGGGTCATAGGAGCCTATATAAGAAAAAGACCCCAAAATTGGGACTGTCTCTATAAAATCGAGACATCTGGTCATCCTACATCCACTTGAGGGATATACAGATTTTGACAGCTGCACACCAACATAACATGTATCAACTGAATTTGGTAATGTAAACATGGCCTAAGTTATAGTTGTGGGGTTGGATCTTGAGCTAATGCACATTAGATATTGATTTCCTTTCTTCCTCCTTTCCTTTTTTTCGTAAGCTTTAGAAATGTCACCAACAATGCAATTATTGATGCTAATAGTTACCTTGTGCTCCCTCTGCTGGTAGGATGACTGCCTCTTCAGTATGTGAAAAACTATAGTACAGGCGTGTCTCGTCTTGCGCGAGGGTTCCATTCTGCAGTTACCGCGTAAAGCGGAAACCGCGTATAGCTGAAACTCCATTGACTTCAATGGGAGGCGAAATTGCGCCCCCTGCAGGAAGTTAAATTTTTTTTCTCCTTTCTTTTTTCGTTTTTGCGAATCGCGTAAAGTGGAAATTGCGTAAGTTGCATCAGCGTAAGACGCGACATGCCTGTACAGAGTCAGGCACAAATAGCATCTCTATCTCCACACATAGACTTCTTATCAACAGAGGGATGGATTTAAGAAAAACCTGGGTGTTTAGAGTCTGGATGATATTCTCCTGTCTGCCTCAGACGATTACAGTATTGAGATGGGTTTTACTTAAGTCTCTATTTGCTTGATCCTAAGTCCATTGAAGTCATTTCATTTTCTTCAGCGAACATTGTATCGGGTCCTAAATTACTTGGAAATGCTCAAGACCAACGAAGATAGAGAGAGGCTCAAGAAGCCGATTAGCTCGAGTTTCTTGTTCTTTACTTAAGAATCAATTTCACATACTTTTTTAAATTAGGAGCTCATTCTTCCTCCCACTAGAATTTTGCCGTTGACTTCGGGGTGGGGGGGCAAGATTGGGACCCCAAGATATCTGACAAGCTTATCTGTGTTTCTTAATTTATATGATTTATATTTTAACAGATGCATAAGAGAACAGTAAATATCTGACACCAGACACCAGCCATCTACAGTGTAAAACTCTGTTTTTTCTTGACAATTTTCCACAGACACAAATCTACTAGTTTAAAAGTGTTAATAAGTGCAGAATCTGGTCCTGAGTTCTCAGAATTAATAAGCCCCATTTAGTCGCCTTCAGCAAAAACTCTGAAGCAATGGCTGATTTGCAGTGTTTTAAAGTGGAAAGAGCAGCAGAGATTCCGCAACATTGCAGAAACTGACGCCTCCTATATTGTTACAAAGCCATTCCTTCTCCCCTCTCCAGTTAAGAAAGCAAAACCTATACTTACAATCATAGGGAACTTAAAATGAGACTGGGAGACAAACTCTTCCCAGTAAAGATGACTATGCTTCCATCTCTTCTAAACATTAAGTGGTGGTACAGCTTTTTTCACTTGCTTGTCTATAACATTTGTAAGGGAAAAAAGTATGTTGGAGGTAGTTAGTTATTTTTGCTTTTAATAATTGGGAAAATTGCTTTGGAGAATTCTGTTGCTTAAGAATTTGTGGGGGGGTTTATGTCTTTGTTCCAGGAATTTTAGGTTTGTTTGTTTATTTTCATTTGCAAGATGTAGTCTTTGGGTTTCCCATATAAGCCGTGGTGTTAGATAAAATGGATTATGTGTTATCCCAATGCTTTTGGTGAATTCCAAAATCAAAGGCAATAAGAGTATTTTGCAACTTTAAAATATATAGAAAACATGGAGTTTTAAGTTATGAGATAAGGCCTATGCTAAGGATAAAATACTTATAGTGTAATATTACAAATTGCATGTGCTGTTCATAGTAAAAATTACTGAGCAAATTCCTGGGTCCAGCTTCAATGAGTTTGCATACATGTAAATCAGAGAAAATTTGGCCCTTGATTTCTAGGAAATATGCATCATGATATGGAAAAGTGTTCCTGGATTTCTATAACACAACTCGTATGTTATCATTCCCCAGAGGAAGCTTCAAAGGTATCAGCGCAGTTTGATCTTCTCTCTTTTGCTCTGTCAATGGTGCCAGCCTCCATATCCCCTTTCTTCACTTCTTTCATTATGGTGTCTGGGCCACTGCTTACATTGCTGTCTGAAAATGGAACATCCTTCTTGAGCTTTTGCACAAGAACACCATCCTCTCCTCTTCAGAGTCCCTCCTGAAGATCCAGTTCTGTCTTAATGCCGGTGGAGTTAGCCAGATAATTATAGGTAGGTAGACCCGGAGCCTGGGGGTGGATTGTTCAGATGCCCCCTGACTTATGCAATTGTTTCGTTCCGGAAAGCTTTGCGTAACTCGAATTTTGCGTACGTCAGAAATGCATACCTGCATGTTACGCAAAAATTTCCGCAACTCGAGAATCCTATTTCTGGCTTATGGAACTTTTTCCGTAAGTGCAAATTTGTATAAGTCGGGTCTTGTGTAACCTAGGGAGCGTCTATACATACAAATAAGCACAGCAAATCCGAAGTGGAAGTAACAATAGGTCTGTCAGTCATAAACCAAACCACTTTGCTTTTATACTGACTCCCATTCCCACCCCTTTTGTCTTTCATACAGTAAATGCTTCAGGTCAGGTACTGTCTTCCTAAGTGCAGAGCATCTAGCAAGTTTTGGGTTCTACTGAAAAATTATGATTAATAATAATAATTAATAGTCCAATGAAACAATAGTAACACCTAGCTGTTCTATGTGAGTGGTTGGTTTTATTACATGTACAGGTCTCTGTAATTCCATACAGCTCAGATCTACTGGATTTATCTTAACTATTCGGTAAAGGGCCATTGATTATATTAGCCTCTTGGCTAAAAGAAATTGCAAAATTCTGCCCTGTTATGTCTATGCAACATCAATTATTGAAAGCTCTGATTAAGAAAAATACTTACGCGTGATCTTAATGGTAAACACATGAATAGGCCCATTTGAAATCAACAGGGACCACTCATGCATTTAAAGTTAAGCACATGTTTAAGCATTTTGCTAGATAAGAGGTTGCATTGATGTGATTGACAGCAGACTTTGGCTCAAATACAGTATAAATTTACTAGCTGATAGGCCTGCGGAAGGGAACTGTATCCTTTGATTGTAGAGGTTGGACTCTTTTTTTAAAATGTCTTCGCCATCTCTGACTGACTTGATTCTGTGCTGAGGACTTGTCTCTGAATTTTAATAATCTGCAAATTCTCAGATAAAATGCTGTTTGCTATTATAAAAAAACATGGCCAAAGTGGTGTCTGATGGCACCAGAAGGTTCAGATTCAGAACAGTCTGCTTAGAAAAACATGTCAAGGGTAGGGTGGGAAAGAGGGCACAGAGAGTCTTTCCCTCCCTTTCTATGCCCCTATAGGCGACGCCAGAATCGTGGTGTTCATGTGACTGTGTATGTCAGTTATTGACCCAAAGTCATCACCTCTGGAGTAAGTTTGTAGTTCAATCTCTACATACTATTCTGTACTTTTGGCCTATGTCCAGAGATTGCCAGCTGCCCACTAGGAACGGGATGGAAACCCACCAGCAATTTTCTCATAGGGCACAAAATGAGTCATTAGTTGGAAATGCTTTCCACTCTTATTGACCTAAGCTGTATTTGAACTGGTGACCTAGAAGTGAAAGGCTCTGTAGCCTATAGCCAACTCTCTGAACCATCTATCCTCTTTCCGTGAGTTTCCTGCCAAAGTCCAACCACACTCCATAAATGTCAGGCCTGTTTTTTCTTTAGAAGAAGCAAATTCTACGGCAATGCCTCTAAAACTTTTAACATGTAAATCTGACATCCTTAATTTTGCAAAAGCCAGCGTTGATCCCCAAACCTGTAGAGCACGCCCCCTCATATAAAACCTGTTGTCCAAGTCCAACAAGCTACCAGGAAAATCCAGTCTTCATGGAAATGATACAATGACAGTAGCAGCGAGTTCTTTGAACACAAGAATAAAGCAAACTTCCATTTCCATAACATAACACAGTAATGTCATAACCTCGAGAACTCCACCTTCCCTTTCAAGAGGCTAGAAAGTGGGACTCTGGACAAACTAAAACAGTCTCAGGTGGGGTTTGCCATGTATCATTTTGACTATATTTTAAACATTCAAATGTCAATGCTTAGTCATAGGGAAGAAGTGATTCTTATCTAGCGACATGTAGCTTCCAGTATAAAAAAATTGAACCAGTGCCATTTCCTGTTGGAGAGAACTGAAACACAAGGGTGACAAGGGCACATCTATTTTGGATCCCTGTTTTAAAAGCCTCCCAATATCAGAGGAATCAACTGGCACAAACAGAGGACTTTGAATTTCTTTCATGGCAGTGGCAAATTACGTATATCAATGAAACACATATTTAGTGAAGCGGAAGTGAACACCAATAACGCTTCAATCAGCCTTGGCATATGTATACATTACTCTCTTTGATCTCATAGGATGCTGTATTTAGATGATATAATATGCTCTGGTTATCTTTCTAGAAATTGGCGGGATATCTACTTTCACAAGATAAAATTAGCACCTCTTTATTTTCAGATAAACATTTTCTTTTATTTTTTTACAGGAAAACATTGATTACAGTTGCAAAGCATGCCAGTGGGTACTAGTTGTATCTGTTTTAGTTGAATTCCTATTTATAATAAAAAGGAAATAACACAGGTTGGTATTACATAGGGCAACTATGAAAAGTCTGCACTGTTTGGATGTAGGAATTCATACAGTATGCAATGGTGGTGTAGCCGTGTTGGTCCCAGGATATTAGAGAGGGGAGGTAATCTTTTACTGGACCAACTTCTGTTGGTGAGAGAGACAAATTTTCAAGCTGTGTAAGCTTGTCTCTTGAAGAAGTTGGTCCCCAAAAAACAAACAAACAAAAAAGCTACCACCTCATCCACCTTGTCTCTTGTATTCATACAGTTTTGATCATGGCCCATTTATAGTTTAGACTACTTGGAAGCCTTCTAGTGCAAATGACCATGTATATTGTATAGATTGCACCTGAAGATGCAGATATGCAGAAGAACCAGGTGACTTTAGAGCAACTTGGTGGGAAAACCTTTTTGTTAGGTCAACATGTAGACTATGTCAGCACTGGAAATATATTTCTGTGCTTACGAAAAGGCAGATGATGTCACTTTCCCGGGTAGAATACTTGCCAGACTTTACACCACTATAGAGATTTGAATGATATATAATTTTGTATAATCTGATCCCATAGTTAAATTGCTAGTGTAATTAAACGCACACAGTTCCAAAGCAATGTGGTCAGAAACTGTTAGCCTTGTGTGCTTGTTCATTTACTTGTCTGAGATAGATTTTACATCTACTGACAGAAAGTGCTGTTCCTTTGTGCATAACCTACAATAGTGACAGTGACTAATGTGGGGGGCAAAAACCTTTGTCCTTTGTAAAATTGGTCTTGTGTTCACATTGCATTTATGAAATGAAGCCACGTCATGAGATAGAATCTGTTTTAAAAATGAGTAAGGGCTGCACTTCCAGAATAAGATGCTCCAGTGAGAGATTCTCTCCAGGGTAACACACTGACAAAACAGGAACGAAACTACGTAATTTCAAAATAGTTTAACAACGTATGTTTTTTCCCCTCAAATAGCCATTGTTGCCTGTCCTGCTAATTGCCTCTATTCTTGCAGCTGTGTGGGCTGACCGCTATAACACAAATAAATCAGTGGCTCAAAAGAAATCTAACATATGATCTGCATGACATTTTTTAGCCTTCCCAGTTTGACAGTATATATATATATTGGTGATACAGTAGAATATTCTGACAGAATGTGGAAGTCAACACCCTACAGCAAGAAAGTTAGGGGCTAATAATTTCTCAAATGAGATAAACATGCACCAGTTCCCAGTTAGATCCCTTCCACCTAGGGTGACCAGATGTCCCGATTTTATAGGGACAGCCCTGAGTTCTGGGTCTTTTTCTTACATAGGCTCCTGTTTACCCCCCCCCCCGCCATCTCCATCCCGATTTTTCACATTTGCTGTCTGGTCACTCTACCCCCACCTCCAAATGCTCAATGCTCAGATACTCCTGTTGTTTTCAGTGGGGAGCAGCAGGGGATTCTTTGCTGTTCTAACTAGGAGCTGGCAAGCACTTTTGGAAATCTGACAACTTTATTTAGGTGCCTAAATGGGACCTGATCTCTCCTGAGATTCTGGCCTCTGTGCGGAGGGTGTGGAGCACGACTGAAAATCTGGCCCTGGATTTCTGTAGAATCATCTCCTAGAGAGCCAGTTCTGTGAAAAATCTTCACACACACACACAGAGCAAAGGCTGCGGTCGAGGGGGAAAGGAAGGATCCGGAACCTGAGTACAGGGGGAAACCATTTTCAAAGTGAAATCAAAGAGAAGGTGAATTTCAAAAAGCTCCTGCTGCAGAACTAGGCAGGACAAAATACCACTTCCCAGGAGAGCATTAGCAACCATTGTCTCCTTAGCTTCTGTGCCAGGGTTTCCTGCTACTAGCAAACATGCATGAATCTAGTGGTCCCTACCTTGGCAGCCATTGCCTCTGTGTCAATGCTCCCCTCTATGTCAGCGATAGTCTGGCTTGAAATCCAGAATATGCCCCAATGTCACGGTGACTATTTCACCGAACGCTAACCATGAAACGGACTTTAATTTGAGGTAGCAGGGAAGTCTCATATTGTTTAATGACCTTAATTGTATGAAGGAAATGGGAAACATTCAACTCATGAGACAAGCCCTGAGTTGGGAAGAGAGTTGTGTTTGTAACAATATTCTACATAGCATGTAAGGACAAAAGAGACACACCTGTTTGCTGGTGCATATTATTAATGAGCTCAGGTGCAGGATGTGGTCCATCCCCCCACCCCAACTCACAGTGATAGGAACTGTCTGTTTTCTATTGTCTAAATCAGGGGTGGCCAACCTGTGGCTCCAGAGCCACATGCGACTCTTCAGAAGTTAATATGTGGCTCCTTGTATAGGCATCAACTCCAGGGCTGGAGCTACAGGCGCCAACTTTCCAATATGCCGAGGGGTGCTTACTACTCAACCCCTGGCTCTCTCATGGGCCCTGACCTCACTCCACCCCCTCCCCTGAGACTGCTGTGCCCTCACACTCTCTTCTCCGCCCCTCAGCCTCCTGCATGCCATGAAACAGCTGATTGGGAAGTGTGTGTGTGTGGGGGGGTGCTGATCAGTGGGGCTGCCACTGGGTGGGAGGTGCTGGGAGCAGTGAGAGGAGAGGGGTTCCTTCTCAGGCTCAGGATGGCTGCCCCTGGTCTAAATTGTTTCATTTTATTACAGCCTACAAGTTGCAATTCCTGTTTCCTCAGCTTAGAGCAAAGATCTGTATGTTTTATCCTTCATTCACTGTAATAGCTTCCACTATATATATATAAAGGCAGAACTGGAGGTACTTGAATAAAGCCAAGTCAAACAGACCTTATAAAGGTTGCAGGACTCAATCACACTGAAGTCAAAGTGAATGTAACAAGAGAAATTTACAACTGTATGAGTAAGTGTTTTGGTGCATTTGCAATCATGGCTTTTGTATTCCCCAAAGAGCTCAGATTTCATTGGCGAAGAAGCCAGACAGTCCAGTAGTTTGAACAGGGAGGAACCACTGATGCAATTAGCTACAAAAGTCCAACTTGGGGGTTTTCTCATTAACCTGTCACGTCAAATGCTCTATGATACGATAGTGAAAATCTGGGGGGAAAAAGTTCATTCTCCAAAGCAAACAAACACAAAGTCACTTGATTTTACTAATTATCCTAGCCTGTGGCTCTTTTGGCCATATTTTTTTTCCATCAGTGGTATGAACTGACAAGATAAGATAGGAGCTGGTATTTTCTAAACTCTCCTAGCTGACGGCACATATACAGATAATACAAGGGTTCATTCTCAAGAATGCACAGGAGATTAATTGATTTACTTAACATTAGAATAATCACTCATAAAAATAATTCATGAAATTTGTATTAAATTAGCTTTGCAGTGGGTCAACATGCCCTTTGTCAAATCTCTGTTCTAAAAGCAACCCGCACATTAAAAAATACAGTTCGACATGCTGCATCATTACACGTTATGTATCTTAGCTAAAGCCTGTGGACATCAAGGGAAGGTCTATATATGCTTAATTCCTGCCTCAATGGAGGGGGCTGGATTGAATGACCTCTCCAGGTCCCTGCATTTCTGTGGGTCTATGAGGGCTTCCCGTTGGTTTCAATGGTCTTTGGGTGAGGCTAGATAGTTTTTGACATAGTCCACTATGCCACAGGAGTGTCAGTATAAGCTTATAGTCACTGGTTCTCCACTGAATTGAACTGTTTCCAATCTGTAGAACTGTGGATGTGGGCCTGTCTGGTTCTGCAGCTTGTTGAAATATTTTCAAGTTTGCTTGTGCTAAATGCTGACAAAAAAGGTCCTTTCTAGCTTTATTGTACCATAGCTCATTATGTATTTCATAGCAATTAATTAATACTAATAATGCTTTGATTTTTCTCAAGTGCTTTTAATGCTAGGATCTCAAAGTGCCTTATAAACATTGTGAAAGAAACTGAGCCTGACAAACGAGCCTCGAAACAAGCAATTATTATTATCCTCATCTTTCAGATGGAGAAACTGAGTCACCAAGAGGTTAAGTGATGTTCCAAGGGTCACAAAGTAAATTAGTGGTATAAATATTTAAGCTAAACACTTCAAGTTATTGTAAATGGATTACTGGATTTTTTTTAAATGAAAAAATAACTAAAATGATGTTCCAGCAACTTCCCTTATAAGGTGTCATCTATAAATAAATTTTATGTAATGAAAATGCCCTTTATAAAGGGAGAACAATACACAAATTACAGGAGTCAGCTGCTATTGTTATCATTAAAGACATAAAATTGGAATGTTAACTTCCAATATCAAATTTTAACCAAAGCCCTATAAAATCTATCATGTCAGGATATACTAGATCCATAAAGCTGGTTCCAGCAACATGTTGCAGCTGGTGCTGTGTATTTATAGGTTTTGAAAAAAAAATCTGGAAAGAGTAGAAAACATTTTTTAATGTTTAAGCAAATTTGCCAAAGTTTTGCCTCGCTGCAAAATCAGACTATGGGCCGGCATTAGTTTAGATTAACCATGTCCTGTTCAATTTGACAGTAGCAACGTGAACCTGCAACGCGTGAATCTGAAGCAAAGATAGGACCTAGCTAGCAGGAATTCAGGGAATGTTTTTCCTCGGACCCTATTGAAGTACATACTGTTGGGATTGTGTCTGCAATGACAGCCTTAACACTTCCCAGAGCGGAGGACCCCAATGCAGGAATGGCATTGCCCACCCTGAAAGTGAGAAGGTAAAGTTTATTTTTGTATTTTTCCTCTCCGATCTCTCTCTCACTCTCCCATATACAGAATGTAGCAAGACCACCAAGCGTGGCCCATTTTTTTTTTCACCATGATGTACAATTCGCATTTGTTAATAAAAAAAAAAAAATCTGCCTGAGGTCATCCACCTAGATTTTTTTTTTAAACAGGAAACGGGTTTCAGATGTTTATATGTTAAAAAGTAAGGCTGCTAATCTGCCTGCCCATTTAACAGGCATCGTCAACTGTCAAATCCGTTCTCTTTACATTATCAGCTTTCAATTTGAGTTATGTATTTGTTTGATAATATTTCAAAGAAACAAATAGTGGATAGAACGAAATAACCTGTTTCCTTCTAGATTTGGTTGCACTGCACAAAGCTGAGGTGTCTGTACCTTTATGCCAGCATTTTAATGAAAAAATTGCAACTTTTATACGATTAATTGAAATGGGAAAGTTTTTTAAAATGTACTGCACCGTCATTGACAATAACACACACAATGCACAGTGTTTACATACCGTGTGGGCGACTATAGAATATTCAGTTACAGCCTTAACTCTGTAGTGACTTTATTTGTATATATTGAATGCACACACATCTAAGAGGACAAACCCTTAATATAGATACAGAAGTCCTTGATCTTCAGATAACTCTGTCAACTTTTTCCAGTTTGCTACCCATAGATCAAAAAGGAGCATATTATCTTTGTGGTGTCAATAACTTTATATATAAGGGTTCTGGTTTTTTAAATTTATTTGAGACACTAGTGTTTTGCCTTATTTCCACAATTTCTTCACTGAGAATAATAAAGAAATGGATGAAAATAGTTGGTTTCCCTTTAGTTTGGCATATCTATTATACATAAATCTGCGCCAATAAGTTTGTATTCTGGCGGACCAAATAAAAATCCCTCATGGGATTTTAAATACATGATAATAAATTTGATCTGTTTAATGGGTAAGTACCAGACAAACAAACTGATCTTAATAAGAGGTCAGATATCTACTTTTCATCCTTTTTGAAGGTAAAACTCCCATGGACTTTTACAGGAGAGTTACTGGAGTAAGGACTCCAGGATTGGGCCCATAATCTATTAAAATGTGTTCTTTTTAGGACTGCTGATTTTTTTAAAAAAAGAATTAAATGTGAACAGCATTCTTCTATGAAATTGGAAAATGTAGTATAAGTTTTTAAGTACAGATGTTCACAAATTGTATGTTGTAGACATTAACATGGGGGAAACTACTTTTATTTTTAAGGAAAACAAAGGTACACAAATATGTTCTGATGATAACCCAGACACCTACCCCCAAAATATTTCTGCTTCTGAGAAAATACAAAAATCATTCAGATTGTAAAAAGAGTAATATGGTCAATTAGTTATAAAAACACCCAGCAATGAACTTCGGTTGCTACACAGACCATTAAAAAGCAAATATAAACCATAATGAAAACTCCGTGTGAAATATACACAATGTTTTTTTTAAAAAAGCACCAAACAGAATGAATTATTAAAAATGTGCATGGAGATGACAATTGTAGGTGGTATTGATAATCTGTTCGATTTAAGTTTCATGCCTACCTTTCAGATGTAACACCTAATATATGTAAAATATACACAGCCTTAAAAGAGGGGAGCCAGTATATATTATCTAAGCAATTTGTTGTTGGTAGTGGTTGGGTTTGTTGGAAAAGACATTGAGATGGTGAAATAGGAAAGATGTTTGTTCCATTTTGAAGGTAAAGAGAGATGGTTTATGTTGTAATTGAAAGACACACACCAAAAACTAACCTGACACAGTTCCCTGCAGTTCTTAGAATAGATAACTTCCTCTAATCTAAAATATGTACTTGGGGAATTTTACTAATATGGCCAATCAATTATCTTACAGATTTTTGGCTTTTAAAACATATCTGTCCAGCAAGTAAAAATAGTCTCTTTGGAAAATCCACTGTTTCAAATGTGGAAGTTCACTGATGGCTACAAATATATTGCAAAAATGTGTAAACCAAATGCTGTGATGTTTTCCAAATGAACACCTGGAAGGTGTAAATCAAAAATATTGTAAACACTTCACATGTGGACATATGACAGGCACACTGGGTTGCTGTGCACACGGCCCATCTTGCTATGGAAATCTGAATCGATAAATCAGAGGATGAACCCTGGACTAATAAACAATTCTCTTATGAAAAGGAGATATTCTTTACCACTAAAGCGTGAAAGCAGATCATTCTTTACAGTGGAAAGAAAAAAAATATTGGTACATTTAAAAAAATAAAGGAGGACAATTACAATAATGCATTTTTTTTCAAATTGCTTTTTCAGTTACACAAATACTAAAAATAAAATGCATTTTGTTTTGTATCTTTCTGTCTAAAGCAGAAACAAATGTGAATGTGCTCTAAATATTTCAGCCTGTGTTTAAAATTATCTTTTCTTTGAAAATGTAATAAAATAAAAAACTTTCAGTGGAAGAGGAGAGAGCTAGAGCTGCATTGACTTTTTCCCCCTATGCATTTAATTATCAATAAAATGAATAGGCTATATTTTTATTATGTAATCTGAAACTAAATTTAACATTGCAGACTGTAATATAACATTGCAGATTGTAATAAAATAAAGTAGGGGGAAGAAGACGTTTGGGGGGAAGAACAGATTGTTGGAAGAACATTACAATGTGGAAGGATCATAGGGTCAGGTCAGATAATTATGCTATACTTTAAAAAACTTGGTCTTTCTGTTGTAATTATCGGAGTCGAATGAAAGAAGCGCCTATTAAAATGCTATCTTCTGGAAAGCGTCATAGAGACATGAGGTTGGGTGAAATGTAAACATTATAAAAACACCCCTCAATAAAGTTTTTATTGCTTTACATTTCTGTACATTTTACTGATGGTAAAGGGAAAAGAAGCTACAGCCATTTCTCTGCCTTTATAGTAAGAACTTTTCTCCATTCTTCCTCCCAGCAAAAAAATAAAAATCAGTCAGTCCTTAAAACCTAAATTCTGCTCACAGTGGAATTACTTCAGTTTTAGACAAGTGTAGTAAAGAGCAGGATTTGGTCTGCAATCGCTTGCTGTAGTGTAAAGAATAAATTGATCATTATTGCAATCACTGTATTAGATGTTATGAACATGTACTGTCCACATAAAATGAGACATATAATAATAATTGTGCATTATGAAATGAGACTAATTTATTTGATTCCAGTAATTAATGCCAATTGTCCATTCAGTAGATGGATGTTTTAAAATATGTACCAAAATTTTAGCAGGGATGTATGCTTCATGTACAGGTATTTATAGCTTCTGATTTAATCTAGTAAAGAACAAAAAAGATTTAAATAGGCTATGGGGTGTAAATGTTTAAATATTTACATTTTAAATATAAGAATCTGAAAGGTAGCCGTGTTTAGTCTGGATCTGCAGAAGCGACAAAGAGTCCTGTGGCACCTTAAAGACTAACAAAAGTATTGAAGCATAAGCTTTCGTAGGCTAATACCCACTTAATCGGATGCATGCAGTGGAAGTATGCATGCATCCGACGAAGTGGGTATTAGCCACGAAAACTTATGCTTCAGTACTTTTGTTAGTCTTTCAGGTGCCCCAGGACTCTTTGTCGATTTTAAATATATACACTGCCAGATGCCATTAGTAAGAAGAAAAATAATTTGGGAAATCATAACTCTTCTTTTTTCGCTACGTGTATTAAGATAATAAACATGTATCTGAGTTTAGTAGGCCCCTAAGTGTAACAGGTCACAACTGAAGGCAAATTTGTGTTTTCTTACCAAGAGAGGGCCCAGCCTGTTTGCTCCGTCATGTAGCCCCTCTGAAGTTAAGTAAGGGTTGCAAGCTTGGATTTAGTGTCAGAAACAAGAATTATGGAATAGATGCTTCCACTTGTTAGGATAGTAGATGTAATTTCTTGTAAACAACAGTAAATTGTTGGTCACGCCAGAAGTATATGATTCTTGGAAATGTAATATTGAATTGAGTTGAAGAGGCAGGTCCACAAGTCTGTTAAAGGAGTCTAGGCCGTTGATTATATTGACCTCCCATTTTATGAATCAGAAATATGCAAATAAATGCTGAAAATGTTTCACTTGTGTTTCTGTATGTTGCAGAGGAAACGTGGTTAGTTATATTTCCTGAAATAAACTCACTCACTATAAAGTTAATCCCCCAAAAGGGAGTATCACAGGGGAGAATGATCCATTAAAATCAAATATATTTCCAATTACGCTATTCCTCAAACATCAACTCTTACTCTTCATTAGGCCATACTGGGAAGTCCAGAGGATGCATGTAATCAGTGACAGACATATGAGTAAGTAGGCGGGACATTATGAAGTATTGGGTCAGACAAATTCCTTCACCCCTGCAGAGCCAATTTCCCTATAGAGGACATTGTCTATAAGGTCCTGGTAGCCTTTTATTTTACTTAAAGTTATTTTTGTAATGTGGTATTATACCACTGTGCGTTGTGCTTTGGTGGTTACAGTTTTAAGCTTAACAAAGTAAAAGTCACCTCTGCTACTTGCTTCAGATTTAGTGTTTCTAGGAACACACAAAGACCAAGGATAGTAACCACACACACATTCACTAATGCAAGGTCTAGTCTATTTTACAAATTCTATTAAAATTACTATTAAAGTTATGATTACCCAAGCATGTAGAAATTCTATACAGACCTAGACACAAGTTTCAAGTATAGTTATACTCACAGCCTTAACAATAGTGTTAGGGTCGTACACAGGGGTGGGAAAACTTTTTGGCCTGAGGGCCACATCTGGGAATAGAAATTGTCTGGCAGGCCATGAACACTTACAAAATTGGGATGGGGGTGAGGGCTCTGGTTGAGGGTGCAGGCTTTGAGCTGGGTCTGGGGATAAGAGGTTTGGGGTGAAGGAGGGTGCTTCAGGCTAGGATCGAGGGGTTTGGAGTGTGGGAGGGGGATCAAGGCTGGGATATGGGGTTGGGACATGGGGAGAGGCTCAGGGTTGCAGGCTCCTAGCAGCGCTTACCTTAAGTGGCTTCCGGAAGCAGCAACATGTCCCTTCTCTAGCTCCTATGCGAAGGTGCGACCAGACGGCTCTGCACGCTGCCCCGTTTGCAGGCTCTGCCACTATAGCTCCCATTGGAGTGCCAAAAGGGGCCATTGGAGTGTGTTGGAGCCAAAGCGGGGCCATGTCCTGGCTTCCGGGAGCTGTGTGGAGCGGCCTCTACCCTTTCACCCTGGCTGGAATGCCGGAGCAGAGCAAAGCCAGACTCCGCTCCCCAGTGGGCGCTCATGGCTAACTTAAAACAGCTTGTGGGCCGCTTGTGGGCCGTCGTTTGCCACCCCTGTCTGATGGCTCTTTCATGGATTGATCATCATTAGAGGGATGGTTCCTGTGGTTTCCTATAGGGAGTTCAATTTTCCCGCTCTGGGCACCCTCTTTTATAATGTAACTCTTTAATAATGTGTATTTACACACATCATGCACCCTGCGGTTAGGGCATGTGTTAGAAAAGTGTAATTACTGGGTATCTTCTAAGCAAAAAATTACTCTTACTGTTAATTTTTTGCAATAATATCACTTGGTACCTCTTTCCCCATAATCTTAGGGCATCGGGTTATTCTTTCGTCACATATTAGCATTTTTTTAATTTTCAAGGCCTAAATTAGCTAAGCTAAAATCTTGCAGGCCTCAGCCTACAGGCCTTTCATTTCAACCTTACTACCTTCAATACCTAGTACATAATTATCCCTTCTAACGACTGATAAATTTTATACTTATATAATGCTACCACTTAACTCTATTTAGTGTACAATAATTGTACATGACATAACACGTTAGTTAATCATAACCACAGAATATGTGAACGATAAACTAAAATACGGGACAGAACCTGCACGGGTCGAGTGCTTTTGGCTTCCATTGACTTATATAATTTATTTTTGTTTCTTTGCTGACTTTTTGCCAATCCATAGATACGAAGAGAGATTTTAGAAATTTACCTTATTGAGCAGACCAAGGACAAAAGCATAACAAGGCCCCAGGATTTTTAAAATTTACTAGCCATTGTGGATGCCTCAATGGAGGCTGATTTTCAGAAGGCAGGTGCTCAACATTTTCTGAAGTTAGGCACCCAAAAATCACTTTTGAAAATCTTGGCCTAGGTGTGCAGTTGTACGCATGAGTTACTTTAAGTGCATATGCAAATGGAAAAATGTACATGCAAATGTGCCCTATTAACCATTTGAATGCATAATTATCTGATTTGCTTGTACTATCATGGTATCAGTGCATGTATAGTAGGCAAATAGTTGAACATGCAGTTATTGTAGGCCTTTGCAGGCTGGGCAGTTAGTTGTCTGAATAATTATAGTTTTGTAAGAAACCAATATTTGCTGGAAGGTGTGCTCGATTGATTTATTAACCTGTTCTTCCAATGGATATCTGTGGAAGGTTGTGGAGTTACACGTCTTTTTCATTCATTTCCTGCCCTGCTCACTGTGGTGAATTTCTCAAGTGTCTGGAGGCCCTAAAAGTTTGAACCTCCTGGCCTTTTATTTTTTCTATTTCCTGATCTGAAAAAGGAATTGATTTTTTTCTTTTGTTTTAGATATACTTTATTGAAAAAACAAACTAGAAATGGGGAATGAGGCCTCAATCTTACAAGACCCATTGAGCCAGATTCTTATCTGCACAGAGTTTTCACTTGGCGCAGCTGAGTGGAGGCAGGGAGCAGCAGGAGCATGGTTCTAAATCCTTTTTCTGACCCCCTTGATTCTGGATTGCCTGAAGGGTCTTTGACTTCAATGGAGTTTAGGCGCACGATCAAAGTGATGCGTGTGCCGTGTCGTGCTGAATCAGGGCCCTAGTTGTTATTTCTCTGGGTCCAATCATTTCTTGCTAGTGATTTATTAACATAGTATGGGCAGCCCACCAATGAAATCAGTTCATTCATAATTCTGTTGATTACTGATCATAAAAACATGTTCAAGCAGTAAACTATTTATCTATGGTATTATTAATAGACTACTATACTGTCTTCATATTGGAACTATTCAAAAGCAATTGAAAAGTTGAAAAAGAAAAATCCACAACCCTGTGACATCCCTTTTTGCTGGTGAAGTAACATGAAACAGCATTTAGAGCAGGAGAGATTCTATCACTGCCCCTGGAACAGACTTGCCTGAAGCCTATCACTTTCCGCTATGCGAAAACACAGTCATGAGCCTCACAGTACTCTTCTTGTGTGGCAGTATAATATTAACCAATACATATTTGTAAAGCATTTTTGAGATCCTCCGACGGAAGATGATATATCAAGTAAGTGCAAAGTATTATCAATATTACTAAAGAAATCCAGTGAAAACAAATACTGTTTTTGTTATACAGTTAAAAAGTTCTCTTTATAGTTGCAATTTAGATTTGATACTATTGCCACTAGCAGCCATGTGAGCAGTTTTAAACATAACAACACACAATGTTAAACTGCTCCATCCCTTTGCTTTCAGCTGCTTCTCTTTCCTCATCCATCTGTTTGTTATCTATATAGATGGCAAGTTCCTTGGGGGAAGGGCCATGTATAGTTATTTGTCTGTAAAGTGCTTAGTACAGCATTCGACTCTTGAGAAATAATATAGTTAGAATGTGAAAATGTCAAAAATGTAACATTTGGTAATTTCTAGAGTTTTGCTCCCAAGCCCTTAAATTGTATTAGTACAGTGGTGAACAAACCATTACTAAAAACATGGCATTGCATAACTGTGTAGTGGTGAATTATCTAGAAATACCTTGGTACTTGTACACATACACATTAAGTTTTTGACCAGCTGAGGTGTAAATTTACCTCCACTAGCTCGCCATGAACTAACTGTCTGTGTATATTCCACTGCCGTTCATCACAAATTCTCTAGTGTGTTTTGATCTACTCTCTCTTTCAAATTGGAGTAGATTAAAGCTCACTAGTGAACTTGTAGTGCATGGCAGGAGGATCCACACAGACAGTTAGTGCACAGCAGACTGGTGTGAAGTAGATTTATACACCAACTTGCTGTGAACTAAATGCTTGTATAGGTGAACCTTTAGAAAGTGTGCTGTATTTAATTAGAAAAGCTGTATTCCAAAAAGAATACCATAGACTACTTAATTAACAACAAATGGGGCTTGATCCTGTCCCATAAGGTCAGTGGCAGAGCTCATAAGAATGGCCACCTGGGGTCAGACCACTGGCCATCTAGTCCAGTATCCTGTTTTTCAACAGGACAGTGTAATTTTTGGTGATCCACTTCCTGTTGTCCAGTCCACTTTCTGACAGTTGGAGATTTAGGCACGTGTGGAGCAATGGGTTGTGTCCCTGACTGTCTTGGCTAATAGCCGTTGAAGGGCCTATCCTCCATGAACGAGTTCCAGCGGTGGACTGTGTTGTGTGAAGAAGTATGTCCTCTTGTTTGTTTTAAACCTGCTGCCTGTTAAATGAATTGGTTCTTGTCTGATGTGAAGGGGTAAATAAGACTTCTGAATTCACTTTCTCCATACCATTCATGATTATATAGACCCCCTATCATACAGAAAAGAGACTCCCTTTACTTGTCTCTTTTCTAAGCTGAACAGTCTCAGTGTTCATAATCTCTTCTTGTATGGAAGTTGTTCCATATCCCTAATAATTTTTGTTGTCCCTTTCTGTACCTTTTCCAATTCTAATGTATCTTTTTTGAGATGGGGTGACTAGAACTACAGGCAGTATTCAAGATGTGGGCATACCATGGATTAATATCAGGGCATTATAAGATTTTATGTTTTATTATCTGTCCCTATAAACTTCAGTAGGACCAGGATTAGGCTCTTAGTATTTAACATATGCACAGTATATTATGTAGGCAGCTGTACAGCCTCTGTTGATATAATTGGTTTTTGCTGAATATGTTGTTCAATCAACATTCAATGGGCTAAATTCTGCTGTCTTAAACCCAACCAACTTCAGTGATTTAAATGGTGTAACTATGCAGAAACTGAGTGATAGCTCATATAGTTAAGAATGATTTTTGTCCCTGTATTCTTCTGTCTTAATGCCACCAACTTTGTAAATAAAATTGAGATAAAGGGAAAGATAAATTTGCAATCGGTTCCCCTTTTGCGACAACCAAATCTGCATTAAAGACCGGGGGAGGAATCAATCTAATTTACGCAACTTCAGCTACAAGAATAACATAGCTGAAGTCGACATACTTAGATCTATTCACCTCGATACCTTCGCGGTGGTGAGTTGACTGCTGCCGCTCCTCTGTCAATTCCACCTGTGCCTCTCGTGGCGGTGGAGTACAGGAGTCGACGGGAGAGTACTTGGGGGTTGATTTATCACGTCTAGACTAGACACGATAAATTGACCCCCACTGGATCGATCACTGCCCGCTGATCTGGTGGGTAGTATAGCCATACCCTTAAAGTCATTGGCAATACTCCCATTGACTTCGACAGAGTTAGGATTTCACCTTGTGTTCAAGTTTTGTGAAGTGTGAAAAGCCTGAACTGGGACCTAAGGAAAAAAATCAGCTGGACTCTGCATTGTCATTTACTTGAAAGCACATTTTTGTTTGAGTTTCTGTTTTGCTATAAATATAGATGAAATGAACGTTTGTTAGTGGACCCTATAATTTGAATAACAGTTTAACAGACTTTCTGATGTGGCCTGTGAATCCCACAGAAAATGGTTTGAGAGAGAGAGAGGCCCAGATCCTCAAAAGGATTTAGATGCCTAATGCCCATTGGTTCCCTCCTTTGGGAGGCCTTGAAACGAACACTCGTAGCTGTCTTATGCAGTGTCTGTGCCGAGGGAATCCTCTTGCAGCTAGACACTGGACTTGCAGAGCTCCTTTGCACAGCTCCAGTCCTTTTACCTGGTGTAAAGGGACTGGAATGGGACTCCATTCCAGCTTCTCCTCTTCTTTCATATGGTTGGTGTAGAGCAGCAACTGCAGTTTGTACTGAAGTTGATCGAGCCAAATGGCTACATCAGGAGTAGCAGAATTTATTGCAGTAATGCCTCCTTCATATTTATAAATTGGGCAGAAGATAGCGATATCTTCAACGGTCTGTCGTGGGGAACCACACTCGCCCACCAGGGAGTTCTTGATTTTCCATTTGTGCATTAGGTATCTTCATTTACCACGTTTGGTTCGAATTTGGTTCCGAGTTGACCAAGATGACTGCGGAAGGTGAAACCCAGGAACCTTCTGCGTGGGATCCGGCACAAGGTTCTTATTTTTTAAGTGCTGTTTAGCCCAATCTGCTTTCCAAGCCCCCTCCTGATCATAACCTGAATGCATGAGGCTAACCAAGCTGAGGCTGTTACCCATAATACCCTGGAGTTATATCTACAATTGCTCAAAGATACAGATTCATTCTGGTATTTCCTTACTACTTTTTAATAGGTGGGTATTTCCATTTTTAGGGCAAAATTCTGCCCCACTTACTTCCCTGGGATCGTGCCTGGGTTATAAATCAGGGAAGAAAGTAAACTTTGTCTTCAATTTTCCAATAAATCTGTTCCAGATAAGGCTTATAAAATAGATATTTAATTCTTTTTTAAAACCATCATTTTAAAAAAGTTTTTTCCGTAGATTTTGATTTTTTGGCAGAAATTCAAATGCTGAATATTTTGGCCGGAAACCATAGTTTTGGGTGTTTGGTTTTTCCTATTGAAAAATTATTATTTTTCTGCAGATAGCTGACAGTTTTCACAAAAAATTGTTTTGTTGCTAACTCAATTTTGTTAATTGAAAAGTGGTTTTGGTGCAAAAATTTCCATTGGTCCTACCACTGCATATAGTGAGTGTGATTATCCTCTCTTTTGCAGCAGCATAAATTAGAAGTAATCTCCCCTGACGTTGCTGGAATAATAGCCAGTTTCAAACTGGTATAAGTTAAAGAGGAATCAGGCCAGTTGACTCTGATAATAATTACATGTGTTTGTTTCTCAGTGAATATGTATGAGGATGGCACATAATACTCACCCCTGCTGTGCTACAGCATACTATAAAGATAATTGTATTAATTATTGTGTATTGCCAATCAAAACCTAAGCTCGTTTAGAAATGAAATTGCTACAGTAGTTGTAGGATATTATCCCTTTGGTGCAAAGCTGATGTCACGGGGAGTGGGGGAGTCCCGTTCCCACACCCCCCACTTCCTGGGATTCACGGTGATTCTTAGCCCGCCAGTAGATCAGAAGGTTTATTTGAGATGCCAGGCACACAATCCCACTTAGAGCTGTCAGTACAAACAGGCCCCCTTGGCCCGGCCCTTCTGGGGGGCAGGGAGATGAGACCCCGAATCCGGGCTCCCTCCACTTTCCCAGCCAGCGTCTAACCCCTTTTCAAAAAACTCCAACGTCTGCCTCCCCTTTGTTCCCTTGCCAGCCCCAAGGTGTCAACTCCCCTCCCCCTCCATCTCAGGTTACAGCTCCAGGTTTCCAGGTCAGAGTAGCTTAGCCTCAAGAGTTATGTCCACCCTTCCCCCTACTTGTCACAGCTGACACTTAGCCCAGTGAGTTTCAACCGGATCTCAAGTGTAACAGATGGTAGCTCAGTGGCAAGGAGAATGTGTTTATGAAGGAAGAGAGAGGGTGGGCGGGGGACTAGATTGGCAGCAAGGGAGAAATTCTGGCCCCGTTGACGTCTCCCATTGACGTCAGTGGGGCTGGAATTTTAACCCAGGTGAGAAAGTAGTAGAGGCTGGCAGACTAGTATGGTGTTATCTGGAGTGCTTTTGGAAATACAGCTGGGAGAAGTAAGGGGAGACGTTAAGAGCTAGTGGCCAGAGGACGTAATCATTATGTGGTTATTTATATTAATATTCAGTATCTATTATTTTAGAAATAAAGAGAAATACTAAAGACCGAGTATATATGCAAAGTGTCTGTCAACCTCAGAGTGCCTTACAGAGTTACCCAGCTGGCGTCAGTGTCTCTTTAAAAATTTAGATGCTTCGGGAAATGCTTCATCATAATTTAAAGTTACTTTCAACAGCAGGCGAGCGCTTTACAGGTAATTTTTAGCACCTACTCTGTCATTTCACTTGAGCATGGCTGCAGTCTGTCAGTACTGCCCGTTCCCTTGGCGCGCACTCTGGTAACCACTTTGCCTGAGGTCATTCCTGAGAAATTAGTTAAATGCTGGCAGTAGCTGAAAGATGGCCAGCAGCAGAGATGTTTGTCTGTTGCAGAAAAAGAGTGTTGCATAATTAATTAATGGCATTTCATGACTGGGCCACAGTCTTTATGAGGCAGTGTGTGTTCTGAGTGAAATTCAGTCAAATGCAAGCCAGCTCATGGTAAGATTAAAATGTATCTGACTCTGAATTCAAATATAGGACATGAGAACTTCTTTGGTTTCGATCGTCTGAGGCCTGCAAACACTGTCAAGTTCCAACTTGGCATTAATTTATTCAGCCAAAAGGTCAGGAGGCTGTTTTGCTTTGGGGACTCAGGCACTGCCGAGGAAAACACTTTGTGGTGTGCGTCTTTTGCCATGGCGCATGCTTGCCACATCGTCATCGTCCTGTCAAGCCTAAACAAGCGTGCTCTGTTTAAATGTGGGCTTTTCCAGGAAATGACGGACAAGCTCCCTGGCATCCAAACAACCTATAAAATAGGATCACTTTGGGTAGAACCATTTCAAATGCGATGTGCCAAGTGGGCAATTTAACTAGCAGTGCTGCACACATCAGATGCACGAATCACAATGCCGATTGCTGAGGTTGCAGGAATACATAGTCCTGCAGCAAAAGAACAGAAAAACCAGAGCAGCTACTGAAGCACCAGGTGGAGACAGTGGCACGGTGGGCTTCAGGACAAGAGCTGGGTGCCAACAGTTTGATATTTTTCCCCATCCCAAATCAGGACAAAATGTCAAAATCTTGAAAAGTTTTGCAAATCAAGGGGGGGAAATATATTAAAAACCCGGTTTGGATCAACTGAAATAATTTGGGGCAACGATTCCAAAACCTTTTCCCAAAAACTTTGAATCAAGAATGCGTTGAAACAAAAAGACCTTTTTTTGCAAAAAGCGTTGGCTTCAATGAATCAGCATTATCTCCCTCCCCCAAAACAAACAAACAAACAAACCCCCTAGTTGAAAAACTCCCGACCAGCTCTATTCAGAACTTGTCTGGGAGATGGCCCTCTGGCACTTCTGCCCATGGGCTTCCCCCCACAACAAGAAGAAACGGGTGAGGTGAGAGAAGAGGGAAGGCTAAGAACTGCATGGGCCTGACTAGCGGTAGGGGAGCAGGACTCTTTATTCCACTTTGAGTAGAAGTTCAAAGGGTTTTGATTTCTTTTCCCATGGGTGATTACAGTAAGTTTTAAAAGATGGAAGTGCAGCAAAACCCTGCCTTTGGAGCATTCTAAGCATTCTGACGCTACACAGGAGTAATACAGTAGCTGGTTTCTACTGTCTTACTGGGGCAATGGACATCCATGTAATATCTCTGGTATCTTCATATACTGTGAGAAGAAGGGGACCAAACTGATTTAATTCCAATCTGAAATCTTTTCTATGCAATATAAATATGCCCCTACGAGAAAATTCTTATCCCCTCTAACAACAGGTGATGTCCAAACTTACAAGGTTTGGCATCCGGGTTCATTTAAGTCTGAGATGCTTACTAAACTTGACTAAACCTGCAAAACTAGTCAAGAAGTCTCACAGGACCACCCTTGCTTGTGTGAGAACTAGTAATTCTGGCTCCTGGTTGGGCAACAGCAGTCCTTCTCACCCTAGCTGGACCATAGGCAGGTGGGTGAAAATAAGCATGAAGGAAAATAAATGGTCCAAACCTCCCATGCCACACTCTTCTTGTTCTTAAAAAGTCAGTTCTGCCGCCTTGTCTCTGGGAATTGAGAGGGAAGAAGGGTAACTAGACAAAGTTGTAAAAAGGGTGGGAAGGACAGTAAGGAACCAGAGGAATCCAGATGTGTATGACTTTCAGTAACTGAATTTATGTCTCTGTCCTTCCTCTGTCTGTCCCCCTCTGCCCACTTGTGTATTGATGAGCATCAGTTGCCATGTCATGTTAAATGTGTATGGTGTGCGCTCTTGTGCAGAGACCAGGTATTGTGAGGCACTGACATTTCTGAGTGCTAAAAAATAATAGGTGATAAGTGTAGAATTTAGAGAGAGGCTAGAGCCAAAACTCCAGAGTTTGGAAATTTAGATCTGGACTTTTGTGACTAATCCATCTGTTATAAGAATTGATATAAACTGAATTTCATTGTATAATAGAAAGGAACCCCCTTTTGACCCCTCAAGACATCCTCTATAAAGGGCTGAATCACATCTCCAATCTGATCTTTGCAATTGAAGTCCTCTCTACTTAAAGGCTGCATTTGAATTGCTTTTTTCTTATTCCAACCAGTTTGCCAGTCCCATCGAAAGTGAGATTAACTATTCATGCTATAGAAGCATCCACCACAATATGCTATGTGCTGTCCAAACACAGAGCGAGACTGTCCCTGCCTCTAAGAGCTTCAAATCTCAGAAGCCAGGAAACACATGGACGGAAGAGGAGAGGGATGAAATAGACAATCTTTTTTTAAAAAAACTAGAGTTGACATTAAAAACTCTCAGTATCTTCAACTTCTAAATAACATAAACCTCACAAACACAGTCTGTGTTTAATGTATTCACTTTAGTTGGCTAGCACGTCTTACTGCTCTAGAATTTCTGGGATGTTGTCCCTGAAAATGTATTGTCTTCTGATTAAAAGCTTTAAGTGGGACTCTATTGTAACATACAGAAAAAAATGCATATTTTTGTAGGGGTGATGGAAATACTTTCCTTTCTGTGTGCTACAGAAGCCACATTACTCTGGAGTGGCAGGGCCACTTTACAGACGTCATGTCCAATATATTTCATGTGTGTAAAATTCAAGGGTTTTTTTCCCTCCTCCCATGTCTTCTGGGGTTTCTGAAATGGATATATCTTGGGAAAATATGCATTTCAGTAGGGCCTGAAATAAACGTTGCTTGCACATCTCAAGTCCAGTAAAGGATGGAGTGAGATCTGAGAAGATAAGTGAATGCACTGTAATAGTAAACTTAAAGAAGCTAAACTGTAAATCTTCAATAGACCTGCAGTCAGCAATCATGATGTTTGTTTGCACTGGAGATTACATGGACTGCTAACATTGGGGCTAGACAGGAAGGATGGTCCAACAGTTAGGATACACTTGGAAAATAGAGGTTCAACTGATTGCTCTGCCACAGACTTCCTGTGTGACCTTGCGCAAGTCACTTAGTCTCTTTTTGCTTCACTTCCCATCTGTAAAATGGGAATAATACTTTCCTGTCTCACAGGGAGACTGTGAGGATAAATACATTAAAAACTTGAGGTGGTTGGGTATGGGACCCCATTACCATGGAATAAGTACCTTAGATAGAAAGCAGCAATAGTACATCATCAGAGACAGGAAGAGCCTTAATTTCACTGTTTTGAAACTTGATGTGGACTCTATTGATGCACACTAGGCGTTCTCACCTGTTGCTGGCCACTGCTGTCTAAAATCAAGACCAATTATCTTTGTTTAAGGTGATGCATTAAGAGCATTGTCTGACCTGAAACAAGAGATTTTACATAAAAAATAATGTCATGCTAATTAACAGTGACACCCTTCAGCCCAAATGTAAGGAGAGAGGTTAAGGTAGACATTATATAATCTCCTCAGAATGGAACTCTAACATATTTTCTAATACTAGATGTGCAAGAGTCAAAGTACTGCTGAAGCAAAATGGCTATAAAACTATAATAACTGCAATAAATTTCTTAAGTGCTGGGTGAATCTTCAGAAAATGACCACCCAGGATGGGCAAGTTCTGACAGCTACCTTTTTTGGACCTTATCTCTCTGGCACACTTTTGCACAGTATTATGAAATAAGTAATACCAGTCTCTTCTGTTGCCCGAAGGGGAGAGCCCCATGATGAACTAAGTGTTTTACAGAGTTGTCTTGATGTTTTAATTAAGATACTGGCATGAAAAGGAAAAGAATCAGGTTGCTGTGCTTCTTGAGAGATCTCAGGGCAGTGAAACAGATCCTGTTCTATGTACTCTACTGTTAGGCTACTACTGAAATGTCCCTTTCCCATGAGTCCTGTGGTCTGGTGTCCTGGGGAAATTGCCCGATGTGTGATCAGAACCTAAATAACTGAATTGGAATTAGTCTGTTTGAAAATATCAGCTGACAGATCCACCTGCCGAAATGTTTTGTTCCCATCACAAAGGACTCCTGGTGTGTTACGTTCGGACTTCACCTGTGAGGTTGAATCCTAATTGAGAGAATGCCTGAACAATGACTTGGGCCAAGATTATCCCCTCTCCTGGTAAGACCTAGGGGAGTGGGTTGTGGAGGAGGAAGTCTCTCTAAGGATCCCGCTGAGATGATGCCCCTACATGTATTGTCACATCAAATGAGGACTGCAACCTCTTGCAGAAAATGTTCCAGCTTGTGCACCCAAGCTTTCTGGATCGCTCTGCTTCAACTTCTTTTAGCCAGTGCAGCACTCTGTTCCAATGCCCTGAACGCATGCCTACAATCCAGGACACTTTTACCAAGGCTTTTTTCCCCAAATGTCATGCTTCAGTGATGTATAGCGAGGTACCCTTATTACAAAGTACTTCCTGAACTTGTGTAGCATTTAAAACTGTCGTATGTAGATGGATCCAACCTCAAAGTTGAGGCCTGAATGTGAACTTCCTTCAGCTCAGAGGGTGATAATCTGGAGGTTGGTGCTTGCCCATTTTTCATTATACATGTACTCCATTGGGTTAGTGGACTCACCTTGTTCTGAATAAGTTGGTCTGATGAAGAGAATGGACAGCCTGTTTTCCATTGTATTGCCATCTTAGCTCAATAGGAGAAGTGTCTTGTGTGATTCTTCTTTGAGCTTTGTACTAACACAAATGCTCTGTCCACATCCATCCCCCAGTAGGAATGTTCAGAAAAGCTTCTCAAACCCTTTCCGGTTCCTAAATTTGACACCGCTGCTTCTCTCTGTTTTTGAACAAAACACGCAAAATGAATGACGAAGCCAGATAAACAAATTTAAGGTAAACAGTATCTACACACGTATCCTGATTTATAACATAAGTGCATCAGTTAAAATTTACTTGAGTTTACCACAGTGTTTTAAGTAAGGTTATTAAGAATGAAACTCCTTAGGAAAACTGAGTCTGTTTTTAGCCCAGACATGCAATTAGGGGAATTAGTAACATGATACGTCATCTTCAAGAACACACAGATACCGCGGTCAGAAACCTCATGCAACCCTCTGTAAAGAGATTCTGCCTGTAACATATGCTAACACTCCCTTGCAAGTCTTCCGGTTCACGTTAAGAAATAATTTGACTACAGTCAAACAGTGTAAGGACTTCTCCATTTGTGGGCAAGTATTCAACGTTCATAAGACAGGGCTTGGTCTTTTTATGGATTTAGCATCGTCCTTTTAGTGGGGGGTAAGGAAAGTATTTTTAAAATGTTCATGCGCAGCTGAGCGTGAGGAATCTGCACTGGCAGGGTCTGAAAGAAATATACATTGTAATTCACAGACCATTCCTTATTGAAATTTGGGTGAGCTCAGGATTTTAATGGTCCTTGTATAGCAAAGATAACTGGTTTCTGAACACTGCTGTTTAGTTTTTGACTCCAAACGTCTTACTGAACCTTCTAATACACAGGGGGAAGAGCTATGTGGAGGAAGAAGTGGCCATTTTTACATTGGCAGAGTAGAACCTCACATGAATGGGTCATTAAAGCAGAGGGACGGGGAACATTTCTGCGGCTTTGGGATTGGAATGCAGATAAGCAGCGTGTCTGCCTCCTAAAAATACCAGGAAGATTGGTAGAACTAGATTTCTTTGCTGGTACCCAAAGTCAACCCCCGGATGACTTTGCTGGTACCCAAAGTCAAAGTCATCTGAGGAGCTCAGTCAGCTGCTACACCAGTGATCCCCCAGCCCCGTTCCACCCCCACAGCTCAGCTCCGGCCCTGCTCCAGCTCCAGCCTCAGCCCCAGACTGTGGCCTGGCCATGGTTCAGCTCCCATGCCCAGGCCCACACCCAAGCTTAGCCCCTAGCCGGGGCTCTGCTACTGGCCCAGGCCTGCCCCCAGCTGCATCCCCCTTGCTCCTGTCTGCGTCCCTTCCTCCCCTCAGGAGCTGTGTCCCCACTCCCGGCCCCAGCTCCCTGGGCATGGGGTTGCGGGGGGGGGGGGTATCATCCTGAAAAGTTTGGGAACCACGGCACTACCCAAACATTTCAGATTGTTGAGGAGGGATTGAACAGGTAAAGGCCACTGGGGCCCCTCTTGATAACCACCCCAGGTATATTGGGGGAACCCAGTCTGATATATGGGCGTCTGACTATTAAGACCTAAATTACATTAGGTCAAAAGTCAGTGCACCCAAAAGAAGATAAAGAGCTGGTTCTAAGGTTGAATATGTTCAAGGTACATATTCCTTACAGGTCAGTCTGCGATTTTAAAATGTCACTGCCCTTCACGAGGAACCCCCTGGGTTCCATAGAAATAACCCTCCCCACACACTAGCTCCAAATCCATGGCAAATTTTTTTTAAAGAACTGCACTCCAAGATGAACCTTTGTATTTTCCCTTTCACTTGGAAATTGAACCAGATGACTGGCAATCTCACAAGTAACTCAAGAGACTCCCAGCTCCATGGTGTAGATACAGAGGGCTTGGATAGCTCAGATAAGGAAGCATCCAAACTTTTAGATGTTTGATGACAACATGAACACTGAACTTGCTCTATCACTAACACCAATCTTTACTTTTTTTGTAGTCTTTTAAGGGTATTAATTTAGGACCCAGTTCTGCCACTAGGGCATGTCTACACTGCAGAGAGAAGGTCTAACGGTAGCATATAGGCATAGCCATGGTAGCTTTAATTTAGCTAGCACAGTAACAAGAGTAGTTAAAGGTTTGGAAGCCTGGCTTGTGCTCATGGTAGCCACCCAATACAAGCTTGCTAGGAAACCTGAGGACCTACTTAGGCTGTTAGCCCATGCTGCAATCTGTGCTACCATGGCTTCACTGCTCTTGTTACCTTGCTCACTAGATTAAAGCTAGCACGTGCTACAATTACACTTTGACTTTGCAGTGGAGACAGACCCCTATTTACGTGAATATAGACGCCAAGATAAGGCTCTAAAAGCATTACGTCAGTATTATTTGGAAACGATGATGAATACTCCAAAAAAGTGTTGTGAAATATGACATGCCATACAAAGCAGAAAAGGAGAATACTCCATTGGAGATTTGTTGTTGTTGTTCTGCTGCTAAGAAATGATGCATCATTTGGGAATCCCACTTCACTGCATGGAATCTTTTTTTTTAATCCTTTCTTGGACTGACCAATTTTGGATAAGTGGCAACCAGGGAAATATTACACCAAAGCAACAGCAGTGGGTGGCAAATTTCTCCGTTACCACAAATATCCTTTCCTACTCGAGGATCCAGATGGAATGCATTTTTCTTTGTTTGTGTATCTAGTCCTCAATCAGTCTCAACTGAGGTCGCAATTAAATGGTTGGTTTGCCGATTTTCCCCAATCAAAAATGCCTTCTGCCTCTCGCCAAAATCTTTCATTTCCTATTTTTCTTCGAACCCTGTTTCTACCTACCCCGGAGTACAGTCTGACTTCTTGCATGTTGATAAAGCACAATCAAGTCAGGCAACAGAGCCAGACTATGGTATATGATGAAGTCACCTGCTGCTAAAGTATGTTTATAAGGCACATGTGAATTAATTGATAAAAGTGTAGGGAACAAAATGGCACCAGTGATTAAGCTACATGTTGCCAAGTCGCGGGAGGGAAATAGAAAACAAGCTGTTTTTTTTTCACTCTTGCATATTCCCATTTTATTTACACTCACAGTAAATAAGGGGAGAGAGAGGTGGGGAGCACCTAGAACTATGCCTGCTTGTAGCCATTACATTTGATGCATGTTTGACACAGTAGTGACTTGTCATTTTTGCTTCAGCTGCTAATATAGGAGAAGGGACAGTTTAGTGCTTAATGCACTTGTAATGCTGACAGATCCTGGTCGTTGATGGGTGGGATTGAACTGGGGACCTCTAGAGCTTAGTGCAGGAGTCGCTACCGCACGAGTTAAAGCCAGCTGGTGTTAGCTAAGGCTGTAGAGCAGACTCATGAATTGCTCTTTTGCTAAGTCATCTCGGTGCCACTAGATGGGACAGAACCCACACCCAGATGGTGTGTTGCTTACACACTAGCCTGGGATGCAGGGCCTTGCTGCGTCTGAACAGCCTGTGGCAGTGAGCCTCCCAGTCCAAACTGACAGACTCCGCCTACCGGCACCCTCACCCCCTTAACTTACCCTGGTGTTGCTCTGCTCAGTATCTTAAGTATTAGTTACATTTTGATTGCTGTTAAGTGCTGGCCAGCTATAGAGCACTGGGGCTCCATGAACATGATGTGGGATCACATTATGTGATATGGGTTTTAAGAAAATGTAATATAAATCCCCTCTTTTTCAGGGGGAATGGTGTTCTTTATGCTCTTCTGCATGTACATCATTTTGAAAGGACAAAATGTAAGCGTGATATAAAGTAATAATGGAGAGGAAGGTTAAGTCGCTGGACCGCAGCTCCGGTGAGCCACATTCATTCAGTTCCAGACTGACTCTGTGACATCTTGGAGAATTCACTAGGTGTCGATTTCCATTGGTAATTTTCTCCCAGCTTCGTTGCCCTTATCTGTATAAGCTTGGGCCATGAAAAGACTTCAGTATACTTAACTTCAAACTTATGAGTAGTCCCATTGAGCTAAACCTGTGCGGAAGTCTTTGCAGTCAGGAATTTAGGCCTAGATCCTCTGAGGTATTTTATTTTTTATTTCCATGGGTGTTAGGTGCCTAAATAGCTTTTGAGGACCTGAGCCTTAGATTATAAATTCTATGAGTCAGGGACAGTCACTTACCAGATAATGGTCCAGCGCCTAGTTCAATGGAGCTGATTTCTGTTTGGGACCTCTAGGGGCTGTTGCAATACAAATGAGAAGTACCATTATGCTGCTGGTTGGAGACCTCGGAAGGTAAGATTTCAGAACATTACTTTGTGTTTTGGCTACCAAACTTCCCTTGAATTTAATGGGAATAATCACCCATCTTAATCCCCGAAAGCTGTTTTGGAAATGTACCCCTGCACAATGTCAAGCTTCAGTCCGGAAAATGTTTGCGCAGTAGAATAATAAAGCCCCTGAAAGACAAAGGCTATGGAACTGGCTGAAACCCAGCGATGCTTCTGTGCCGTTCTAATGCCCTGCCTGGCGCAAATGCAGTTTAACTAGCTGCAAATGTCTGAGATTAGCACATAGTGAAACTGGGATCTGATTAAACCAAAGCCGTTCCGGGAGGACCTAATGCATGGGAGCTGGGAAAATAACTTTGTGAAGCATTGAGTTGTTGCTTAACCCTGGATTTTATGGAAGGTGGATCTTACTTTAATTTGTACGTTCGTGTTGGTTCAGAAATGTTACTTCTCTAGTCTGGCAGGTGGTTGTTTAAGCTCAAAACTGAATTGGTTTTGCCATAAATGTAATGGGATACATTCTGGCCTTGTTTACTCCCTTGCAGCCTCCTTTGAATTCAGTGTAGTTGTCTGGATGTAAATGAGAACAGAATTGCACTTAGTGATATAATACTTTGCTGTTGTTTGTTTATATGCTTTCTTCAAAAAAAAAATTACTCCAGTTGCTGTTCTGACTCATTGTGCTTATTATGTATTCAAATTTTAAGTATGTAAATCCAAAACAGTCACTTGTGTGAGTGACCGTATTCGTGTTAATACTTCCCCTGAATGCAATGAAACGTCAATAATTACACAGGGACTGACCCAAGGCCCTTTGGAGTCTATGGAACGACTCCCAGGGTGGGATTATGTGTTTGAGTCACTCTTGGCACATGTAAGAAATCCCATCCCTAGTGACTTTCCTGGGTTTTGGATTAAACTGGGCTCTAAATGACATTTTCTTGTAAAGTCCAGGCTACATTTAAAAACATTTAAATATAATCCTTTTACTCCTGAAAACATTGGAATTACCCATTCCACTACCTGCTGACACTTATCCGACCTGTTTGTAAGTGTCAGTGTGTGCTTTGCGGGTTCATTCTCATTTTGAGAGCACACCCATTGTGTGCACTTTAGAAGCATTGTCCTTCGGCATTTTTTGCCACGGGCTAGTGAATGTCCCATTTTCATCTCTTGAAAGGTATATTGTGGAGAAAATGAATCTATACCGGGGGACAGGTTTAGTGGGATGCTTTTGAGTTAGGGTGCTGGTCCCTTTGCTATTTGAGCTAGTGAAGTTGCACAGCTAGAAGCTGAAACGGCCCAGAGCTTTCTCACAAGCTATTTTGTTTCAGATGTGCTGTGGGTTCTTACACACCTATCCCAAGGTGCTTGGCGCAACACCCTGAAGCAGGTGTATGACTGTATCTACAGCTGTAATGTCTTTTTACACCTCAACACCTTTTTGTTTTCTTCTGTTGCTTGCTTCCAGTGATGGAGCCTCCCATGTGCTGTGAGGGGCTGGGGCTGAATCCTGCCTCACACTCACAATTACAGAGACACAGGGAAAGCTAGTCTCCCTCCACCCTCTATGGAACTGGTTCCAGGGTCTGCAGGACTGATCTGTACTGTGACGAACAGCACCTTCTTTTGGTTACAGTGCTCAAGAGCAAAAAAAGCTAGATTTTTTTAGTGTATTTTTTTCTTTTTGCAGCTGAATTAACTGATTCTTTCTGTTGTGTTTCCTTCGAGGAGCCAGAGATGAGGCCAAAATTGTATTGTGTGTGAGTGCCTATATTTGTTTATAATTATAATATAATGTACTTGGAAGATGTGAGGTCTCAAAGAGCTTTTAGAGAGAAAATTCTATAAAGTTAGAACTTTATTTTGATTCAACCATTTCCCACAACAATTTCCTGCAAACTATAAGTAGTGCTAGAATATAGGGGCTGATCAAACATCATCTGTTTGAATCTAAGTCTAATACTATACTGTTTCCTAGGCCAAGTGTTATCACCTTAAGATATGCTTTTCATACATCTGGAGATTTTTGGCTTCTCTTAAGTTCCCTGCAAATCTTTGGGTACCTATGCTAAATCTTTGTGATATGACTCAGAATAACAAACAAAACATGCAGAACCTATGTTCAGTAAAGCACAACAAACCTTTCTGGCTCAACTAGCGAATTTTACAGGGTCTCTGGTAAAACCCGAAGGATTGACATTAGCAATTAATTAATTAGCAATTAGCAATTGATAGCATATTTTAATTTTGTTAAAAAAGGAATGTTCATAAGAGTTTTCCAATAAAGCTAGATTGTCTCCAGATTGCCACCAAAGCAAACAAAAAATAGGTGCATGTGGAAATTGTTTTTTCTTAATAATTGAATAGCTAGCATTTTTTTCCCCTATGAGTATTTAATGTGTGTTGGCGTTTTGATACTGATTCAGTGGACAAAGTATTGGACACTTATGATCAGGGTCTTCTCCATGCGAGCATGTGAAGGACATACAAATGTTACTATTCTTAGGGCTGGTTGAAAATTTTCCATGAACAATTTTTAGCAATGGAAAATTGGGGCTTCCGCTCAATTAAAACTTTTCAGAGAAGTGTCTGTTTCCCTCAAAAAAAAGAAGTGTTGGAAAACCAAAAAAACAATTTTCCCCTATTATTTTTCTGCACTTTTCAGCAGTACTCAGCCAAAACTATTATTTTTAATTTATTTTTGTATGAAATAGATAAATTGTTTGCTGACAAATCCCCTCCCTCTATTTCAACCAGTTCTACTGATGTTATTGTTCTTTTTTTGTCCTCCTTTACTTGCACACCCACTATACTGTTTTCATATTTGCAGATTCCCTCTGACAACTTGTTGCATGTTCCTTTGTTACAGGTAAAATACCGATTCCCCGTTGTTTGACTCATTGGCATGTGATATAGAAACTCACTTGAACAGAGCGCTATTTTCACCAATAGGCTTATGGCTGGGTTGTGGGTTTCTGCAAGTTATTAGTTGCATGTGAGGGTGTGCATTCTACAGTATACGTGTGTAATGTAAACAGCTAATTCTCTCCTGTAAACATCTAATAGCCAGTGAGCTAAGTCTGTGCCAACACATCTGAATGCACAGAAATCTGTGCATGTTAAGGACTCCTGTATTTATTACCATAAAAGTACAGCAGTTCAAGGAGTGCAGATGCCTTATACATGTGCATTTCAAGAGGGCGTTTGCCAGTTTGGCATTAGGTACCAGATGCCTGAAACTGGCAGTCAAATCCATTTGTCACCGAGTAGCATGTCTAATCCCTGTTTACAGAAATTCTAATACCCTATTCCACGCAAATGGTCTTTGTACTGTGTTCCTGGGGAACTTGGAGAGAGAGCAAGTGAGCGAGCAAGAGAGAATCTATCTCCATATTGCTGTCATCAGCACAACGTGAAACATTGTGCTATGCTTCTGAGATGAAACTGGATCTGTGAGGCCCTGGCTAGCTTTTGCAGAGTGCCATGGGGGGCTTGTTCACATAGTGCATTAGCCTGCATGAAGGAGCTGAAAATTCTAGTGCGTGCTAGCGTGTTGTGCACTAACTGGCCTGTGTGGACCCTGCTAGCATGCGGTAAAAGTTCCCTAGTGCATGTTAATATTAACAGATCTCACAAAATTGGGCAACAAAATGGGAGACGAAATTCAATGTTGATAAATGCAAAGTAATGCACATTGGAAAACACAATCCCAACTATACATATGAAATGATGGGGCCTAAATTGGCTGTTACCACTCACAAAAGAGATCTTTGAGTCATTGTGGATAGTTCTCTGAAAACATCCACTCAGTGTGGAGTGGCAGGCGAAAAAGTGACCAGAATGTTGAGAATCATTAAGAAAGGGATTTATAATAAAACAGAAAATATCATATTGCCTTTATATAAATCCATGGTACACCCATATCTTCAATACTCCATGGAGATGTGGTCACCCCATCTCAAAAAAGATACATTGAAATTGGAAAAGGTACAGAAAAGGGCAACAAAAATGATTAGGGGTCTGGAACAGCTTCCATAAGAAGAGAGGTGAATAAGACTGGGACTTTTCAGCTTGGAAAAGAGAGAACTAGTGGGGGGTATGATAGAGGTCTATAAAATCATTACAGGTAGAGAAAGTAAATAAGGAAGTGTTGTTTTCTCCTTCTCATAACATAAGAACTAAGGGTCACCGAATGAAATTAATATGCAGCAGGTTTAAAACAAACAAAAGGAAATATTTCTTCACATAACACACAGTCAACCTGTGGAACTCCTTGCCAGAAGATGTTGTGAAGGCTAGGATTATAACAGGATTCAAAAAAGAACTAGATAAATTCAGGGAATTATTAGTATATGGTGCAGGTACTCAATCCCTCAGAAAGAACCTAAGGCTGCAACCTGTAGTCTGTGCTTTGGGTCCCAATTCCAGATCAACACATGTTGACAATTATTTGCTGTTACTTTCCATACATGGCGTATTCTGGTTGACATCATTGGTTTACTTTGCAAAGAAGTCAAGCAGCATTGGGTAAAGCTGGCAATTAACTCGATATGTGAGGACCTTAAAGCACTTTTAAGGGCCTGGTGGGATGGGAGACAAGAATTATTGTCTCCATTCTAAAGATGGGGAACTGAGACACACAGATTAAGGGGCATGCCCAGCATCGCTCAGGAATCCAGTGGCAAATGCAGGAATCAAACCCTAATTTCCTGGTACTAGTCCAACGTCTGACCCTTCTGACTCTCAATCCTTTTCTCTCTCCCCAAGACTTCATTGCGTTCATAAACTGGAAGACCCACTGATGGTTCATATACCCCCCACTAAACCAGAAACTTGCACAGCTCCCTAAGTGCGTCCCTTCTGTAGCAGCAGAAATTGACACTGGAAATTGGAAAATGTAAAAATTTATTGAGGGAAAATGACGGTAATGAATATTACTTGATCAGGGGTGTGCACTTGTTCTTGTGGTGACGCTGCAGCATTCAAGAGGAGCTATACAAACACCCCATTCCTAATCACAGCTCTGCAAAGGCCCTGGAATCCTTCTGTGTAAAGCTCCTGCTCCTTCTGGCTTTAGTCCTTCTCAATGATCAACATTTTCAGAGACATCACCACATCTACGTAATTTGTGGTTTGATATCCTCTCCAGCAAGGGAATGCCCATCGCTCTTCTAAGCCCCTCCTTATAAAACCAAACCAAAGACCCACTCTATATTACTGATGAATTCACTGACATTTGTAGTGTTACCAGCTCTGGCAATACATATTTTCCTTTAGAGAGTCACAGATTTTTAGGTCAGAAGAGACCACTGTGATCATCTAATCTGAACTTCTACATCACACAGGCCACAGGGTTTCCTTGGATTGATTCCTGCTTCAAGACCAATAGCTGTGGTTGAACAAGAACATAACTTTAGAAAAACGTCCCATCTGGATTTAGACATTTCCACTGACAAACTACCCACATCCTTGGTAAACAGTTCCAATGATTAATTACCGTCATTTGAATTTTTTTTTGCTTATTTCTACTCCTGAATTTTCTGGCTTCAATTTCCAGCCATTTGAACTAGATGTAGCTTTGTCTACTAAAGTGAAGAGCCCTCTATTATCAAATTGCTGTTTTCTAACTTCTAGAATGATGTGATTACATGAGAATCTTAGCTTTCATAGGGGAAAAAAAGGAAGTTTCTGTCCCTTGTGGTTTCAGAGGAAAGCTTGAAAATGTAAAACGAGTGTCACGTTGCTCGGAAACCTGAAGTCAAATAAAAAGGACCCAACATTTATTATTTAAAAAACAAAGGTCATGATTTTGGGGAGCCTGATTCATGATTTTAAAACGCTTGGGTTTGTCAATACGGCATTTGAGGTCAAATTTACAAAAGTCTTGGAAAATGCCCATGCAGGATTTGTGCAATCAGTCACGTAATTTGCTGCAAAAAATGCCCAGGCAAATGTGGGATTTTGCATGTATCTCTTGGTGACCCTCTAACTACTGCAGAAGTATTGTCAGCAACAGGGGTGAAAGTAAGACCGTTTGGGCCGCTACAGCGTACAGGTAAAAAGTGGCCGCCTGTACCGGCCTGTACAGCTGACTTTAAAGTGCTGCCGGGGCAGCACTTTAACGTCATGGCCCTTTCCCCACACCCAGGCTGCCAACAGGGGGGCATTGGGTGGGGGCAAAAGGAGCAGCTGTCCCGGGGCTGGTGGTTTAAGAGACTGGTGCTCCAGCCGCCACTGCCGCTACCACATCAGCAGCCAGACTCCTGGGCCCTTTAAATCGCCACTGGAGCCCCAGGCGACGCGGGCCAGGCAGCACGGATGGGCTGGCTGGGGGACGCTGTCCCCGAGCCCTGCCCCTTCTGCGGGGTGGAGTGAAGGCTCAAGCCGGCCTTGGTACCAGTAAGAGTTCAATTTCACTTTCACCCCTGGTCTGAGGCCTCTTGAAAAACTGATCTTTGGTGTTGAAAAATGTGGCCATTCCTAGTCAGTTTGGTCAGACTCTAGTCTATGAACTGTATGGTATTGCCTAGCTGTTCATCCAATGTTGACATCTATTATTAAAGCCAATTATTTATTAGTATTTTAATTTCTTGATATCATATTTAGGAACTGGGCCTTCCTGGATAAACATGAATTTAACTTTAAACTAGTGCTCTAATAAAATCCCAAAGAGTCATAAATTGAGATCAATTTTATTGGTACTGACATCCAGACAGGTTTTGGAATTCCCTTACGTAACCCAATACCCCATTTCCAGATCTATTTCCCTTCTCTCTCCTTTATAACTTGTACTGTTTAGTGTAATTGGATTATTGATAATCCTAGAGTTTAACTGTGTCTCCGTAAAGGCTAATGTATCAGATGTATAAGAATTTACTCAGACAGCTAAACCATCCTGTTTGCCCATAAACCTCCAATATTCATGTGAACAACTTTTAAACCCAATGAAATTTGACCAGATTTTAGAGCTGCAACATTGAATCCCAGTAGTAGAATTGCACAGAATGTGGCACTGGAGGCAGAGTACAGAATCCAAAATTATCTAGATCAAGGGGCCTGGACACCCCATCCAAGTGAGATGTGGGGGCTGTTTCAGCCTCTAATCTGGAGTAGCATCTGAGGGAGTGCGTGGGGTAAGGACTGCACTGCAGCTCCGTGTTTCCCATGTTTTGCCTTCCCAAGGTACTTGGTGCCTCTGCACGTATATGAATACGCATCTAATTAGCTTAAAGCTTGATTACTCTGGCTTTACGCAGGTGATGCACATTTCACTCCCTGTGAGTCTCTTCTTCTTATTTCCAGAAGGACCATAATGAAATAATTCAGGTTCCTGTTTCAAGCTAATCAGAGATGGGGAAAGTGCTGATTATTTTGTCCCCCTCCTTGGCTAATGCAAGGTTGTTCCTTACAGCATTGCGAGCTGATTTTCAGTGGCACTCATACTTTCCAGGTCCTGGCCACCAGTCCAGGGGGCTCTGCATTTTAATTTAGTTTTAAATAAAGCTTCTTAAACATTTTAAAAACCTTATTTACCTTACACACAACAATAGGTTAGTTATATATTAAAGACTTATAGGAAGACCTTCTAAATCCAATAAAATGTATTAGTGGCACGTGAAACCTTAAGTTAGAGTGAATAAATGAGGACTCGGCGCACCACTTCTGAAAGGTTGCTGACCCCTGGTCTGGAGTATTGTGTCTAGTCTGGGTTTAAGTGATGGAGCTTCCACCACTTGGAATTCTATTCCACATGCTCGTAGACCTGACTCTTAGAACATTTTTTTGTTGTTGTTCAGTCTGTTGTATCCTCTTTAAACAATTCCTCTTCATCATTGCAAAATAGTGCAATGGGATTCCTTCCGAAAAGGATGGAAATTGCCCTCCCTCTCCAGTTTGCTTCACAGGTTTAGCTACAATAAAGGTTCTTTATAGTCTGAATACAGTGACTCTTGCTTATTATAGCTGTGTTACTGTTATTTGATTGCGCTCCCCTCTCCCCTTTTGTTGTGTCTTATTGTGCCCTGCACATATAAATAATAATAAAAAGTGCTTCATGTCATGAACCATTCTTATGATCTGTACAAGAGCTCTCCACCTCTGGGTCACATGCAGTCATTACACTCGGTTCAAGCCATTTGCCTTTTCATCTGGTCATCACGTTATACCAGTTTTCATCAACATGTTAGTATTAGTTTCTGCTTGAAGAGAGGCCAGTGCAACCCATCTAATATGTGCATTAGGCAGACTCGTTTTGTGAGGGATTTTTTTTTAAAGACTGTGAAAGTGGAGGTAACAGTTTGTGAAATCAAATGAATTTCCCCTAAATGGAGAATCAGGAAAGGGATAAAACGAAAGGGGAAGTATAAAAGAATCTACGGGGCTTCACTGGGGTTTTGTGACTAGGGAGATAATTGCTACTTCCCAAGTAGGTCAATGAATTCACTTCCCCTCCAGGAACTGTGGTAGGACGTAAGATTCGTGGGGAGGCAATGAGGAAACTATATCAGTAAGAAAAATGTAAAAGGCTTTTGCCTCTTTATACAAGGCTTGAATGTGGCACAAGAATGCCCTTGCAGTCCAATTTAAAAGATGAACAATGTATAGGCAAACTGTGATACCCGCTGGTTTAAATGTGGTCATATGGAAGAACAATAGAGGTAAGAGTGAAACACAGAGGGGCTGTACAGATATAGCAATCCTGTCTACCACTGTATTAGATCTATGATTTTTCGGATAGTCTCCGTGCCTTTAGTGTGTGCTGAAACATAGCCATGCCATTGCTAGTTAGCTGGGAGAACGAGCTGCCACAAAGTGGAACCACCTCCATAGAATCCCTTTGCCTGATTGTACTTCCTGTGTTCTAGGCATCTTCCAGTAAAAGGTAAATACGCTCTATATTTACAGATAAGTCCCACTTTTCTTCCTGGATGTCATTCGGTCTTGGCCGGGGGAGAGAGGGAGGAGGAGTGTCACAAGCTTAAACGCCCTTCTTTGTCCAGACCTGATGTTGGAAAGTCCCAGTGGAAGTGCTGGCCAAGTGACTAATAACCGGAAGTAATAAAAGGGAGAAAGATAAAATCAGGAAGAGGAGTCATTGTTTGTAAATCTGGACAAATTTTCCAGTAAACCACCATCACCACAAAACAAACCAACAAGAACAACAAAACCGTCTGGAAACCGGAATTTTTGCAGCTGAGCCCGTGAAATCTTTGGATTAAAGCGAGAGAGAAGAGGATCCTTAGCTTTAGAACGAGCTCTGAAAAGAGAGATGAGTGAATGCAATATTGGCACCTTAGGACTGGCACAATCAGGTTTCTGAAGACAAAAGGGAAGAGGTTGGAATGCACCATACTTTCCGTGCATAAACTTTGGGAGGAGAGCAAGGTTTAGAACATGGATACTTGCCTCTGTTTGCTATTATAAGCATTTATTTAAAATAACGAAAGCATAAGAAATGAAGAAAGGGTTATTGTCTCAGGCTGTCTCCCTACTACACGTTCTCATTATTATTGCTATTTGTTTGTGTTATGGTAACCCCTAGGAACCCCAGCCATAGATTCATAGACTCCAAGGCCAGAAGGACCCATTGTGATCTAGTCTGACTTCCTGTAGAAAACAGGCCAGAGAACTTCCCCTAAATAATTCCTAGAGCAGAGCTTTTACAAAAACATTATCCAGTCTTGATTTAAAAACAGTGATGGAGAATCCACCGTGACTCTTGGTAAATTGTTCCAATGGTTAATTACTCTCACCATTAAAAATGTACGCCTTATTTCAAGTCTGAATTTCTCTAGCTTCAACTTCCAGCCATCGTATTGTGTTTTCTCTGCTAGACTGAAGAGCCCATTTTAAAGTATTTGCTCCCCATGTAGATACTTACAGATTGCAATCAAGCCAACCCTTAACCCTTCTCTTTGTTAAGCTACATAGGTTGAACTCTTTGAGTCTATCACCATAAATCATATTTCTTATGGCTCTTCTCTATACACTTTATCAACATCTTTCTTGAATTATGGGCACCAGAACTGGACACAGGATTCCAGCAGTGGTTGCACCAGTGCCACATACAGAGGTAAAATAATCTCTCTACTCCTACTCAGGATCCCACTGTTTATGCCTCCCAGAGGATCGTGTTAGCTCCTTTGGCTCCAGCACCACCTGGAGGACTTGTATTTATCTGATTATTCACCATGACCCTCAAATCTTTTTTCAAGTTACTGCTTCTCAGGATAGAAACCCCTATCATGTAAATATGGCCTGTGTTCTTTGTTCCTAATCCTAATCAAGGATCCTTGTTGTGCTAGGTATTGTTCAGACAAATAAAAAGAAAATGGTGCCTGACCCAGAGAGAATTTACAGTCTACCAGTGAAATTCTGGTCCCATTGAAGCTGATGGCAAAACTCCCATGAACTTCTCTTGTGCCAGGATTTCACCTTAGCTATCAGACAGGATGCGTACAAAGCATACACACAAAGTGGGAATGGATAATAGGAGGAGGTGGTAATATGAACAGAATTTAGGAGCAAAATACAGTGAATTGGTAGTTAGCTGCCATCTGGCAGCTATTGGATTGTCTGTTGAGTTGAGATGGTTTGTCACTCTGGTTCATAATGCTCACCCACCATAACTGCCAGAGAGCATCCACCTCAGAGGAGGTATCAAGGATATCATTGGCACGAGGACACTCTTTCACCATTAGAAACTGGCCCTCCATGTTGGAGTGAAGCACACTGCCAGCTTTCTTGCCCAGCCTCTTACTGTTGCAAGGACAGTCCCACGGCTGGCCATCTGGCACTTATACAAATTTTTAAAACTACAAGTAAATGACTCCTTTATAGTAAAGGCATCAGCACTTGCTGGGCTTGTTTCTCCACTGCTTTGCACCTCATGTGTCACCATTTACACCTCTGCAAAGTTTGATGCAAAATGCTACCGAAACAGGGTTGTCTGCTCACTAACTACAGGGGTAGCATTTTGCACACCATTTGCAGGGGGGTCAGTAACAGCACAAGGTGCAAGTCAGCAGTGACTCAGCCCCCATAGCTCAATGGTAGAGAGAGGACTAGTTCCTATGGCAGTATTTTAAAACCCCTGAGAATAAGAAACATGTACAGTACTGTATAACATTTTGTCAGTATAATACAGAGGAGTAGAATGATGTCGGTGGTCCAATATTTTCAGTGATGTAGGCCATGTGCACAGTTATATGGCACTCTGTGGGCAATATACAAAACCAAAATGGCATCCTCCATGCATCGCGACCCTGCACATACACTGCGTGTGAGGTTATGCTGTGTGGAGGGAGCTATTTTGAGAGCAGGCTGCCAGTTGGACCATCCTGACTTAGATTGCAAGCTCTTTGGGTAATTGAATGTCTGTCTGTTTTCTTTTGTTCTGTGCTTGTATAGTGCTTAGCACAATGAGGGCTGGGACTGGTGCTCATAAGCTGTATTGCAAAAAATAATAATAACACTGCTCTACAGCCAAAATGCTTCTGAAATAAATGTAGTCCAAATTTACTAATTCTTTATCACTGAGAACGAAAATGATGCTTAAAATTGTTGATTGGCTCTAGTTTTCAAGATATGCTATTGGATCAGTATATACAACCCTTGACAAGGGAATGGCAGAGGATAAATGAGTTATAAAGGGAAGGGATCTCAATTTAAACCAGAAATGACTAAAATACATCTTTGACTGGATCTATGAATAAATCTATGACTGGGTTTGGACAGTACTTGCTTTTTAGGCAAAACAATGAATGATGCAATCTGAAGCTGGTATTGCATCATACATGATATGAATTGCATCATGTTATTCCTAGAAGTCATGGATGATGCAATCATAACGAAGCTTACATCACTCTGCTGAACAAATTGCCCTATGTCAGCTCTAGAAATCATACCGTGTCGTGCTCTCTTATTTGTCAGTGTTTGATTTTGCAAAGGGACACATTTCTGTTTAGCCAAAGTGAGCAGAGATGCCTCGTACTTGTGTGAACAGCGCAGATAACTTCTGCTATGTTTGTGGTGAAGTGACTTTTGCATCACAAAAGCGCAGTATAACCACTATGGTTAAGAAAGCCTGTCACCTTTATTTTGGCTGCAAAATTGGAGATCAGGACAAGAGGTGGGCCCCACACATATGCTGCAACACTTGTGCAACAAATCTTCGCCAGTGGTTGAACAGGAAAAGGAAATCTATGCCTTTTGCGGTGCCAATGATTTGGAGAGAGCCAACAGATCATACCAGCAATTGTTACTTCTGCATGGTGCCTCCAGTTGGGAAAGGTGTGTCAAAGAAGAAAAAGTGGACTGTGCATTATCCAAACATTCCATCAGCTATACGCCCAATACCCCACGGAGAAGGACTGCCGGTTCCCGATGCACCACAATCATTCTCACTTGAGTCAGACGAGGAAGAGGATGAAACTTCTGGTCCTGAACCACCAATGTCACAGGACCCACATTTTCTCCCATCCTCCTCCTCTGAACCACACCTCATAACACAAGCTGAACTGAATGACCTTGTCAGGGATTTGGAACTACCCAAGAGTAAGGCAGAGCTGTTGGGCTCCAGACTACAGCAGTGGAATCTCCTGGCAGGTGATGTTAGGGTTTCCATGTTCCATGACCGTCAAAAGGATCTTGTCCCATTCTTCTTCATGGAAGGTGATCTTGTAGCCTGCAACAACATCGATGGTGTGATGGCAGCCCTCAACATCGTTCACGATCCAGATGAGTGGAGACTCTTCATTGATTCATCGAAGACGAGTCTTAAAGCTGTTTTGCTGCATAATGGCAATGTTTTGCCATCAATTCCAGTTGGTCATGCGGTCCATATGAAGGAAACCTATGACAACATGAAACAACTTTTGAGGTGTATAAACTATGACCAACATCAGTGGCAGCTTTGTGGCGATTTGAAGGTTGTTGCTCTCTTGCTTGGTCTGCAGACTGGATACACAAAGTACTGCTGTTTTCTCTGCGAATGGGATAGTTGTGCAAGAGATTCCCACTACATCAAGAAAGATTGGCCACTCCGACAGTCATTGGAGCCTGGGAGGAAAAGTGTTCAGCATCCACCACTTGTTGAATCAAGGAAGATTTTGTTACCACCCTTACACATCAAGCTGGGTCTGATGAAGAACTTTGTCAAGGCCATTGACAAAGCACAAGCAGCTTTCAAGTACCTCCGTGGAAAATTTCCAAGGTTAAGTGAAGCTAAGATAAAGGAAGGTGTCTTTGTTGGTCCTCAGATTCGTGAACTTCTTCGAGATGATACATTTGACCATGCACTGCGTGGCAAGGAAAAGACGGCATGGAAAGCCTTCCAGTCAGTGGCAATACATTTTCTCGGAAACAACAAGGCAGACAACTACAGGTTGTTGGTGGAAAACCTCCTCAAGGCATACAAAAGCCTTGGTTGCAACATGTCACTAAAGATACATTTTTTGCACTCTCATCTAGATTTTTTTCCACCGAACTGCGGAGCAGTGAGCGACGAGCACAGCGAGCGATTTCACCAGGACATTGCAACAATGGAGAAACGCTATCAGGGCAAATGGAGCCCATCAATGCTTGCAGACTATTGCTGGACAGTGACAAGAGATGCTCCATTTAATGAATACAAGAGACAAGCCAAGAAGTGCCGAGTAGACACTGAATAGGACTAAACTATGAACATAATAGTTTTTTGCCTTTTGTTTCATAATACATTTTATTTATATAACCCTTTTGCTGATTTTTAAAGTGTTACATAAACAGGACAGGTGAAATATTATCATGTAAAGCAACCATAAACATATGAAAAGACCTAGGTTTACAATTTATGATTAAAACTCTACTACCTACACAATATACATAGACATAAAATGTAAAAACTTAAATATCTTAGAAACAGCAGCCAATCAGTTGTTTTAATTGTCATATTTGAATTCAGCACATCAAAATACATAATAAATATCACATTTTATTTCTGAAGCAGACAACTTCTAAAAAATTGTAGACCAGTGTAATCTGTAGCTTGGAATGGAAATCAGGTATGTGGACAGTATTACTAGTGCAACAATCAATCAATACCCTTCCCATATTATTTCACATCTATGCACTTTACATATTGACAAGGAAAATAAGTGTCAAGACTGAGTGTGTACCTCTGTGTGTGTAGTTAATGTGTCAAGCAGCAGCTTTCTCCATCATCAGACATCAGAGGTAAGTGACCTGAATCTTTGGTGTAATTGTATTCTTTGGTCGCTCTGTTCAGTTGTGTGTTTTCTTTGCTCACAGACAGAAGAGAGCAGCAGATGATAGAGAATTTTCCAATGCCAAAAAAGAAGAGAGTTGAGTTTTATAGCACCAAAGAACACCACTAGAGTGTGGTGCTGACAGGCATGGTGGAAGTATGTCTTGGTGGGGATCCAGATGAGCGCATGAGTGAAATGTGTGTCTTTGTGTGTGGAAATACCATTTAACCTAACGGGGAAATAGGCTCTGAATGTGGAAAGGTGCTTCACTGGTAATTGGAAGATGATGATCTTTCCACAAGACGACTTCAGAGGTGGATCACAAATTGAACGAGTCAACAAAGCGATGCGGTGGCAAAATAATGTAATAGCATTCTGGGGTGTATGAACAGGAGTTTTGTATATAAGATGAAGAAGGCAGTTGTTTTGCTCTACTCAGCACTCATGAGGCCTCAGCTGGAGTACTGTCCCCCGTTCTGGGCGCCGCACTTCACGAAAGATGTGCACAAACTGGAGAGAGTCCGAGTGTAGTGTGGTGGTATGGCCCACCATGGGCGCAGAGAGAAACCCCTCACTGAGCCCTGATGGGCGGAGCCAGGCTGTGCTCACCCTTCCCACTGGAAGTCAGTAGGTGGGACAGGAAGTATAAAAACCGAAGACTGGCCAGAGCTGCCTGCTGACCCGACCATGGCAGAGTGGGCAGGACTACCACAGGCCTTCTATCCGGATGATCTGGAGGACCCCCTACCAGCCTAGGTACACCCTGGGGAGTTAGTAGGTGATCCGGTGGCAGTCAATCCTAGTCTGGCTGCCGGAGAGTAGGTAGTGTGGCAATTCCCCCGTTCTCTAGGCAATGGAGCCAGTGTTTGTTGGCCATCTGCAGGAGATAGTATGCCCGAACCCCTTGCTGCTCAGCCCTGACTACAGGCCCAAGCTATTGTCTCTTAGTGTAACTAAGGGGCCATGTACCCTTATTGTGGCTCGGCCCTGACCCTAGGCCCGAGACATAGACCTCTGTTGCCCTGCCCTGCCTGAGGGCCTGGGCCATCTAACTATGTTCGCTGCTCAGCCCAGACCATAGGCTTGAGCCCTAGACTCCTATTGCCCCACCCTGATTGAGGGCCTGGGCTATTTAACTGTGTTTTTTGCTTGCCCCCTGAATACAGGCCTGAGCTAGAGATGCTTGTCGCCCTGCTAATTTCCCACGGTGAGCAATGCACAGGTGTGTAGTGAGGTGGTGTGGCCTCCAACAGAGCCAGACGGAGAGGAATCCCGCTGCTAAGCTACTACAGAGAGCAACAAAAATGAAAAAAGGTTTAGAAAACTGGACCTGTGTGGAAAGGTTTAAGAACAAACTGGGCCTGTTCAGTCTTGAGAAAAGGCGGCTGGGAGGAACCTGGTAATGTCTTCAAATACGTTAAGGACTGTTCTCAAGAGACAGTCATCCATTGCTCCACTGAAGATAGGGCAAGAAGTAATTGGCTTAATCTACAGCAAGGGAGATTTAGATTAGCTATTAGTAAAGCTTTCTGACTGTATGCATATTTAAGCATTGAAATAGGTTTCTAAGGGAGGTTGTGGAATCCCCGTTATTGGAAGTTTTTAGGAGGTTAGACGAACACCTGTTAGCAATGATCTAGGAACACCTGGTCCTGACTCAGCACATGGGGCTGGACTAGATGACTTCTCAGTCCCTTCCAACCCTGTATGTCTTTGATTCTATGTTTTATGATCATTCCATCTGTTACAGGAGGTACATTTAGGAACATGCTTGAATAATGAGGGTATGTATTTTTCTACTTTTAATTATTTAAATTACTACAAGTAACTCCTTCTGTCAATAACTGCCATACACAGTGTAAACGTGTTTAACTTCAGTCCTTTTCCTAACTGAGTTTCTCCTTATTAATTAATAACATTTTAGCAAATTTTCCTGTGTACCACAATGCTGGGTGCATTTATAAAGACTTAGGAGAATAGGTATGACATGTATGGAGATAATTAATAGTACATGATCCACAAATCATTAGAAACAGGTGTAATAATATTTTTGTTACTGTTGTACAAGTGCCCAGAAACTTTTTGGAATAGACCATTTTATATATTAAAAATAACCTAACAGAAAGGTAACACCAACATCGTGTAAATTAATATTATTGTTTCTTCTAATCCAAAGCACATTAACATCAGCGTATGTCTTTCCATTGAGTTCAATGGCCATTGGGTACAGAGCTATTTTCCAGAAATTATCATTATTTTCCCCAGTTGTAGGGGACCTACTCTCTTAACATACCAATAATATCTCTGAACAGTTACAAATGTCAGCCCCCATTTGCCAAAGTATTAATCCAGTTTTATGCTGGTGTAACTCCGTTGAAATAAATGGTACATGGTGGTGACTCAGAACTACTTGCTTAAATTATTTACAATTTATTTGGAGCTTTAAAATAAATTAAATGGTACACAACTACTGATGTATGACAGAGTCGTAAAAACAATTATTGGAATATAAGTATGATGTTGGAGTGGATCTGTGTTAAGTGCTAGGTTCTGCTCCATTATTTTCATGGAATCATTTCATTAATCATAGATCTAATCAGTACTACAGTATTGGTAACTGTCTTCATCAGCATCTTTAAGTAGCTATATAAATGTAGCCGGTAAGTAGCTGGTCATCCAGGAACAGTAAATGCAAAAACAGCTCTTCTTTTTGCATCAAGGCTATACATCAAGGAGGAGTGAATGATGCTCACTTCATTGAGGCTGACTGGAGCTAATGCCACTCAGTGATTTCTAAGATTCTGTCTATGCTATATTAGGAATGTGAAGAATGTAGAATATGTATGTGTCATTGCATGGTGGTGCAACTGAGTTTCAGAAAGACCTATCCCATTGCAACATCCTCACAGTCCAATTCAAAAACAGTTACTCATCCTTTTAAGTGAGAGGAATGCTGGCTTCTTCCTTCCACCCACCCACCACATGCAGCTTCTCCAATGTTAATAACATCTTTCGAGCCTCCAACCAAATGCATGTTACTATGCCTACAGTAAATCAGACAATTAATTATGTCTTGAAGGGCAGATCAGATTAGCTGGCACTTGTTTTATCTAGTCATAATTTTTTTAAAATATGTGAATTATATATTGTATTGCTTTGATTATATCCCTCTCCCCTGTCATGTCAGCTGTCTTTTAGGCATTTTTGTAAGTAACTTTATGTATGTTGGAAGTGTTTGCAGACTTGAATCCTTAGATTGTAAAATTGTAGGGGCTGGGGACAGTGTCTTCATATGATTTACACAGCACCTAGTACAGTGGGGCCATGGACTTGATTGAAGGCCTATGGAAACAATTATGATCCAAATATTAAGCAATTACAATTAAATACTATGGGATTAGGTGTTTTGTAAAAAATACTGTGGTTTTAGTGTGGGTTTTTTTTATTGATTTGTCATAATGGAAGTGTTAGGATTTGGCTCAGAGGTTCAGCCAGAGGATATTGGGACATTTTGGATTTAGAGGCAAACTTTACCCTTGGCTCCAGTTTCTATATCGGCCAAATAACGGAATCCTAACTCTCAGACCTTGAGCCACTTAAGTTTGTAACTAGAATTTGCAGCTTCCAATTAAAATATGATCCTTGTTACGGTCTCCGGGAGGCATGCCCCTGGTAAAGCTAGCAAATATGGGCTGGTATTTTCAAAAGGTCCACTCGGCTGCCACATCTGATTGAAGTTCAAGGGGAATTAGGCCTCTTTGCCTCCTTTGAAAATCCCATCTGTTGTGTTTCTTACATAAGAAACCAAGACTAAAAATGTTAGTGCAGTGGCAAAGTGTCATGGATCAGGACTTTAGTGCGCATGCACCGTACCAACAGGGAACAAAAAGATGGTAACTGCCTGTTGCTGCTTACAAGTATAAGAGGAGGCAACAGCTGGCTATAGACAGGGGAGAACAAGTTAGCATGCTAGGGAGTGGCATCTGCATACAAAGCAGCTTAAGGGTATAATACAACTAGTATAACTAATTAAACCAAACAAAAGAAGCATGACTAAATTAGAGCTTAAGGCAGGCCTGCACAACATGTGGCCCTGGGGCCACATGCGGCCCGCAGGAGCTCACTGTGCGGCCCGTGGGAGGTGAGTAGGGGTGGGGCAAGCCAAGCGGTGGGGTGGGGGGAAGCGGATGGGGGTGGGGCTTTTCGGCCCGCAGCTGGTTTTTTTGCAGTAATACGGCCCTCGCTGCTTTCCGAGTTGTGCAGGCCTGGCTTAAGGGATGTCTTCGGCTATGGGTCCTGCTAGTATAAATCCAAGGTGCTTTCACTGTGGTCCATTGTGTGAGTCTGGCTTCACACCACTTTAACTGGGTATTTACACTAGCTCCTGTTCTGGCGCAAAATTTCTTTTTTTCTGAGGAGGAAATGAAAATGGCAAATGTTGAATGGAGCTGAAAGCAGCCCCTAATTTTAAAGCAAATAAAGTCGCTGGCCATGATTATAGGGGCATCATTAACAGGCAACAGGGATCTGACCGCTCCCCAGGCACAAACAAACCACAGCGGGTGACCTCTTGGCACAAACGGCCTTGCGGCTTGTGCTTTTCCTGGGCTGTTTCTCGTGCAGTGGGGGCTAGCGGATGGTGCCAGAGTAGCTTGAAGGCAACTCCCCCCGTCCCCCATTTTAACAGCACAAATGAATACCCGGCTGCCTGCGCCCTAGGCATTGTGGGGCTGGTACTGTCGCCTCTGAATGAGCTCCTTGAGGGTGGGAGCCTGGGAGGGGATTCAATGTGGATTTGTCCTCCCCCCTCCCTAAGAAGGGAGCTCCCCCCACCCCACTGAGATTAGGGAAACTCCTGCCCCAGGGAGCCTTCCTAAAGCAATTTGGGAAAATGATCGAGGGTGTCCACCACCCCCTGTCCCCGGAGGTCGAAATCTAACATTGCCTGCAAAACGAGGCCCTTGTTTCCCGAGTGCGGTTAGGCGCCGTGGGTGGGAGCTGGGGGGGATCTGTTTTCCCAGGCTCCCTGCCACGGGGGATGACTGAGCTGCCCTGAAACGGGAGGAAATATTTCATTAGAGGCACATGCGCTTCAGTTTCACATGATGGAAACTCCGGGATCAGCTTTCGCCCCCCGCCCTCCCTCGGCGTGTTCAGGGGCGGGAGTAGACGGGCGATGCCCCTGGCCCCTAGAGATCTGGAGCTTGCGTGGACCGGCTGCAGCCTGCGGGACGCGCCCTGCCCCGGGGCAATGGCCTCCGCCGCGCCGCGGGGTAGTATTAGCACGGGGGCAGCTGTCCTAGGAGGTGTGTCCTGATGGGGCCCGATCCTGCTTAGAGGGGACTTTGCCCCTGGGCTTCACGGGCGCTGCCTTCCTCCTGGAATACGCAGACCCTGTGTACACCCCTCACCGACTACACCCCCCCCCACACTTGATGCACACCCCAGACCCAGCCACTCACACCCCTACACCCCCGACTGCTCATCCCTATCTCTGCGCTCATACCCAGTGCACACCTGACACCGACACCCACACGCTCAGCCCCTTTTTCCCCACGCACACCCTTTCGCACGGTAATGGACACCCCCCTTTTACACCCGCTGTATCCCCTCCCCCGCACACCCGGCCTCCTCCTCAAATCTTGGGCTGCCCTTCCCCTGTTTGTATCCCTCTCTCCCTTCGTCGATCTCCTGAGATGGGTGCTTTGCGAATATATTTGGCTACCAAACCTCCGAAGTAAACCCCCTCCCCCGGAAGATCCCCCAGAGATCAGGGTCAGCCCGGGGAATGGTCGGTGGGAAATGGATGGGCTGGAACGTGTGGAGAACGTTGAGTATCATTCTGGGGAGCTGATTGGAATGTTAAGAAAAGGAAGGAGGACCAGGTGGCAGAAAAGACCCCCCCAAATAGAAGAGATGTTTTTACCCTCCCTAAGCAAGGGCTCAAAGCCATTAACTCTAGGGATTTCCCTAGAGACCTGGCAATAAGAAGAATGCCTGGTGCTAAAGTGGCAGGAATCAAAACTCCCCAACTTGCTGCTTTTTGGAGGGGTTGGGGGGCCTCCGACTGCTGGTCATTTCTACTGAGATTTCCTCCGCTTTAAACCGCTGTTTGGATTTGGCTTCTCGGGGCCGGTGCCCGTCAAATTCAGAAGATGCTGAAGCTGGAGTGTTTGAAGCCAGAGACCAGGTTCATTTTCTTCCAAACAGATGACCGGCTTGCAGGGAGAGGGGGGTTCAAAAGGAAATCCGCACAATGCAAATACGTATTGACACAACTTGGGTACAAACTCCTTTCTGAATTTCATCTCATCCCTCCTTCCCCCCGCCCCCCCCCCCAAAAAAAAATCCCCCACGGTAAACGTAGTCCAGGATTGCGATAACTTCTCCTTGGGAAATACACTTGCGAAAAACGAATCTCTTTTGCATACAAATAGCCCACGTGTTATATCGTGTTCATCAGTGAACAACCACCGGCCCAGAGCTAAACCCTCCAAAGAATTAGTGATTTATCTAATATAGGAACTATGTTAGGAAATTTAACGTGGATGCAACTGAATGAATCTGGAAGGACACAAACATGCGATCCTGAACTAAACGTACCTGTTGGTTTTTTTACAGTAACAGACTATTAGGCAGAAAGCATTCTTCGTTGCCTATAAAATGAACTAACTGCCTCCAGTAAATTGTGACAACTCCGGAGCGACCAGAAAGGAGAAACCGAAGACTCTCTGATGGGGGTGGGGATGGGGCTGAGGGTAGGGGGATTGTTCAATGAAAACCTGTGTGAATATCATGAAATCAAAACGAATCCAGCACGGAGCACAATGATGCTAGAGTTAAACTGAAACCCGGGTCCTCTTATTTCTTGCATTTGAGCAGGAAATAGTTTTTCGCCATCCTAGTTTCTAGACTTTAAAAAACAACAACAACCTAACACCAACCAAACAAATTCGTTTGCTAACTGATGCCTCAGAATAAAGGATCCGATTTGCTTTCATAGTGGGCAGTTTTTTTAAAAAAAATGTAAATCCATACGGATGGGAAATTGAAACTCAAAGTCATTGTAAATCCAATGATTAAATCTGGTTATCTAGTCCATGGAGCGCCCACGTCCTCCTATGGAATTATGAAAACTGCCAATTGTTTTAGTGAGTGCAGTCTAGTTTAACCGGTGTTCCTTCCGTGTGAAGAGAGACTAATTTTAGGAGTCAGGGGCTTATTTGGAGGTGCATAGAAGGGCGCTCAGAAAGGAATTGCACAATTTGGGAGCAGCAGATACTGATTCTGGCTTATTTCCTTTCTCTTGGTAAACTAGATAACCTACAGCTAATAGCCCTGTAAAGCTGCTGCCATTGCCCCTTTCCAGGGATTAAGGACTCACATGTTGTTGTTTTTTTTCTACTGGTGGAAAATAAATATGAGCATTTATGGGACACTGATCATGTCTGCAAGCCAACTGTAGAGCTGAAAGATCAGTATCTTTAGCCAGTAAAATTGGACCGTGGATATTGAATGACCAATCTGTATTTGTTTTGCACGCTGAAGACCGTTTAACAACGTGCATATATTTCCATAGACCTGGAAAGTCAGCTTTTACAATCTTATCTGGCTCCAGAAATACCCTAGAGAAATAAGCTGAATAGCCATGCATTGCATAACTCTGAATTAAATCTACAGGCATACAAATAAGAGAATTTAAAATAATGATCAGGTTATAATGCACATGACAAATGCCAGAAGATGTGCTTTGGAATCTGATGTTTCATTCTTAACACTCTGTTGTGACAATATAGAATCAATTATAGCAGCTAAAAGAGATCTAGAAACCATTATCTTTATTACTTTGTCTCCCAAACTTAATGTCAGTCACTTTTAATCCTTTGCATGTAATTTCCTTTGATCTTATTAAAATCCAGTGGGAAAGGAATATGGAAAATTTAAACCATTTCTAATTTAATCTTTCTGTTAAATAGATATTCAGGCAATGAAAATATAATTTACCTAAGAGTCCCTATAGTGTAATAAGTATTTGGACACCACTTAAATCATTGGGCAATAAAGAATAACTACAGTTCTCTCTCTCTTTTTTTTTTCCAGGAGGGAAACTGTGAACTATTTCTTAAAAACATGGTCTTCTGTTCTTGTTTTTTTTAATCAATATGTGGTAGGTATCCAGTAAAATGGAACGTTTCCTCTGTCTCTCTCTCTGTTTTGCTCTCTCTCTCTGTATGTGGGATGTACTTCTAAGTGTATTTTAGATAGCCACAGATTGTGAAGGACTAAGGTGTAGATCAGTACAATCATTAAACATAGTTCATTATTTACAAGCATGTAACAGTGGCAGGATCCGCTCTAGCGGAGTCTGACCATCAGGGAAAATAGCGTACATTTCAATAGAATGGGTCCATGAGGTACAAAGAAAAACAAATAACTGGTTTAAATCACTTCCCCACAGATCAGAGGAGTTATTGAGTTCTGCTCATATATATGTGTGTGTTCCAGTCTATCAGTTAAAACTCAGTAGGGGTATATATTCTCATTTCCAAAGGGCAGACTTATTCTAGACCCCGTAAACTTCACATGTCATAACTGAAAGTGTAATATCATGACCAAGTTGAATTGTTTCCAAAATTCCATGAAAACACTTTATTGTTTGGCCAAATGTTATTTGTTTTAAGATGATTTGTGGTTTTTGTTACTGTTAGCTAAACAACAAAAGACTTCCTTAAGTTTTAGGCTTTGGGATTTTTTTTGAGTAGTTTAAAAGTGTCTGAGATTAATTAAATATATGTATACACACACCTTTGTATTTGATGAACTCATTATATATCATGATCTATATCAGATGATGAGGATAATATTATATATGGGTAATACTTTTTTTTCAGTTTTCAGACCATATTGTATATGCAAAGGTTAAGACTAGAGTGATTTTTCACAAATGAATAATAAACCTCTAAAATAAGATTGATGATGGGGAACTGGCATAACCTTAAGTGGGTAATTCATTTTTTATCAACTTTCTTTGTTTCCTGCAGGGGCACATATCTATATCTATCTATGTGTATATCTATATCTATAAACACACACACACAACTATCACACCCTCATCCATAGAGAGACAGACACCCACTCTCTTTATTTTACTGCCCCCCCGCATGCTCATACACCTTCACGCACAAAGGTAGATAAATTTGTATGTATATACACACACTGCATATAAATATTCACCTCTTCTGTTCAGAGGCTCTCACACAAAACATACAGCGTATGGGGCTAGTCAAATTATTCATTGCAGCTTATATATCCATCCTCTTTTATTCTGTTTCTGAATTATCTGTGAACACGTTAGGATTTTTACACATTTTTTATTGTTTTCAATTGTCTGACTAGTTTCAGCAAACCAATGTCTGTGAATGACTTTGCAGATTGTTCATGGAATATTTGCTATTAAAACCTTGTGATTGGGCAACTAGCTAAATCACATGGTGTTGTGTCTGTTTCCTGATTGTTGACACATTTCTAAACAGGAGGAATTCTTAATTCTTTTAGTGAATTATTGCAAATATTCCAGGATCACATTCCAGGCTGCTCTTTACTCACAATTCTTCTAATCCATTCCCAAATAGACACAAACTCATGAGAGTGTCACATGCCAGAGTTCTCAGCGCTTTTACTTCCATGAATATTCTTCTGACTAAAAAAATCATTCAAATAAATGTCCTTCTGTAGCGGAATAAAAGAGGGTCCTGAAAACAAGTAGAGATCATTGGGATTTTTTTGGGGAGGAGGCAAACCAGTTTTTTTGTGCCTAAATGTCGTTAGTTGAAACTGAAACTTCCTGGGAAAAGGTCAGGTTTGATTGGAATCTCAGCTAAAAAATTTTTTTTTTAATAATCTGTTTTAAAATTGTCAGTTTCCTATAGTGACATTTTGAAAATTAACAATTCTGTTTTCCCAGTTAGGAATGACATTCATTTTGAAAGTGAATAAATGATAGTTTAAATAAAACCAATCAAAATAGAATCAAAATATTTTCATTGACCTTAATTGAAATTGGTTTTTTGTTTGTGAGTTCATGACAACGTTTGAGATCAAATCTTTGTCCCAATAAGGGACGGGAAAATAGTTGAGATTTCAACTATTTTCCCAGCACAGCTCTAAACATGAGCAAAGTGTATCTGCTAGTTTTGTTTGCAAGAATATTTGGGATACTTTTTTTTCTATTAGCACATTCAACATGTGCTCACTGCTCTCTCCGTACTATGCATCATCCACAAACCAGATCCAACAAAAAACTCTTTGCCCGTGCATTCATGTGCATGCAACAGACATGCAGACACATAGTCTCCCCCATCCATAATTACCAGACACATACACACACAACCACCAGTCACACACTCACAATCTGCCCATGCACACTCATAATCACTGCACACACACACCCCATGCATGCATATCTACGCACACACACACACCCCTCACCTCTCCTTCCCCCTCCCCCCGCCTAGTGAACAGACACACATGCATATTTTTATTGTATCTGTCAGGAACACGAAAAACCTTTCTGCCAGCACTCAGCGCAGGCAATTTATGAGCCCGGCCTGTTTGAGTGAAGAGGGGGTGGGGGTCAGAAGAGAAATGATGGGAGAGAAAATGGCCCATAAATTGTTCGCTGTGATTTACAGTGCAGTCCATTTGCAGTCCATTCTTTTCTGGAGGCTCACACACAGATCTCTCTCTCTCTCTCTCTCCCTCTCTCTTTCACTTTGGGGTCCTGAGTCGGCCCAGCTGGAGGAAGACAGCGATCAGAGTTCAGTTGGTGCAGACAGAGCTAAAGTAAACAGACGTGGTCATTCAGCAGGCAGTTAGCAGCCTTTGGACAGATGAGCAGGGCTTTGGGAGGACCACACACACAACCCCCCTCTAGACCACACAGGGACCAGACTGCATTGGCTTTGCATGCTACACACACACACACACACCCCACTCCTCCCACTATTAGGGTGCTGAGATTTCTTCTGGGCCATAAATGTTTTGGAGGAGCCTTCCTGCCTTGCTCCTGGAAACGTTTCCTGCCTCTTAGCAGCTCCGCTGCTTGTGCTGCACAAGTCCCCCTGGCTTGCTGTGTGATTAACTCCACTACCGTGCTGAAGAACATGGTATACATTCCTGTGAGGGAGACATAGTGTGCTCCTGGAAAAGTGCCACTACTACTTCCACAGCTAATAAAGTCATCTGCAAACCTTGTCCTTGTCTCCCTTCCAGGGAAATTCATACCATCTCTATAATTCCTCTCTGTTTCTATCTATTATGCACTCAAGGCTGTCCTATCATTCAGCCTCCTTCAATTTCCCTTTGTCCAAATGTCATTTTCAGGAGAAATCATCTGTGCCACGCATGAACTGCCTTGCCCGCAGTCTTGAAATTCTGCTCACACTCAGCATGGGCAACTCTCCCACGAATCATTCCCATTATAGTTTTGGTTAATTCATCTGACAATATTTAGTTAACCGTTGCTCTCAGCCACTGCACAACATTTCGATGTAAACAGCCTCTTTTTCTCTCGCGTATGCCAGGATGAAGTCATGAGGAAGAGACGGTCCTGAATTGCTTTACCACACTCTGCTCAATGTGCCTTTCATTCTCGTGACACTTGTAGAGCTGCTCAGACACGTTCCTTCCACCACCACCTCTCCTTTTCCCCTGTGAAGAGTGATCACTCTTGGGTTCTTTCGTAGCCCAGGTGAGTATGTTATTTATTTTCTGAATATCTGTGGCACAAAGGCTTGGACCCTGAGTGGAGCGTATGTTTGCGCTTTTGCATTGTTCTTTGATTAGCACTGGGCCCAAACAAAAAGTCTGGATCCGAACACTCCAGGCCACTGGGGAAATTGGTAGAGCCCAGATCTGCGCCCAAATTTTGTAGCTGGTTCTTTAATAATGGCCTGAATGATCATCTGTAAGAGCCGTTTAAACACTGTTCTGATTCAGCGAAGTGTGAAAAGCACGAGCAAAAGGCACAAACGAATATAGTGCAAAACAATAGGAGGCAATTCAAATACAGAATGACCTCCTATTGTTCAGACTGTTCACACTGTTCTGATTCAGAGAAGTGTGAAAAGCACGAGCAAAAGGCACAAACAAATATAGTGCAAAACAATAGGAGGCAATTCAAATATAGAAACCATGTGGCTGATGGCAGGAATGCATCATGCATGGAACAAGTGGGTTTTAAGGACATTTTTGCAAAAGGAAGGCGGGGGGAGATTTAACCTGGATAGGTTCCATGCGTAGGGGGTGGTTTGGAAGGAGGCATGGTGTAACCTAAAGGAGTCTTTTCTCTAGTGACCCCGGGGGCAGGCAGAGGAGTTAGCTTTCCATCATCATGACACCCCCAAACTACTGCTCAGGCTGCAAGTCAGGTCCACTCCTCCAGTCGCTCTCCATCTGCAAAGCCTCAGCTCATTGCAGGGATGCTGACTCCTGGCCATACATCTTCATTTGATAAGGTCATTTGTGATGGGGAGCTGCTGAGCTGCCATGTTTTGAGAGAACAGTGGTGCTGCTGGAAGCTGTCTTTTGGAGAGCTCCGTGCAGCAGTGCTTACATAAGGTGGGGGTGTAAGCTGGAAATTCCTGCTCTGCTTGAGCAGGCTAGATTTATAACTGGAGCCGGAGCTTGTATTTTGAAGCCATGACAACAGTGACAACACATCCCCTGAGGACCCACTCCTATGCCATAGAGTCTGCCCAGCATCTGCCCACACCTCATATGCACCAGCCGGCAGAGGACTGTGCTGCACTCCATGAAGAGGAGTAGGCGTAGGCGCCCTCCCCCTGCACTGAATGATGTACTGCAATGGCTCCCTGAGCCTCCTCTTGGGGGCGCTGCAGCTCCAGACTACACCGCGTGTGGCACAACTGAGCCCACCTTTGCTGTAAGGGGAGGACTTTACCCCAGGGCCTAATGGCAGGGACGCTGAGCATTGTTGCCTTCCTCTAGCACAGTGGTTCTCAGGGGCCCCCTGGGAGGCCGTGAGCAGGTTTCAGGGGGTCCACCAAGCAGGACCAGCAGTACGCTCGCTGGGGCCCAGGGCAGAAAGCTGAAGCCCCATTGTATGGGGCCGAAGCCCAGGGCCCTGAGCCCCACCACCTGGGGCTGAAGCCGAAACCTGAGCAATGTTGCTTTACAGGGCCCCACGTGGGGTGGGGCCCCGGGCAATTGCCCGGCTTGCTACCCTGCAACACCAAAACCCTGGCTTTTATATGCAGAAATCCAGTTCTTGTGGCACAGGTGGGCTGTGGAGTTTTTACAGCCTGTTGAAGGGGCCTTGCAAAGACAAAGGCTGAGAACCCCTGCTCTAGCAAACTGCACCGGGCTCGTGCATTGCAACTGAGCTAGGTGCATCCACTTGACTGATTTCCTGGAGGAGACAGAAAGGGGAGAGAGGCTGGAAGACAGAGGAACAAGCTGTAGTGGAGCTTGGCCCGTTCCATCTGTCGCTTCAATGTTCCTACTTTCAGACAGCAGCGCTGCAGTTAGTCTGGCCTCATGCATCAAAGACCAAACCCTGAGGACCTTGCTCGGTTTTTGCCCTAACTCCGAAAGGGCTTGAATATTTGCTCCTCCCTTAGGTGTTAGCTTTGAACCCTAAGTAATCTTCCCCGCGCAGCACATTGACTGAGCTTTTACTCACATCTTGGCCAACATTAAATGAGCCCAATTCCGTCTTCTCTGTCTGCCTCTAACAACAGGGGAAGGGGATGATAAACCAGCCTGCCATCCTATGCCACTGTACAAGTTATGCAGAGCTTAAAAGGGAAGTTACCCTGTTAAAACCTCTGCCACAGCCTATGAGCTACAACTGGCTCAGTGTTAAATGCACGAGATTATAAACTAGATCAGCATTCACTCAAGTGAGCGCTGAGAAATTACATTTGCCTGTCAGTATCACGTAAAAGCATAACACAGACTCTCATTTTCCCACTGCTTCAGCTCTGAGGGTGTTTCACTCCCTGCTGAGAAACATGAAGGTCAGGGCCTTTACGTTTCCAGATCTGCCCTTGCACACCATAGGGAAATCTGACAACAGCCTTATTATTTATGTATCCAGCCAGGACCGCCTAATGAAACCCAGAGACTATTATGGACACGGATTGGAACTGTGGGGTAACAGAGAAGAGATCAGTTGCATGGTTCATATAAACAGAACGACTATTCATGTAAGGATGTTTCTAAGGCTGGACTTCAGTGCCAGATCTGACAACTCTTCTTCAGGTTGAGTAGCATTTATTCAAATAGTATTGTTGGCTTCATTGAGGCTGCTCGTATCTGTGGATAAGTGTTGTAGTTCTTCAGATTTTATCTGGATTTCCTTCCATATATGATAGTTTTGGTGCCAGACGGAGGATAAATTTAGTGACAATGGAAAAACCCAACTCCATATCCTAAGTAAGGAGAAAGGGGTGGCTTTGCAGGCTAGCTCGAGAGAGGCCATTGTTGAAGAAGGAGATGAAATGACAGTGGGACTTTTAAGACAGTTTGCAAACAGAAAAAGAGATTTATGCATTGAACAAAATGTGTTGCAATTTTTTCATCTAACGCTAATTATTCTTGCCATATCAAAAAGCCTTGACTAGTATGAGTGTAAAGGAGAGAGAGAGACCCTGATCTGATCATTCAGAGTATGCTGGTGATCATTCAGAAAACATTTTGTCCGGGGCACACAAATGGCTCTGATTACAATTCCTAACCCAATATGTCCTGACCCTTAACTTTGTAAAAGGGTACCAGGGGTCTATTCTGGGTTCAGAAGGAAAAAGAAGTTTTTCTTGGCAAGGAAATGCCTCTTAAGTAGACGCATCACAAACCAAGAACATGTAGGAAAACTGTGACTCGGTGCATTTTACTCTTGGCATTTAAGGGACTGAAAAATGATTGCAGCTTCCTTTGGCAGTTGCAGCGGGAGCCTGAAGAAATGACCTTTAAGGAGATTCTGTTTACTCCCGCCACAGACTGAGAAGCATTGCGTGATCTCTGCAAATCTCTCTTCTCTGCCTTGGCTCTGACCCCACAGCCTCTCATCCAAACTTGCAGCAGTTAACAAACAATGGAGAGAAAGAGAGAGAGGATATCTTGAAAATACTGGCCTAAGATAAATTGCACTGATTCTTTCCCATAGGATCTGAACAGATGAGAACCGCACAGACATCCTCTGCCCTGTAATAGAGCTACATGCAAGGTGCAATGCAAGGCTTTCTGATTGCTGTCTTAGGCAGCATAACTAAATCCACAATATTTTGCACAATATAGTTTCATAGTTTCTGGAGACGTGCCAAAAATGCAGATTCATAGGTTTTGTCTTAGCATTAATCAAGATGCATCTGTTTTAACTAGAAGAATCTCATCCCTGAATCACCCTGCTCCTGGGGAAGATAAATTCTCATCTGACGTAGCTCCACTGAATCAAAGTAGTTACCCCAGTAGAGAACTTGGCCCAATAGAAATTCTGTGATTGTACTGAATGGGAGCAAAATCTGACTGATTTATGATGGTAATTATTGCATGCATTCATTGGGCGTCCATCGCTGTGGAATTTGACTCATTTTACATGGTTTAAATTGGGTGCCTTTAGCATTTCTAATGAAAGGAGCTTTTGCATCATGTCCCCAGCCAGCCCCATGCAGCAAAGAAAACCCACCCAGTTGTCTAAGTGCCCGATGTTCCTTAGGCTGGGCTCAGTTGGAAAATCTAGACAATGAAATGTGACTTGCAATGAATTTTGAAATCTCACAATCTGTATCTAATGTGCATCATTTCAAGCGTGTCCATCACTGTGGTATCTAGATGCCAGTGTAGGTGGGTCGAGGTTGAGCTCTGTTTCCACTCGGAGAGAATTTCCAAAGCCTGCTACCAAAAGTCTCTTGCCAGTAGTTCCCACAAGCCCAGAGGCTTGCACATCTCTATGGATCAATTGCTGATCACGAATCCCTAAATCGCGCCCCCTTTTGCTTTCCAGCCAAAACATTCCTAATTCTTTTGAGTACCAAAAAAGCCAGCAACCTCCCTTCTCCCAACTTAAAGGCTCATGTCACAATAGCACAATTAACTGTACACCAGGCCAAATTCTGTTCCCATTTATACCTCATGCAGCGCCACTGAAGGCTGGTGTATGTCTGTGTGGAATTTAGACCCCCTGGGCTTTATTTGTCATTTATAAGGAAATAAGAGGATCTGCTTTTCCTGATATGGACTAAATAGGAGTCATCCTAAACAATGCTGAAAAGGTTCCCATTACAAAAAATTCCTAGTGAGCGGAGATTTAAATTTAGATCTGGCCTTCTGATACTGCTCTTCTGCCATTGCTTAAGGCACCAATTGTTTACATTACAGTTTTGTGAACAATTACAGATCCACAATTCATGCTTCAGAGATGAATGCTATTAATGTCCAACAATATTGCTACTTCTTTCCCTTTTCCCAATTTCCTTATTAGATGAGATTCAATGCCTTCCTCTTTGGTTTGAGTGTGGGGACAAACAATCTGTTTTAAAGTATGTAAACTTCCTTTCCCTGGTGAACTGAGGCTGGTTACCTTGCCATGGAAATTTGGGATGGTTTCCGGAAATTAGCAGGAAAAATATTGAAATAACTTTTTTATTTTAACCCTAGGATCCTATTCTGGGGAGTATACATTGGTATTGAGTGTGTGTGTGTGTGTGTGTGTGTGTGTGTGTGTGTGTGTACACGTACACATGGATCCACCCAATGATGATTGTTTAATATTTTAAAAGGACAGAAATAACACATACACATCTCTCTCTCTCTCTCTCTCTCTCTCTCTCTCTGGGCCAATTATGTGTCTTCCACAACCATGGATGGTCCTTAATACAGAAGAACAGGATGCAGGGAGCCTGGCTGGGGTTTCTGTGGAAAGATGAGATTCAAGTAGGGCCCTGCTCTTTCCTCATCTAGCGACACCCACCCAAAGCAGGGAGCTCTGCCCTGATGTAAATGTAAATTTCGGGGCAGATTTTCAAAGTCTCTAAGGGAAGCTCAGTCCCTCATTTCCCACTGAATCATTTGTGCCTTTGAAAATGTTCCCCTTGACTGAGAGGGCACTGTTAAAATGTAAGACCTCACCCAATATTTATTATTTTCTATTAATTTTTATACAATGAAATGCAGATAGAGTTGAAAGGGTGGCAATGATATATCTTTTTTCCAACACATTTGAGCTGTTTCAAGGCATTTTCCATTGTTTTTGTCCCTTGTATGCAGACAAAAAAAAAGAAGGTTTATCTAGCCCGAAATCTTGACTAAGAAGCTGGTGTATCTATAACACACAATTGCCAATGGTGTCTTCGTACTAAACTAAACTACTAGTTGAATTCCTCTTCTTGCAATTACATGATGAGATTTAGAGTGCAGTACAATTAGTTGGGTAAAGTATAAAATAACTTTGATTAATTTCCTGTTATGGTATTTGCTGAGTGTCGAGAGTTCTGCAGAGAATATGGAGTATGACATAGCCGCTGCCCCAAGGTACTTCATGTATAATTGCACCTGGGTCTACAGTTCCTTTCAGGAAGGACTAAGTGGAGATTCTTTCCTTTCAATTGTGCACTAAACTTTTAACTCTTTTCTTACTGCGTTAGCTGCCAGGAAGTTTCTCTTAAGAGAGGCAATGCAGGGAAGTGGTTAAGGGAGGGACCTATGGATCATTGCTCCTGGGTTATACCAGGCTCCATAACCACTTGTTTTGCTACTCAGGGCAACTCACAAAAACCTCTGTTAAAGTGAGAGACACTCTGTTGAAGAGCAAATGATAATACATGCTCCTTTTGAGCTCACTTTCAAGTGACTAACAAAAACGTTTGTGGAAAGCAAATTTTGGAGATATAGACTCGAGGATTCACAGAAACCAAATATGAAATTTTGTGCCGAAGTATTTATGCCTGAAATGCTTGTGCGCTCGTCCTGTCAGGGAACAAACCATGCGACTGACCTGACAAATCACACCCAAGCAACGCTGCTCTGATTTTGAATATTGGTGATCAAAGCATGGAGAAACTAATTTGAAAAGTGATTCCTTGATTAGATTTGAATAACGAATTTGGAGAAATCCTGACTTACATTTGGATACTCCAGGAGCAGAACAAGGATAAATCCATTGAGGACATGAGATGTGGTGACCTACTCAATTTGTTCTCATTTTGAGGCTTAATTATTTAAGACCTGTTTCTGTAAATGCTGCTTAACTTTAACCACGGGAGCAGTCTAGTTAATGTCAATGAGACTACTCTTGTGTTGAGCATTTACATGATCTGTATCCTATTTGCAAAAATGCATTGAGGACTCTGTTGAAAGGTGCTCAGTGAAAAGTATCCTGATTAGCAATAATAATTAATGTATTATGAATATTGATAATGTTGGAGACACCTAGTTCTACAAAGATCTGTATGCGAGAAAGGCAGTGGCTCAGTTACCTTCAGACTATAGTGAAAAAAACATTATATTTTATTTTTCATGTCAAATACTTAACAGTAACAGTACTAGTTTGAGAAGAGTTCAGAGTTGCATTTTGGTTGGAGCATAAGAAGAGAAAGGCAAGTTATGTTACGTCTGGCATTTCTGTTGTTGCATGAAATACTTTGAGCCTCAGACTCCAGGGCTCCTCCTGATCTTGAATCTAATCATTCTGTGCAGCCAAAATGTTAATCCCCGGAGACTCGGACCTGCCTACAGTAATAAATGAGGCATCATTTGGAAAATAGTGAAATTTGGACAGAACTTTCTTTGGCTCAGTCCAACTCCTTATATTCCAAATACGTACGAACCAATCATGGAAGATTAATACATTAAAACAGGAAACTAAAGTCCTGCATCTCTATTAACGTGCAAGTTGGACTTATTTTGTTTCCTTCACTTCTGAATCCTAATAGCTATAATTATACATTTTGCAGTTTGAATACTGGCAATTGTTTGCCCAGAAATGTATGAGTGTTTGGAGCCAATTCTTTAATGTGTGCATGACAGCATCCTAATTTGCATGCATAATTATCCTAATTACTCTCTACAAATCCATTTTCTGCATGTACAGAGGACCAGAACTGGAAATTTATGTACACTATTGTCTTAACTGCCAGCGCAATCATTATTGCATATGAAAATTAGGCCTGCATTTTCTGCATACTTTTGTTCACCTAAACTGTTTAAAAATCTACCCTCCAGGATCCAAATATTAATTATGAACTGGATATTAAACTTCAAAAGATACAGACAATACTTCTGTAATCTGCCTACTAGCCCCTCCTTTGTTTTTGTGGCATATAAAAAGCAAATTGTATCTTTTCCTGCAAATATTGCTAAATTATATTACATAACCTATCCATCCCAGTAATGTGAATACTCAGTTTAAATGATTTAGACTCTGACCAAAGCCTGTTGAAAGCAAAGGGAGTATTTCAATTGATTTCAATGGTTTTTGGATCAACCCCTTACTTAGCCTTCATTTGTAAATTAATTCTAAGAGCTGAAGGAAAGGACAGCTTAATTTGTTTGCCTGTAAATTTCCGATAATGAGATTTATTAATTATACCATGTGCATGAGTTTATAATTCAAATAGATTTTTTCACAAATCTAGGGAAAATTGCCTTTTAAATTCCATATGGCATGACATTTGCTTTCTGATTGTTTATGAAGAATTCAAGGCAAAGTATTCACACACAGAGAATGCTCAAGATATATGCAGTGAAACCCACTTAGAATGAGAAGTTTGCAGATTTCACCCTTATTTCTAGGGTTTTGCTGCATTGAAAAAAATGGTTTAATTGTAAGAGGGATCCTTTGTATACTGTATAGTATCAGCACTGATGCTATGCATACCCTACTGCAGAGAATAACTGGTTAAGCCATGTGGTGTCACAGACTTTAAGTTTTCCTGCAGAATATTAACCATAGTGGGATAACATAGATAATTTGGGTCTTAGGAGGGAAAATAATAGAAAATGAAAACATATAGGTGGTGAAATGCTAGTACCACACAAATTCTCTACCTTATGAAATATATCACTGCCTTTCTCCTCACTAGATTTCTCACTAGAATTTAAGACGTATTTGCAAACTAAACCTTAACAGCTCATTCGGAGGAAATTAGAGATGAGCGTTGGGCTCCTGAGTGATTTTACTTTCAGTTTGTGGAGGGACATGTTCTGAAAGAGAAATGAATGTGTTCTGAGAAGAAAAAGGGGGTATCTGTAATCTACCAATCTGAAAGCTCTCTCTAAGAGAGGTAAGCGGGTTATACCTAGTTTACATACGGAGAAACTGAAATCAGAGAGAAGCTAAGTGAGTTCCCAGGATCACCCAGTGAATGAGTGATGAAGCTGGGAATAGAATCCAGGTGTCTCACGCCCTATCCGCTGAACTATGATGATGATAGTGCTAGTTTTTACATAGTGCTTTTCATCAGCAGGTGTCCTGAATTCCAAATTTCCTTGTTATCCAAAAGATAGGTTTACAAAGTCTGGTTTGTATGTCCCTCAAGACTTTAATAAATTGAGGTTTACTTGTACTTGAAATAAAAAAGTCCCTATAGAACTGACTATATTAGATGAATAGATGAATTAGATGAAATAGATTGTCTAACATTAGAGTCTATGATGACGACTAGTTATCATTTGTATAGGTCTTTTGCAGACAAAACTCGAGACTGGTTTCTGCCCCAGATAGAACATTAGATGTGAGCTGAATTTTAAGTAACAAATGTGGATTGAGTCCAAACATGTCCCTTTCTGATTCAGACAATCATTCACTCAATCAGAAACAAAGTGAGGCTCTTTTCTTCTACCAGATGTTTCTCCAAATTGCTGATCTTCATAATCCCTTTTTACTTTTTCACTGAGGTCAGATCGTGGCCTGCACAGGGGAATAAGTGGGTATAAGTTTCTCCCTGACTCCTTTCTACCAGCTCTCAGAATTGATGGGAGGGAAGCATCCCTGGCAGTCTTGGCTCCACCTCCCAATGACTGGGCAGCACAGTTGTGCCAGCCTGCTGGGGTCAAACAGGTATGGGAGTGGCACAGGGTCTGTCACTCTCAGAGCAGGTACGGAACAGGAGGTAGATTGTGAATCTCTTCTCCTTCCTGAGCTGGTCCTGGGGGAGTGCAACATGTCTTGTGGCAAAGCCTCAGTGTAGCTCTGACTATGTCAGGCAATGCGCACATCTAAATCTCTGACTCTTGTAACTGGGCTTTCCAAAGGGTTGGGCTAACGGCATTTAGACAAAGGAGCACTCTCCCAGCTCTATGAGATCTCCTGTAAATTCTTGTCTAATGTGGTGTGTTTGCCACTATAATTGCTTTAGCAGGTGTTTTTTTATAAATTCTTGCTCTTGAGCTTAAAAATGCAACGCATTTTGGGCTTGATCCTGCCTTCTCTGTGCGTGCTCAATCATCCCACTGATGTTTGGATGTGTGAAGAAAGCAGAACTAGATCCTTTGAATTTCAGTATGTGTGCGCTGGGTATCCACCATTCTGATTAAGAATCTGCCCCCGGCCTTCTTTTAAACCCCTGTTTCCCTCCCCCTCCACACAAAAATCTCATTTGAATTCAATGGGAAGTTTATGTGTGCAGGAACTTCAGGAATGGGCCCAGGGATCAAGACCAGGAATTCATGGGTAGGCTTTTGCATGAAATCTTTTATAGTGAAACCTAGACAAGCCTCCATTGCTTTGGACAACCTCTTGTTTTGAGTAACTCCAACAAAGGTTATGTATTGGGTGAAATCCTGGTTCCATTGACATCAATGGGAGTCTTGCCACTGACCTCAGTGGAGCCAGGATTTCACCCTTTGTCTCTCAGCTCTAATCTGGGAGATTATACCCAGCACACCTTGCTTTTGTCAGTGTTTCAAATGCTGAATGTGCCTGTAATGGGGCGGCTGCCCCACTCCTGCAGAATGGGGGATAAAAGCAGCCCTGGAGAGGGCTTAGGTTGTGAAAGGCTGATTGGGGAAGGAGCCACAGCTGGGCCACACCCTAATCAGGCCACAGCTGGCTCTGATAAAAGGGCTGTGAGCCAGGAGCTGAGGGGGTCTCTCTAGCTCTGGAGAGAGAAGGACTTGGTTGTGTGGGAGCTCAGGGTACCGGGAGTGGAGCAGTGCTGGGGAAGGGGAAAGGAAGCTGGGGAGCTCCAGCCTGGTAAATCCCCAGGCTGCAGGCCTTGTCGAAGGGCTACAAAGATACTGGGGCTTCAGAGGTGAAGCCCGGGGATAGCCAAAAGGAGCAGGTTCTATCCCTCTTGCCAGTGATGAGTGGCCATGACAGACTGCAGTCTGCCTCACTGAGTGGCGGCTAGATGGTGACTGGCATTAGTCACTGAGGCAAGGTGTGTTTGGAGGGTTGGGGGCTCCTGTGGAGGGGAGATCCAGAGTGAGGGGGTACTGCCAGTGGGCAGCATTCTAAGGTAAAAGGGCACCAGGATCTGGGAGAGACACGGGAGCTCTAAGGCTGGCGAGACCAGCCTGCAAAGGGGGCTCTGAGTGCTGGAGAGCTAATTCCCAGGATGACCAGTAGGAGGTGCTGCACTGGTGAGTTATCATCTCACTACAGTGCCCATCCGGTTATTCAGCACTTATAGATTGTATCCAGTGGTTGGATGCTGTTCTTTTAAAGCACAGGGTTTTAATAATAAACTAATAATATTCATGAAAGTCTTAAGTGTTCAACTCCCAGGTGTGATTAAAATGTATGAGTGATGAAGGAATCTCTGAAAATATGGAGGTTCAACTTGCATACTGTTGAATCAATCCTGATCGTATCTAAACCTCTTTGGAATCTTACAAAAACATATTTCTTATCATTCCTGAGTTTGTAACTCTGCAAGATTAGCCTTTTTCCTTCTTAGTTTCCTGCTACTTTTGCTACTCTCAGCTGAGACCAGCACAGAAAGAAATGAAAAAGAAAAAGGGAGGGAAAAAAAAAGAAACAAAACAAGTTATCTGAAGTCTTCCAAACCTCAAAAAGTCTTTGGGATCAAGTTCTGGTAAAGATGCAGGTTGATGCTTTTATTTGATCTGAACAGGTTTTTCCCATCTGGAGAAGACAGGGTTCAAATAAAAACACCAGGCATTTTGAATATGAAATGTTTGGCAAACTCTAGACATCAGAACATCTGTTTAAATCTGATTTAAGTCAAGATTTCTCTTCCCCTCAAAGCATCTGGCATTGCTTTCTTGCTTATCTCTTTGATTCCAATTACAACACCATCTCGTCTGTGGTTTCACTCTTCGTTATGAAATCATGTTTTATTTTTAAAACCCAATAATGGTGGAACCAATCTAATTAAATGCTGAAACCAAAATACCACAGAGAGACTTTTCCCCTCATTTTACCGACAAACAGGAGATTAGAAGTTAGATTATTATGAAATCTGATGCACTAGTGATTTAAAGAGGAGTATCAGTTTGTTGGGTATATTAATTGGTTTCAGTTACTGTAGGCTGAAAAGCAGAGGTCTGTGTAATGCCTTTATCTTTTTATCTCCAGCTCTTAACCTAAAGAAAATCTTGCAGCTCATATAACTAGCAAGCATACAAATTATTGACTAAAATAACTGACTGCAAGCTGTAGTAAAATCAGGACCTATTCTCATCCATTCCAATAGAGAGCAGTAGTGCACATATAGTATATGTGGTCCAGAACAGAGAGCAGCAACAGTGCAAAGGCAACTTGTCTTATTCCAACTGAATCGTGAGCTTTGCATGTTCACCAATAAACCAATCATGGCCAATTTGAGAGCAGAGGTGCCAGGAGCAAGAAACTGGTAGGATTCCTCAAAACTTTGGGCCAGATTCTTTTCTTATTTTCCTTCCATGTTAAAGTGACTTCAGTGGAGACTCTCCTGGTTTACATCAATGCAAACGAGGGGAGTTTCAGGCTCTTCATCTTGTGTGCTCAAAACCAAGCCAGAAAAAGATACATGCAAAATGTCTGAAAGGACATTTACAAATGATTTGTGTTGTTGGTCCTTGTGGTTTAATTAGGGCACAGTGAGAATTCCTAGAGGAGTCCAGCAAATGGGTCCAAACTGGTTCCAATGGTGACCCAATTATATTAATTAGAGGAAGGACTCCAGGATTTGTCGCTTGGTTACTAAGTACCATGATGCTGAACACTTCAGGCTGAGCAAGCGCCATGTGAAATTTCTCATTTTATTATGTTCAGACAGCAAGTATAGACAGTGTAGCCGATCCTGAGCCTAATTCTTTTTCTCTCCTGCTCCTCACCACAGTGAGAAGCAAATGAGGCAGGGCTGGACTAAGGCAAAAGTACATGACAAGTGGGCCCCAACTCCTGAAGTAATGTGTCACAGAGCCCAATTACAGAAACCAGGATCTTATCTACAGTGTGAAGCAAAGTGACTTTTATTTGAAGGGCCAAGTTCTGCTGTCGATACTCAGGTGAAATAACTAATGAAATCACTGGGAGTTTTGCCTGAGAAAGGACCGCAGAAAAGGGCCTTTTATCTGCATGCATATGCATATATGCAAATATTTATGCGTAAACACATACATGATGGTCGCCCTTTAAAAACGTGTTGGTTGCCAGAGATAAAATAATGTTACCTCAGTGTTCCATAGGCATTCACTACAGCAAGTATAGGAAACATGGCAAAACCAGAAGGAACCATATTTATTTATCTAAGGCAAACCAGCAAGTTATTAAGGATGACCACAGTGTGTGTGTGTGTGTGTGTGTGTGTGTATCTAGATCTATCTCTATCTATCTATATATGCACGTCACATAAAAACAGCTAACATTTTTGGTTACCTCTGAAGCTCATAAAAAGTTATTAAGGGTAAGGGATTTAAAAGAACAAGATGTTATTACAACCAAAGTAAAAATGTGTTCCAAGCCCAATCCTGAGGAGAGTAGTGGTACATTGCTAATAGCTGGATCTAATTAATACATAGCTAGGAGGAGACAATCATGAGGAAATGGGATAAATAGTCTTCAGATGGAACATCTATAAATTAGAGCCAGCAGCTTTAGCACTAATGTTTACTAACTTCCTCTGAAGATGGTCTGCATTTTCAAACCAAGATAGTGGGCCGCAGACACCTTTTACTTTGGATTTTAAGACATCTTTTGTTGTTTTAAATCTTGGACCTTTTAGCAAAGGCTTTTTTCAAGCCGCAGAGAGAATACCATAGAATTAATTGTGTTCTCATTTGTAAATGCTGGGGCATAGCTCAATCTCTCTCATCTCTGTATGTATATATATTATGGGAGGGGGAGATCTAATGCATGGACATATAGCGTTTGAGCCTCAAGGATACCAGAGCTGCCCCCACTACAGCTGAGCTAGGAAGAAATGCCCTGCCCCAGTTCTTAGCTAGGGCTGGTTTGGCCCTGTAGTGGGACAGCTGACCCACTCCCACAGAAAAAGGGTTAAAGCCAGCCCAGGAGAGGGCCCTGACTGAGGGCAAGCAGCTCCCAGGCTGAGTGGGGAAGCAGCATCAGCTGTGGCAATGCAATTAGGGCCCAGCTGGCCCTTATATGAGGGCTGTGAGCTAGGAGAAAGCAGATATTCTCCTCTGGCTATTGAGGCAGACAGGCCTGGCTGCTGGGGAGTTTGACAGGGTACCTAGAGTGGAGCAGGGCCGGGAGAAGGCCAGAGGAGCTAGGGGAGCTCTGGCCTGGAAACCCCCCAAGCTGCTGGCCTAGGAGATGGCTGAAAGGGGTACTGGGGTTGCAGGGGCAGCCCACGGGTAGGCAGAGGCAGCAGGCCAAGCCTCTCGCCTGTGATGACTGGCTTATACAGACTGCAGTTGGCTCCTGTGAAAGGGGGCTCGATGGTGACTGGCAGTAGCCCATAGGCTGAGGCAAGGTGGGGATAGTGGGTGCAAGTTCCCTGGGGAGGGGAGGCCCAGTGAGACTCTGGGGGTACTGCAGGGGTGCAGCACCCCAGGGAAGAGGGCACCGGGGTCTGGGAGGGACACGGGGCCAGCGGCAAGCGGGACACCGGCCTGCAGAGGGTGCTCTGGAGGCTGGAAAGCTAATTCCTGGATGACCAGCAGGAGACGCTGGAAGGGTGAGTAGTCCTACAGTGATAGGCCCCTATCATTACTGAGAGGTCTGGCTGCAACAGCTCCCAAAGAACTTTGGGCAGCTGTAGCACGGCATCGCTCCTGCTATGTTCCCTGTCCTTAGCCATGTCCTGAGATGCCCCCTAGACTAGGAGGCAGAAATAGTAATAGTGTTGAGCCAGGTACACTAGCCCCATAACCCCAGGCACTCACTATGCCTGGAGAAGCTTCAGAAAGCTGATGGAGTCATCTTACAAGTCTCTTTTCACCACCAGATTGGTACAAAGAGAGTGGAAGGTCTGGCCCATAATGCATAGGGGGCATGTGTGTGATCTTATGCATACAAGATGCAATACAAGATGCATCTGAATGTTTCAGGATTCATGGGAGTATCCATCAACAGTACTAGAGGACTGCCAAGTAAGAAACGTGCTCCGATAACTGGCCAATCATAGCAATCAGCCTGAGGTATGATGCTGAGCAAAAATAAGGAAATATACAGCTGATCTCTCCCCCACCTCCTTCTAACTCTCCTGCTCATTGTTTTCCATGCATCCGTTCAGTGTGAAGCAATTCAAACCCTGCATTTTGCAGAGAGAGCAAAGGTGAGCCGTTGGGAAGAAGAACCTAATTTTGTTACAAGTTATAAAAATAATCTTTTATCTTTACATGACAGAAATATTTACTCAGGAAGGGTTTATATACAGTAGGAGGTCAGAGCTCCACTGCTTTGACTAAAGACTCAAGCAAGCTCTTCATTTTCTTTTTGACAGTTCTTTATCATATCTGTGTGTCATCATATTGTAGCTGATTTAACATAGTATGAACAATAAAACACACTATCCCCAGTTGGGACTTGTAAGTTTCTCTAATCAGTGCTGACTCACAGTTAAGTCTCTTTCCTACTTGATGGTTCTACAATGACCTGTTTCCACAAACAAACAATCTTCCTGTCTCTTTCAAAAACAAACATCAACCTTGTGCCTTCAGCCCCAGCCTCAGAAGCTATTTTATGTTAACTATCTGTGTAGCAATCTGCCTATGGGTGGTTCCAATTAAACACGCACACTTTCCAAAGCTATTCTTGAAATAAAGCAAAGAGTGATAGTGGTAGATAGGATGCTGTAGTGTCTCTCTCTCTTTTCTTAGTACTAGTAGAATTTTTTTTAAGGCTTCTCCCTTTCCCCATTCCAGATTTGAGAGGTGTTGATATCTCATTTAACACTTCTACAAACATTGCACCAAAACACATCAGCTAGAGCCAACACCTTTAGTGATGCCAGGAGTCTAAACAAAATTTGTCATCTTGTTAAGAAGTCAAACAAGAACTTGGACCTCTGTTGAGATGGGGCCATGTTCCTTTGACATTTATTCCAAGTTGCTTTTCTTGGTGGGAGCTGGAGCTGGGAGATAAGTTTGTTTTATGAACAAAAAGTTTAGATTAAAAAAAACACCCAAAACCCTCTATCCAAGATGAACATCTATAAATTGGGGAGAATGTGCTCTTTAATTATTGCTGATATTGCTGTTGTAACCTTTGTTGTTGTAGGAGTATCTGTGAGTGAGGGGGCTAAAGAAAACATGACTGAAGTATTGTTTTCTTTGTCTCTTACTATACATTGTACCTTATATAGAGACCTAACATCATAGAACCAAGTTCTTGGTAGGGACTTTTAATAATTAAATAACATCAAAATGTCCATTGCTTCTAAGGAATTCTATTTTCTTGGATTTTTTGGTAGGGGAATTTACTTTTCTTCTTCACTATACTAGTTTATTATTTGCATATGAAGAAGTCTGTCTTGTAAAGACTGCTTAGCAGCTAGGTTTTCTTTAAAGAGATCCCACCTGAAACACTTTGTTCCCCTGGAAATTGTGAGAGGACAGGTCAGCTTGTCAGATGGAGTTCAGGCAGAAAGGGAATGTCACAGTCAGATGTTTTAGTGAAAAATGCCCCCTCTGGAACCTAGTATATTTGTGACAAATGTGAATAGGGTAAGGGAAAAGAGGGTGTGTGACACAGAGAGACTTACACATGCCAGTTGGCAGAGTCCATTAATAATGGAAAGTTTTTCCAAGTCTCGGGATTTCTTGACATTGCACTGTGGTTTTTTTCAAAGCCAGCCCCAATAACATTGCAAGATTGTTTCTGCTATTCCTTTAATCGACTGTATGGTACAACTCTTGTTCATGAGAGCAAACACTTATAGGAGTAATCCCCCTGAAGACACATGGACTATTTGCATGTGTAAGTAAGGATTGTGCAATCGGTTCCTAAATGCCTCTTGTGTTAACTTGAATAGATCTTTACCCCTTATTGGAAGACATTTTGTTTTATAGATTCATGGATTTCAAGGTTAAGATCATCTAGTTTGACCTCCTGCATAACACAGGCTAGAGAACTTTCCCCAAAATATTTCCTACAGCAGATCTTTTTGAACAATATCCAATCTTGATTAAAAATGGTCAGGGATGGAGAATCCACCACATCCCTTGGTAAATTGTTCCAATGTTTAGTGACTCTCACCATTTAAAATGATTACCTTCTTTCCAGTCAGAATTTGTTTAGCTTCAACTTCCAGCCATTGGATCATGTTAGACCTTTCTCTGCTAGACTGATGAACTGATTAGTAAATATTTGACCCCACTTTGATACTTATGGACTGAAATCAAGTCACCCCTTAACCTTCTCTGTGTTAAGCTGTATAGATTGAGCTCTTTGAATTTTTCACTGTAAGGCAGGTTTTCTAATCCTTTTTTAATCATTCTTGCGGCTCTTCTCTGAACCTTCTCCCAATTAGTCAACATCTTTCTTAAATTGTGGGCACAGTATTCCAGCTGTGATTGCACCAATGCCAAATACAGAAGTAAATTAACTTCTGTACTCCTATTTGAAAGTCCCCATTCATGAATCCTAGGATTGTATTCACACTTTACATATTTCACCATCTTCTCATATTCCAAAAGTGTATTTGTGTGTGCTGGGCTGTAGAACTTTATATGAGTGCAAATGAAAATCAGAGGAACAGCTACTGATTCAAGTAAGAGTGGAAAGTAGATTCCCTTTTCAGACAAAACCTGTTTTGATTCTTACTTCTGTGTATTTTGCTTAGATATGTCTGTAACTGGCTTATTAGAAATACCTGTGAGTGTATGCATGCATCAGATCCCAGATTTGTTAATCTTCTGGAGGGAAGAGAGAAACTGGGACTAGGAGGTGGAGTGAAGAAGACATGGACCGTTTGGGTAAAGAGACTCACTGGGAATCAGGAGGATGAGGGGTTGAGATCCCATAAGTAGCCAGGATGTGAGGGGAGAACCAGGACTGGTTGAGCAAAAAGACTGGGACAGAGAGGTTGGGGGATAGTGGGATGCACTACAACTGGAGTGGTGATTGGGAAGGGGGGCTCATACTAGGAGACAGCGGGGATGGGGAACGTGGGTGAGAGGTCAGTGAATAGAGGCTGGGGGGAAGGGAGGAGGGAAGAGATACAGACTGGATATAGAACCAGGTGGGGGGAAACTGGGATTTGCTGGGCAAACAGCTGGGATTGGAGAAGGCTGAAGCATGAAGATTGGGCTTGGGTAGGTGAGGAGAACTGGACAGGGATGAGAAGCTAGGAGTGGGGAAGAGAGGACAGGGACAGGTTCCAGGGGACAAGGCAGAAAGGGATCTTGCTTGGGGGTAACAGGCAGCAACATCTCTGCCCACTAGAGCACATTCCCCTCCCAAGATTCCCAAGTCTCACCATTCCTCTTCTCTCAGCAGATATCCTACTGACAAAGCACTTCACCCAATTCTAGGGCTGGTCCACATAGAGGATAACCACTACGAGTATTATTTTCTCTATTAACTTAAGTTTCAGAGGTCTGTGTGGTGGAACTAAAGATTCCAACCCTGCTGATGACCCATGCAGAGGTCACTATAATGCCACATGACGTAATTTCTGTTTTTTCAATTTGCTTCTTTTTTTTAAACTAGAAAATTTTACACAAAAACTGTGTTAAAATAACACCGTTAAGGTGGCAAAGTCAAGCACTCAGCACATCTTTTCTCTTCCAGCAATCCTCTGCCTCATTTATTACAGACCTTCCAACTTCTGGAAAAAAATGAAGCAGGAGTCCTATAGAAAATACCCTCATTAACTATGCAACCCCAATTCATCACTAGAGCCAGGTCCATCATGTGCACTGAATTAAGCAGGGGAAAAATACTATGTGATCATGTAATGAAAGACTAGCATAATGCAGGTGCACAAGGGGGCCAAATTAAGGTTACATTGGCCTCCTCAATTCTGGCATTTCCTAGCTGTGGAATGCTTGATTTAGCAACCTTAACAATGATATTTTTGCATATTCTATATCTATGTATTGCACACTATCTATGTTATAATTTTATATATCTATGTATACTTTTACATCTGTGTGCATGTAGCATACATACTGTTATAATTGTTATATGATGTTAACAGACGTTGCAAATCCCAACTAAGCAGCAATATCCCTACCCGGTCAATATTATCACCACTCAGCCACCATACTTCCAAGGCATCCAGAAAGAACCCATAATATAATGGTGACTATCTGCCCCTGGTTAAATTGAAACAAAATCAGTCCTGAAAACAAACAAATAAAAATGCCAAAGAGGAAGGAACAGTGAGTTTGAATAGGTTGTAACTTACCACCTAATGGGTTAACTCAGTCCATTCGCTCCAACCCTTCCTGATTGATTCAGCTTGGGCACTTATGATTATATTTGCTAAAATCTAAGTAGTATCATACAATAGCTCTTCATTAACTGCTCCTCTTTTTGCAGGTCTAATTTGTTGCTGAGTGACTGAACTCAGAATCTTATTGGTATCCAAGTGGAAACCAACAATTTTATGCTTAAAGCTAAACAAAAAAGGCATTTGGTGTGCAGAGCCCTAGGGGAGCGCTAGCCATGGAGCAGGGACCTGGCTGGATATTGCTAGTGTCAGGTTATTGTACAAACATTACCTTTGCAAATCCCTGACTTGGTGACCAAGTTAAGCAGTGGAGACAGTTTGCCCAGTAGTTTGACCTTTCACCTCCGCTTTACTAAATAGACCTAATTACTGCATTTGTCTGTCATTTGAGCAACAAATGATTCCATTGAGGTCATCCAAGGAAAGCCAGATTTCTTAGCTACCATCTCACGAGAACTCTGCTAATTTTATCCCGCAAAGGAAGAAAGCATGTGAAATTTTGCTGGGAGATTCTATTACAATCTGTGTTTCCTGGTAAAGAGTGGGTTGTAGGCACTAGTAGCAAGGACATCAGTGAGTTAGGAAGGCATAGTAAATATTATCATCTACAGTCCGTTTTGTGCTTAAAATGTCACATGGGTTATTCAGAATGGATGAAGTTTACTCGTCCAGATAGGACCAGTCCAGGTCTAAGTACAAGGACCTGCAGAATAAAACAAACAACCCTCCTCTCCTCCCCACCACCCCGCCCCAAAAAAATCCCAAACAAATTAAATGAAAGTTTACCCATTTTTCCTGGTTTCTGCTATTTGAAATTTTGTCAAAATTCTAAAAAGTTTGACCACTTCTGTGGTTGGTAAAAACACAAACACTTGCACAAAGCACTATTTTTTAAAATTTTCCCCAGCTTCCATAATATGCAATTATGAGCATTCTCAGAGTGTTTTGTACAGTGCGAGTCCAGCCCACTCACAACTTCCCACCTACTTCTGTTTTCTCCCTGTATCTCACAGCATTTCCCATTCCACATTTCAGGGCACTGCTAAAACATTACAAATTCTCCAGCTTGTAGAGACAGGATCATATACAGCTCCATCCCTCCTGAGTTGTTTCCCGAGATATCATTGCCTGAGTTCTTTCATTAGAAGATCAGAGATGCAAACCTTCTTTCAAACAGGGGCAATCCATTGTTTCCCTATTGGATAATGGATCCATAGTCTCCAGAAGATTTCCAAATCCAAGATATTGAGCAAGAATAGCTATTTTTGCAGAAAGCAGCACTTTTAGGCCCAGTCTTGTAGGTGCTCAGCTTATGGGACTCCAAGTCTTCCACAGAAGTCAACTACAGTTGCATACCTGGAGCACTTGCAAGTTCAACCTATTTTATTTTATGATGTTGAAGGATGTTTTGATCTGAAAATTCTTTAAGGTTATAGAACAAGATCCCCATTTTGTTCATTTGATTTGAATACAAGTAAAGCTGAGCTCATGCTGTGTTTATTGCCATAAGTGAATGTTTTGGAGTATTTGATTTGCTATATTACAGATTGTTTGAGTGATGTAACACGTTTTTGATCAGTCCCTTGAGTTCCATTCAAGTCCCCTTTGGTCTGCCCAAGCTGCACATTTAATTATCACTATTATTATTACTCATTATTATTTTGGTATTGTGGTAGCACCTAGGAGCCCCAGAGATGGACCAGGGTCGTATTGTTCTAGGCGCTGTAGAAATACAGAACAAAAAGATGGTCCCTACCCAAAGAGTTTACAGTCTAAGCTTAACTATGTCATTTCCTTATCCCTATATTGTCTCTGCAACACCAACAGAGCTCTCTGAACCGGGAACTCCTTTCTTGACCTTGTCTGCTCATGCCTTCACCTTCAAAACTTCTCTTAAAATTAATTTCTCCTATAAGTCCTATTAACCTTTGTCCCCTTGCCTCATGTGGAGGTGGTGATGATTTTGATGGGAGAGGGTCACTGGGAGAGCAAATGAGAGAGTGAACCAAAAATTAAAAAACAAACAGAACGGAGATGGAAATTCCGACCCCAGTCACATCCACCAATGCTGGAAGCCCTTAGTGCCTCTGCTGCCCTTGAAGTGCACAGATGCCCACCAAAACCTCCCACTGAAGTGTGCTTATCTTCAAAAGGGCCCTTTGTGATGATACAAGAGCCCAGTTCTCACACCTTGTCTTCCCTTCCCTTGAGATTCTATCTCTCCAGGAGTGCTTGTGATTTCATTCAGACAGCTTTACCTTTCCTTTTATGTTTTTGGCAGCTGCTTTTCTAAGGGGGAGACCTCCCTGCTTCGTATTCATCTCCCTTGATGACTTGGAATAGGAGAGAGACCGGACCTCCAGTGAGCTTGGAGAGAGACGAGTGTTGTTCCACTGCAGTTCTTTTGTGTATTTTCTCATGGAGGGATAGTTCTGGTTTAGCGGCATCTCACATTTCACACATCACTAGCCTAATTTTCAAATGTGCTGAACACCCAGCAGGAGTCATTGAGAGCAGGACCAAGCCCCAGATGACTCATAAAACCAAGAGATTTTGTAGCAATCACACTATGCTGACTCACATTCCCCCCCTACCACTAGTCCCTGATCTGTACTTTTCAAAGTTTTCGAGCCCAAACCAGACAGATCATAAACTTTTGGCTCAATATTTCCATTCATTCAAACAACTCACAATCCAAAATTGGAAATAACTTTTGCAGAAAACCCTTCAAACCAAACCCTTTTTCCAGAGTTCTCATCCCAATTCTGTTAGAACATGTTTGATCCCCAAAGTGCTTGGAAAATTTCATCCCATGAGGGAGAATTCTGTGGAACCCTGTTGATGTTGATAGGAATAGTGTGCATGAACCAAACGCAGCATGGAGCCCATAAAATACATTAGTTCTGCCATTTCATGTGACCTAATAATAACACCTAACTCTTAAGTAGTGCTTTTCATCAATAGATCTCCTAGGACATCACTGATATACTAGTCAAGATAGACTGGAACCCTAGCAACTGAAATCCTTCAAGGAGAATGCTGATAGATTGAGGGTTCAGAGAAGAGCCACAAAAATGATTAAATGATTAGAAAACATATGTTATAGTGATAGATCCAGGTGCTCAATCTATTTAGCTTAACAGAGAGAAGGTTATGGGGGTGACTTTAGGGTGACAAGATGTCCTGATTTTATAGGAACAGTCCTGATTTCTGTATAGGCTCCTATTATCCCCATCCCTCTGTTCTGATTTTTCACACTTGCTGTCCGGTCACCCTATGACTTAAAAGAAGAACAGAGAATGGTATAACATGATCCAATAGCTGGAAATTGAAGCTAGAGAAATTCAGAATGGAAAGAAGGCGTACATTTTGAATGTTGAGAGTAATTAACCATTGGAACAATTTACCAAGGGTCGTGGTGGATTCTCCATCATTGACAATTTTAGAATCAAGATTGGATGTTCTTCTAAAAGATCTGCTGTAGGAATTATTTTGGGGGAGTTTTCTGGCCTGTGTTATACAAGAGATCAGACTAGATGATCATAATGGTCCCTGGTGGTCTTAGAATCTATGAATGTATGAAATGCTGATAACTGTAGATATTCTTTTAGGAGCTTTCAATTGTTTGTTACCCATCATTTATTTGTACAGAGGATCCAACATACATAATAAGGTTTTACTCATATAGGATCTTTTCTCCGTGCATCTCAAAGTGTTTTATGAACATTCATTGATTCCTCACAATACCCTTGTGAGGGAAGTATTATATCCCTTTAAACTATATCCCTTTTACAGCTGGAAAAACTGAGTCACAGACAGGTTAAGTGGCTTGCTCAAGGTCATAGGCAGCATCACGAACAGAACCCTGGAGTTCTGACCACTCAGTTGCTCTGATCTCTGAATGACTCTCCTTCCTCTACAGTTGCTGAGAAGTTTTTGGAGCCAGATTCTACCACTCTTACTCACCTTGACTAGCACATTACCCTGTGAGTAATCCCATTGATTACTATCAGAATAAGATGCTACTTAACTCACGTTAACTCTATTTCATTAGCAGACAAGCTAATTTCTTCCTTTGGGAAGAATTCCGTTTGCACTGGCATTCTTTTCCAGCCCATACAGCCCACTCTGCTTCCCAAGTCTAGGCTGTACAGGTCACTGCCATTTCCTACGAACTTGAATGGAGATTTTCCTGGGAAAACTAGCTTTCCTGTCAGATTTCCAACTGTTGATTTTCCCTGAGGAAAGTCATATTATCCTTCAGCATTGTATCAGCAGATGTATGAAAAAGCCAATTGGTCTCACAAGAAATTTCCAAACCAAGTGGCTTCCTGTATTCTCTGGGCTGGGTATGGTATGAAACAAAACCCAGACTATTTTTCTTTTACAAGTGAAAGGTCCAGTGTGAAATCAGGCATTGACCTCCACAACCTTGGAAAACAACTGCAGTTTGGTGACTTGACCTTATATAGTCTATTGGGGATAGTGGCCAAATTTAGAACAGGTCAGAGACCAAGCTGAATTTTAACCATTTTATAGGAAGTATGTCAGGGGCAGTATGGAACTTGGCACAGTGTGTGGGACAGAAACTGATCTCATTTACCTTGGTGTAAATCCAAAGTAGCTCCACTGAACCCAACAGCATTACAAAAAACCTTGAAAAGTTGATATACTGAGAACACCGCCTATCATGCTGACCAATATTATTGCATTGTTTCCTTGTGCTCAAACCTCTGTATCCATCTATTGTCTATTTTCCTTTCTCAGATGGTAAGCTCCTTCAGGACAGAGACTGTCTTTTTGTTCAACTAAAATTTTTTTAGAGCATAAGCTTAAAAATTTTAGTTAGTCTTTAAGGTGCCACAGGACTCTTTGTCACTTCTGCAATTCCAGACTAACACGCCTACCCCTCTGATTCTTTTTGTTCAGTATTTGTGCAGGTCTAGACTCTATGATAGTAATAATATACTTCTGGCTCTATACTGATATACTGGTGAGGCCACTATCCTGTATTCTTAAGAGAGAAAGAGTTCATATAGTGGATGCTAAAAATGGAAAACAAGAACCCATCAGAGTTTTGGTCTCCAGGCTTCCATCAAGCCATAGAGGGAAAAAAACCTAATTAACTGGGCTAATTGGTAACACTTTTAGAGATGTATTCACCTGCTTAAACCCCAGGAACAGTTATGGGAATTAGTACTGTACCTATGTTAAGACTTGAGATTATTCATATTATGTATAATGTGGTATTCAGTAATGATATGAAACTGCAAATTATGCATATTATGTATAATATGGTATTCTACAGTAATGGTACAAAACTATAGCTTTCATTAGTGTTACCACAGTGTTTTGGCACATAAAATATTCTCCATTAAACATTTTGTTTTTTTAAAAAATAAGGCTATTTGGGCACAGTTATAGATGCAATAAACAAGGCACCAATCTGGACCATTCTCAGATGTTTTCATGGGTTTTATTACCAGAAAGTCCTCAGTTTAGCAAGGTACGTAAACCCACGTCTAACTTTAAGCACATGAGCAGTCCATTGAAGTCAATGGGACAACACACATGCTTAAAGTTAGCCACACAATTAACCTTCGCACTGAGTTGGGGACTAAATGAAGCTTTTCCCTTTTAATTGGCTCAAATAATAATAAAGACCCCTGGTCACGTATCTAGCATTTTTCCTATGCAGATCTCAAAGTGCTTCATAAAAGTGGGTAAGTATCATTTCAGCCTATTTTACAGATGTGCAAACTGAGGCACAAAGCCTTTAAATGCCATGACTAAGACCATAGAGTAGGTAAAGACAGGAATAGAACTCAGGCAACTGTCACTCATTATCTGATTGTTTAGTCTAACACGGCAGGAAAAAGCTGTAAGAATCCAAGAAGTGATTGTTCACTGAATGCTTATAAGATATTCACTGTACTGTACCTAGTGACCAGGTGTCAGATTTTAGATCTTGAGTAAGAGGGAATAAATAGGAAGGGAAAAGCCTTGCTTTCTCTTGCATTTCATCTGTGAATAATTCACTGTACACCATCTCTCTGCTTCGAAGCCCTTTACTGTTTATGCATCTGCTGGTTTTCCAGTGAGAACGATACCCTGCTTTTGGTTCTGCGTTTTTTTCCCCTTATAAAGGCATTTCTCCTTTTCAGCAGAGAAACCACTGGTGATTGGAGTGTCTGTGACCTTTGGACTGCCAAACTCCCACTAACTAAATAAAAGCAGCCCAAGAGGGAGAGAGTTAGCATAAATCACCTCCCCTGACAGAGACCACCTGGTATACACTCACTGCATGGAGGTACCAAATCTGTCTGAAGCTGCTGACTTTGCACTCTTGTGCGTTTTATGGACACCGTTGGGGAGATACATTGTGTTTACACAAGGAATGGAAAGTTCAGTTTTACTGAATGTAACTGACTTCCTCAGCTTGCGGGGTGCAATTCTTCCATGAGCTAAATAAGGAGAATGGTGAGGCTGTTTGTGCCTCTAATATTCATTCAAAATCATGGTGAATTGATGGTGAACTTGCTCAAATGTGATGTGCAACAGGCACTCGTGAACCTTCTGGTTCTTTCTCCTCTTACTAACATGGTTCCTACTGAGACTGCCATTGGCCATTTGGTTAAGATCAGGTCTAGTTAGAACAGTTTAATATCCGTTGGGGACTACTCAGTCTGCTAGGTCTATTCCATCTCTAACCACCATGATCCCAAGAAGTCTTTATTTATCAGGTGTTAATGTGGTTCATTTAGTAGCATGCTTAATGACAGAAGTGCAATGCTGTGGGCTTCAAGCTCTACCCCTGAACTTCGTCATAACCCTGTGAAGGCATTGAAGGGTAATCTACAACAGAACTCAGGTTCTTCAGATGCAACATGAAAGCAGGTCTTGTGGTGGTGTAAGTTAAAGATCTCATAGCTTGACATTGGGTATGTCTTCACTACCTGCCGAATCGGCAGACAGTAATAGAGCTATTGGGGATCCATTTATCATGTCTACTATAGATGCGATAAATCGATCACCGAGCACGCTCCCCGTTGACTCTGGAACTGAAGTTGTGTATCTTAGGTTGACCCCCTCCCGCCATGTAGCCCAGGCCTTAGAAGGAGTAGGATATAATGCTGGTGTCCCTCTCACTGAAAGTCTAATGTTGTGTCTTGTTTTTTCCTATGTGCATGAACAGCTCCCATTAGCACCACGATGGGGTGAAATCATGGCCAAGGCATTGTCAGTACCACTGTCTTGCTGTCTTATACTATTGGGAAGGCTATTTTTGCATTTTTCCCAGCCATAACTGCAATGATGATGATAATAATATGAATTCTAAAGCCTTGCATGCTCCAGGATCCTTAAAAACAGTTTTAAAAAAATAACAAAAATTATAACCAAAAATGACACTTACTAAGAGTAACAATAAATATACATTTAAGGAGGACCAGGATACAAAGAAAAAGCAGGGAAATGAACTGGAATAAAAGGATAAATGCATAAGGCATACAGCAATCATTTTAACAAACACCTTTATGGGGATGGGGATTGATTTTAGGTGAAGTTGCCTCAAGAGAGCCGGGGGAGAATTTCCCAACTTTTCTCTTATTTGTTTTTTAATTTGAAAAATAGTAACCGTAGCTGGCTGAAAAATAGCAAGAAAATTTTGTCAAATTTTCCATAATTATTATTTTTTTCTGAATTTAGATAATATTTCAACAAGCTTCAATTTTAGGTGTTTTTTGAAAGTGGGGTGAGAGCTACTGAGATGGATTTCTGGAGACGAGTAATGTTTCACAACGTAGAGATTGCCACAGCAAAGACATGACCAAAGGTCAGCCAACGGTCCTATGGTGGGAACCCTGAAGGCAGATGGCCTATGAACACCTGTACCCATGAAGACAAGGCTCACAAAGGAAGTGTTTAATGCCTCCAGGGCCCTACACTGTTACAAACTTTGAAAATCAACAGTGCCATTGTACAATCACTCCAGCTTTTTGTAGGTAACCCCTGTAAGAAAGGACACAGGTTTGGAACAATGACCCTGAATCAAAGCCTATTGAAATCCATGGAAAAACTTCTATGACCCTCAGCGGGCTTTGCATCAGGTCCCATATGATGAAAGTTTCTCCAATCACTGAGCAACTGGGCTGTCACCATAGATGCCAACACCCGAACTTTTCTTGTTGGTGTTATCAATGAGCATCTTCGAACAACAGCTCAACCTCCTCATGGTAATCACTTGAAGTTACTAGTCACCACTAAGGAGATGAGTGAGTTTGGAAGGAATCCAACCTGATGAGTTCCTCGTGGTATCTTTAGTTGAGAATAAATAGCATTTTTTGGACTGGGAATGTTCTTCAGTGGTTATGGAAAATCAAGAGACTAGGGGCTAAAGTTACAAAAGTACTTAAGTACCTATCTGCCATTTTGGGTGTCTAAATCCCAGAATCAGGCCCCACTGGGATTCATAGCTCCCTCTGCTCATCTGTCCCCAAATACTGTAGGTACTTATACTCGCTTGGTGCATCCATTTTGGCAGTAAAAGTCCCCCAGTTGCCTATGCTTCTGCCTATTCATATGTGCACTGTTGCCCCATGCGAAGTGTCCAGATGCCTCAACTCCAGCGCAATATGTGAACCAGGAGAGGAAAAAGTTTTCCTCTGTCTGATTCGCCTGAGTGGCCCAATCTGATGACCCTGCTCAGAGTTCACCTACTGGCTCGGGACCCTTCTTCATAAAGAATGAAAGAATCATTGGACGAGAGAGAGCCTGAGAATGTCTCTCTAGCCTGCTGGCTAGCACATGCACTATGGAGATGGGAAACCCAGATCCAGTCTCCCTCCTCCAATGACTTTGTTTTATTATTTATTCACAGGGGAACGGCTTCACCCGGAGACATTGAGAGCACCCCACAGCAGAATATCCCATGGCTCGGTGGCTGGGGCACTCACCTGAGAGATGGCAAAACCCTATTCAAATTCTCTTTCCTTCCTAGACAGAGGAGGGGCTTGGTCCCCCCACATCCCAGGTGAGAACCCTAAATCCTGAGCTAAAAATTATGAGAACAGTTGGCATCCTCTCCCTACCCCCTTTCGCCTTCCCGCTTCTTGCAAAAAAGGGCATAGGAACCTAATGCTAAGAAGGTTTGCAGCTGAGAATCCCAAGCAAAGAGGGCACCTCCATGCAGCCTGGAATTAGGCACCAAACTCCTAGGGCTTAGGACGCACCCCTTGCCTTGGTCAGTTTAGGCAGGGAAGTCTGTGAATCCCATTCAGAAGTGCCGGTCTGTCTCTCTCCATTCATTGGCCAGGGATCCGAGACACCTAACTCAGGCTCTGTGAATCCCAAGGATGTTCCAGGTGCCTATCAGTTAGGTGTGGGGATGCTGAGCATGGCTGTGCCTAAGTTTTTTGTGAGTTCTATTTTTAGCTTTGTCACCGACTTGCTGCATGGCTGTGGGCAAACTGCTGCCCTTCTCTGTGTCTGGACTGCCAGCTTTTGGGGGGCATGGCCTGTTTAGCCATGTGTGTGTGCAATGCCTGGTACAATGGGGCCCTGATCTCGGCTCCAGCCTCTATGTGCTACTGAAATACGAATAATAATTGGCATCAGCCCTATCTCTTCCATGCAGAACTTAAAATCCTTAAAGATCTGACTCTGTCCAACAGCTGTTATTTTGCCGCTGGTTGTTACCATGATTGGCAGAGTAGGTCCTATATGGCTCAACAGCAGTTAGGAAGCCAAGTTCTCTGTGCCTCAGTTTCCTGCTGGAGTAATGATGTTGACCTCCTTTGTAAGGTGCCTTGAGATCCATGGATGAAAAGCACCCTGAGAGCTAGGTATTTTTAGGATTCTGAAGTGCCTAAAATCTAGCAAAGCAGCTCACTCTAATGAGATTTCCAATGCATTTTTGCAGATGGAAGAGGTTTGAATAGTTTGGATAATCTCTAGATAAGCATCTGAACTTTTGGATGTGTCTCTCAGCTGAATCTAAACTTCATCCTTTAAGAGGCTTGCTTGTTGTTACTTCAGGCACAGTAAGCCAATAAAGAGTTGCTCTGAAAGCACTGGAACGAGCTACCTGTGCAGCACTACCCTCTACTGGAGAGAATCAGAACTGCTCCACTGTGTGTCATAGGCCCCCCACTGCTAACTAATAACAAAGTCTCCTTTAGCTAGGGTGGCAAGAGCCTGTGTTTTCTGGAGCAAGAGTATCAAAGTTCTGTCCCCACTGTCACAGTGAAAGTGCCGATTGTCTATGGTTTGCAGCACAATGGCAGCCAGGAAGTCCTGGGCGGCCACAGATTTGATCCAATGCTTTCTTGATCACTAGCGCACTAAGAAAATGCATACAAATAAAAGCAGCCATGCAATGGTTGCTTTGCTTTCCAGATCTAAAATCATTTTGTCAGAGCTAAATGTGCAAATCAAGCAAGAGGAGTTTTCGTGTTCCACCGCCACCATTAGGCCAGATTGTTCTTTTCTTTTCTTTCTTTTTTTTTCCTGGAGCCCCTTCAGCTGTGGGATACCAGTGAGCGTGCCAGAAAGAGAAAATTCTTCAATGACGTAAACACAGTAATGACACTTGTTAGCGGTATGTGCTTTCTTTGCCAGTGGAGGGGAAAGAAAATCAGATTTTGTTCAACACAGTGTCTCTATATTCCCTCACATAAAAAATCCCCAAGCAAACCCCAAACCTTTCCATATAGTTTACTAAGTCCATGGACTTAATTTAGTAGCTTTGAATGTTCTTAGATAAGGATTTGGTTCATTAAAGTTTACAAAGTTACATTGAATTGACAGGCTGCCCTGAGTTGTTAGAACCAAGATTTCTCCGTAAAGTTCTAGACAGCCAGGACATTAATTGCATTATTTTCTTTGCAGATAAAACTTACATGGTGGAGCCAGCATTGTCAGATAAAAAATAGATAAGATCGATCCTTGTCTTTAAATTGCAGATCTCCTGGTCTGAGAAAATGTGGGGCTCAGATTACACTGTAGGTTTTAATGGGCTTTGGAGCTTTTGCCTCAGCATAGTGGTAAAAAATGTAGATCCACCAAGATCCTGGAAGGAGCAGATGCACTGTAGTTGTGTGATAGTCAGCAGTTTCAGATAAGGGGAAGAGGGTATTCTGGTCTGTTTGCTGCTGTGCTCAAGTTTTCCACATAAAAGCTGCGCTCTCTCCTTCAGGAAAAGAACTGTAGTCTCTTTAATAAACATGAAAGTTGGCCCTTCTACCCGGACTAATTCTCCACGCAGTCTATGATCCAAAACATTCTTCCAAGGGAAAAAGGTGGGGGATGGGGCAGGAAAGATTGAGTAAGGGAGTAAAGATGTGCTCTGGAAAAACACAGCTGTAGTTATAGGCGGGGAATTAATCTTAAGAAGCCTTCTGTAGCAATTTCATCCATCAACCATGACATTGGTACCATTATTAGAGAAGATGGAAAATTAAATTGCAAAATTATCTGTTCTGTTTCATTGACTTTCCTCCCCCCCTCCCTTTTCATTCCAGGCACCATTTGCAGCAATACCAGTCACAGTTGGCAGTTCGTTATTAAAAGCACCTGGCCATTAAAGGAAATCAGATCACAGGGCATGTTCTTTAGCTGTGCTGGTCTGAAAATCATAGGCCAAATTATTTCACTGAAGGATAAAAGCTCACACAGATCTGGATTCAGCAAAGCACTGAAGCTGGTGCTTAAGTGCTTTGCTGAATCGGGGCTGCGGAGACAAGGAATTCTTTATAAGACGTGCTAAGATTCCCTAGGAATGTTCCATCGGAAGGAGAGGGGTTGCTTCACTGCAGAATGGACAAGAGGCGTTGCCAGCTTAAGCTTATTGGTAAGCACCTGAGCCCTGTGGGTATGTACTTGGCATGGCTAAGCCAGGCTGTTGCTGCCCGTGCTGCCATGGGTACACGGCTAGTTCTGTTCATGCTAGCATGTATACAGGAGCTGGGAATCACAGCCCTGGCTCATCGTGTAGCTGTAGCCTCCGAATCATGTGGAACTCCCCCCTGCTACTGGATATAGCTACAGTGAGCAATTCATATAGCTCCCAGTCCTGACACGTCAACTTGGTAACTATAATCCACCCTTGCATGACCTTGAGGCTTCAGTATCGCAACAGTGCTATGCTTAGGAATCCTTGAAGAAGATTGAGTTGGTACAACATGCAGTCACCTCCCAACTAAACAGCACTGGTCGATATAAAGACATCACCCTGGGGTGCTCTGGTTTCTACACTGGCTTCCCATAGGATTTCAAGTCAGGTTCACAGTACTGGTCTTGATCTTCAAAACCTTACTGAGATGAGTGTCCAACTACCTCACAGACTGTCTGATCAGAACCCACCGTGGCGTTCACTGGATACAGTGGAACCCTCAGCAGCAAGGTTTAGACCTGTAGGAACCAGGGATTGAGCTTTCCTGGCAGAGTGCCCACCCACAGGGGTTGAGCAAGATCACAGACCTAAGGAAACCCACATCTTTGATTTGGCTCTTCCACAATAATGGACACATGACTGTACTAAAGCCAAGCAAACATCCTGCCCCTCCTGCAACTAACTACACCTCCAGGATGAGGGAGTAACCGTGTTAGTCTGTATCCACAAAAACAATGAGGAGTCCAAAGGCACCTTAAAGACTAACAGATTTATTTTGGGCATAAGTTTTTGTGGGTAAAAAACCCACTTCTCAGATGCACCTCCAGGAGTTAGAAGGAAGTGGGGGAGACATTAATCCTCATTTTGTCTCCTTTTCTCCATTCCATGGTGCCCAGACACCATAGTGATGGTGCAGTATGAAAACCTACATTGGCTAGAATGGAATGAAAGGAAAGAAACTCAATAGGAGCATAAACATGAGGAAAATAACTATCAGTATCTGGCTGTGCGGTCAGTTATCTGTCCTGGCCCCTTTCCACTTCTTCATTAACATAAAGGGGCAGAAACAGTCCCCTGCAGTAACAGTCCCCAGTCCCCCCAGTTGCATATTTTAACTAGGATAAAAAAAGAATTAGATGAGTTCATGGAGGATAGATTGATCAAGGGCTGGTAGCCAAGATGGTCAAGGATGCAACCCCATGCTCTAGTGTTCCTAAACCTCTGATTTCCAGAAGCTGGGACTGGATGACGGGATGGATCACTCGATAATTGCCCTGTTATGTTCATTCCTTCAGAATCAGGCACTGGGCACTGTCAGAAGACTGGATGCTGGGTTAGATGGACCATTGTTCTGAACAAGCATGGCCGTTCTTATGTTCTTATAAACTACCTCCTCTGGCTGCCCCTGTGACATGGAGTGTGCCAAGATTGCAGCCAGAGGAGAGAGGAATAGTGTGTTCTGGCTGTTTTTGACTGCTGCAATGGTCCCTTTTGCAGCAGAACACAAATAAGAGCTGACTCAGGGCTGCTCTAATTGACATTGAGGATAGACCTGGTCCTTGGGCAGACCCAGAATACAGGGAGGCCCAAAGGTGAGATAAAGCCCTCTCACCCCATTCCTGGGCCGAGCACAGGCCAGTCAGAATGGACAATCAGCCTCAGTATTAGTTATTCACTTATAATGGAGAGATTTATTTTGCTTTCTTTAAGTGGATCTGTTTTATGAATAAGTATGGAGCCTTTTTTTCTGCACACAGCCATGCTTTGCAAATTTTCGTGTGTCAACATAAAACTCACCACAATAAAAGAGTTACTAATGTCTTTTAGTTTTTTGCTGGAAATACTGTTCATAGACTTTCCATTGTTTGACATTTCCAGACTTGTCTGTGCTTGGAGGTTTTGCAAAAGATTTCCATTCATAAGTGATTAGCAGAAGTCTGTCAACGTTCAGACACAAATTCCCTGTTTACTAGTTATGCAATCCCTTTTTTCTTCAGCATAAACATAGCTGATCACTTTATATCCTCTGTATATTGTTTCTTAATATGAATGAAGTGAAGCAGGCTAACCAGTAGTCATTCAGATTATTGCCTAACATAAACTTACAATGGGCTCTGAAATGTTTAGCTATGCAAACTGTGAAAGTAACTATAACTGTGTAATGAGAACATAGCTATATTGTTAACACTTAGCACTGAATATGTTTAATAAATTAGGAAGAGGGTATCTTTTTGCATACAAATTTGATCTGTTTACTTTGCTTTAAAAAAAAAGTCAAATCACACTGGACAAATGTTAAATCTGCTGCTATATCATCCAAGAGAGAGAAAACCTGTATGACTGCATTTAAAAGCTACGGTAGATACTTGTGTGCAGATGAGCAGAATAGAAAGAAATATTGTACCATTTTTGCCAAAAAAATTATGGCTAACATTTGTTTTTTATTCTCCTTTTATTAAATCACTTCTATAAACCACTCAAAAGTTTCAGTTTATTCAGTGACAATTAGTTTATTGTGTTTCTGAAGTGGATTTAAATTTGAGTGATAAAATTACAGGCCAAAATTACAACCATAATGGAAAATACTGGTTCACGTTTGGCTTTCCATAACTTAAAGATTACTGGCCATTGCCAATAAGCAGGAGGAAGAAAAGATAATAGGATATGTGTTTATATACTCAAGCTTGATTCCAAAACATGCCACAATAAATTTGTATAAGGTAGACTGGAATATTTTTGCTTCTTTTCATTAATGGGGGAAATAGATTTGTTCACCAATCTGACAGATTGTGCAGGGGTAATTATAGTTCAGAAAGTGGATAAGCATAATCTTGCATGAAAATTTCAGATCTTTAAATCAAATATAATTCTTTTAATTCAGATTCATCTGATTACATCTACTTTCTACTTTCCTGTTCCTCTATATCATTAGCAGTAGATCATGATTATAGGTAGTTGGAATGTTTCTTCGATGTTTTTCAATGGACGTGTTTTCTGCAAAGTTTATGGGAATGACAATTTTGCTGACGTTTTCAAATCAAACCAAAACAATTTTTTCCAGGTTGGTTTGACGTTAGTCTCTGAATCCTCCTAGGGTGACTAGGTAGCAAGTGTGAAAAATCAGGACTGGGAAAGGGGGGAAGGAAGATAGGAACCTATGTAAGAAAAGACCCAAAAGTCACAATTGTCCTTATAAAATCTGGACATCTGGTCACCCTAAATCCTCCTGAGCTGCTGTGATGGTTCATGACAGCTATAGTTTGCATGTCTCGTGACCTTATTCTTTCCTAGGGGACGGGCTTTCCACCTGGACTACATCTCCCATATTCACTGCATGTATGAGACTACCATGATGTATTGCAGCAGCTGATGTGGACACAGAGGTTCGTGTGGACTTGGAATGAAATGCTTCCACATTTCTGAAGCAACATTTTTGGGAATTTTTCAGTCATGAAAAGTGTTGATATTTTCACTTTTTGTCCTGATTTGTCCAAATGTCAAAGTATTGGAATCGCCCATGGGACTGAGGTTCTGTTTTTTTTGATCAGCTCTAATCAAAATACTTTTTGGCCTTATCAAATAGCTATAGAGCATTCCTCAGATATTTCTACCCCATGTAATACCTTGTTTAAATGGAAAGACCAATGACTTTAAAAAAATCTTTGTCTTTTCCCTAAAGCACTTCTTATTTTCACTTATCTGTGAGTTTTGTGCTTTTGAAAGTGATGGGCTAATAAGGCTGGCTTGGGCCAGGCATAATGAAGTTAAATACTCCACCTGCTTTCCATAGACAGCTCTGCCAATTCACCTCAGCCACAGCCTATGCAACCTGATTGTCCTGTCGTTCTGTGGAGTAATTCTATAGTAAGTCCATTGAAATAAATAGAGCTCCTCCAGTAAAACTGTGCATAAATTCCAGGTGATTCAGACCCATAATGTTCTGGTATTCCAATGACAAATTCCGATCAGAGATAATCAGGCTAAAATTTATTCAGCTGCCTGGAAGAGCAGGTCAAAAAAATGCAGGTCATCATCAGTTTGATTTTTTGAAATATCTTGATCACGCTGCACATTGGTTGCAAAACAGCGAATAAAAAATATGGAAAATGTTGGCAACGAATTTTCTTCAAAATGTTAAAATATTTTAACTGGTTCTACTATCAAGTGACCTTTTTAACTTACATAAATAAATGGGGATCATGATGAGATACCAAACACATTTTAATTTGGACCCTAATCTGAGAGAGAGTTTGCACCCAGATTTCCAGGATTAGCCTCTGCACCTCCAGGAAGTAGGAAGTTCCAAGGCCCGGAGTTTTATGCAGACGGTCAGATTAGATGATCACAGTGGTCCTTTCTGGCTTTAGAATCTACAAATCTTGTTCCTGTTTTTCTCTATTGGCTGGCTCTAAAGTTTCCTGAAATCTGACCTTAACGTGTTTACATTCACTTTAAATACTAGGCCAGCTCCTTTCCCCTAAAGCTGTTCCCATGTCTTCTAACAGTGTTTCTCGAATCCTGCTATTGCAAAGGAACCAAGTTACAGCCCTGTGGCAAAAGAAAAGACATACAAGTTACTTAACCTATAATGCAGCAGTATGGAAGAAGTTTATGTTTGATGGTCCACAGGTACGTTTGTTTTGACTGATGCATATGAATTAGTGTCTGGTTTGCATCAGATTATTACTGTGAAATGGGGTTTAACCTGATTGCTAATTTGCAATGTGTTTATATGTGGAGCTGAAATGAAGCGCATATAAAGGGGTTGCCACATAACCACTTAAAAGTTTGGATGATTACTAGATTAAAGCCATTTATTGAGACCTGGGAGAAGGAGTTTTATGGGGAAATGAGCCAGTGCTATTTAGAAACTGAAACATTAATGGCCTGACAGTGGCTAAAATGATCATTTGTTTTCATTGTAAAGATTTCCTGGACAATTAGCCATCTCCAGACATCTCTGACGTTTACTCCTTAACATGCTATATCAGTGTAAACTGAACATGTTAAAGATAAAATTGCCTGTCTTTCTTCCCCTCCCCCTCCCTTCTCCATAGCTGTCAGCAGCTCCACCACCTTGGTTTCATTGTTGACTCCCATGTTTCCTTCTCCCCCTTCCCCATGGATAGATACTGTCGCTACATCCTGGTGGTTGTTTCCTCCAAATATCTCAGAAAATCCATCCATTCCAATTACAACCCCATTAGTCTTGGCTTCATCGTGTCATTCCTTTACTGTTATGAGTTCCTGCTCTCTTTCCTTCCTGACACTCACCTAGTCTTCCCCCTTCCAAACTACGAAGTGCTGGAAGATGATCTACCATAGCAACCAATGTGGCCTCCTCCTATCGACAAAGAAAAGAGCGTTATCCGATACCGAAAATGTCAATATCAATTGGAGAGCTACAAAGCTGGAAATACGGAGACCACACACAAGGAAGAGTGGAACAGGTTCAGGTGTGGCTGTAAAATGAAATGCTAAACAGAGAAAAGGAGAAGAATATAAATGAGCGCTCTTCATTAGAATCTGTTTTTACACACTTCTAACTTCCCCATCCTCTTCATCTCTCTTCAGCGAATCAGCAACTGGCTTGTTGACAATGGAATTGGCAGTTCTCCATCAGCAGCCAGGACAGGGAGAGCTCTCTAGGAGGCTGAAGGATGTTGGGTGAAGGCTCTGGAGGAAGCCCAAAGCAGTAAGAACTCCTAGGGTGAGAAGGGATTCGAACTGGATGCTGAATCATGGAATCAGAGGTTGTACTAAACCGAGGGCTTCATTTTCAACTAGGTGCCTCCCTGAGTCATCCCCCACAAAAAGGCATCCCTGCTTTTGTCCAGGGTATTTGAAAATGCTGGCCGTCTATTGATAATACAAATGTGGAATAAATCATGGTGATTGCACCCACATTTTTATGCCTGCCAGAGGACCTCTGCTTTTAAAGAGCTGGCTTGTGGCTTAGAGAGGGGAGGTTTAAGAAGCTTTCTCTGACTTTGTGCCCTTAGTGGCTTTCCACAAACTTTGTCCCTCACCTGAGTGCAGGAACTAGTATCTGCTCGCACCCCAAGGGCACACGCCACTCTAAAGAAGACCTGTGAGTTTGCACTACCTCAGCAAAGCTGGCTAACCGTGAAAGGGAGCTCAGTCTGCATCCACTTACGAGGTGTAACACGGGGCATACGCCTCCTACACCCTGGATCACTAGAGCAGGCATCGTGCCTACCTGATGCAAAATGCCCCTGAGGCAATTTAGGCCCATAGGGGCAAAATCTGGTCCATAGATCTTTGATTCATGCAATCTCTGCTGAAAGACCCATTTGTAGTACACTGCATCACACTTTATTTACTGTGGAAGAAAGAAGGGCTGAGTCAATCCCACTGGGTTTTAAGGGGTCTAGGTATTTAAAACTTGATCCTTAGATGGCTAAAATATTGAACTGACCTTTCGGCAGGTAGAAAACTCTTTCATCCCACCTTTTAATAGATCCAAACCCCAGTATTTATCCCATTCTTGGCTTTTCCACTTCATTATTCACACCCAATTATTATTGCTTTATTATTCACACCCAATTATTATTATTGTTATTATTACTTATTCACATTATTTTTAGTATTATTAATTATTATTAATAATCAATGATTAATATATTATTTATTATTATATTTATTTATATTATTTATTATATTATATATACTTATATATAATATAATATATTATAATATATAGTAATATATTATAATATATATTATATTATTATAATATAATATATAATATATATAATTATATTATAATATATTATTTATTATATTATATATAATAATATTTATTATATTAATAGTATTTATTATTCTATTATATACATTATTATTTATTATTAGTAGTATTAATATAATTATTATTCATAATAATTATTAATTATTATTATTACTTATTCACACCCAATTATTACGTCATTATTCACACCCAATTATTATTACTTCATTATTCACACTCAATTATGATTACTTCATTATTCACACCCAATCCTTACCGCTGCTGTATCACAAGTCAAAATAATTTAGGTCTAAACTCAGAATTTTGTAAGCAAACCAACAAGCAGTCTATTAATATAGCTGGACTACATCCCAAACCTTTCATCGCTCATCTCAGGCTATCGACAGCACCAAGTGTTTCCTTCTACACTGTTGATATAGATGTGTAATGTTCTCCCCCACCCCAAACTGCCAAATCTCATTTCTTTGTTTACACAAACTGTGCAAAGTTAATTAGAAAAGGCTGAAGTGGAAAGAAATGTAAATGTCACATAAGGTAATTTGCTGAAAAGGGCGGGAAATCTCTTCTTCTATTAAGGGTAAAATAGGGTGGATCTTAATAGGATTATTCATATTCCAATAGCACCTAGAGCTGCCATTGCGCTTGGTGCTGTACAAAGATGTAGAAAGAGGTAACTCCTGCCCCAAAGATCTTAGAGGCAAAGGACAGGAGGGTAAACTGGCCCAGAAAGATGAATGTTTTGTCCAGGGTCACACAGTGGGTCAGGGACAAAGCCAGGAATAAAACCCCAGTCTCCTGAGTTCTAGTCCAGGGCCCTATCTGCTAACTAGAGCACACTAAGAAAATGATTTTCTGTTGTTGGCAGATATCTATATAAAGAAGTTATGTATACATTACATACCAAATCATTCTCAGATCAAAACCAATATTTCACTATGCATATCCTTGGGGGAAATTTTTTTGTGCTGTTAAATAAACACACAGGGGTTAAGTTCCCTTCATGAGAGAAGATGTTGATTTCATTACAACCTTTGACTATAAACACTGTGTACTGTAGCTCTGACTAATTGCTGGGTGTTATTGGCAGATGCAGTAGTGTGCACATGTGCCAGGAGATCAATTCAGCCTCTAGCTCCGTGCCAGCGAGTGAGTTATCTCCTTCTAGAGTGATTTTATTTCACTTCTTAAGCTTATTTGTAAATGTGATCCCTTGATGACACAGTGTATAAGACCTTGGCTTAATGCACAGAATTCATGAGATGAACTTGGAAGGGTGTCCAAGATACATAAGTTATTTTAAACATGAGTTTAGAATCTTTTTTTTAATACCCACTCCGGGGATTGTCATAGGACATGAATGAAAAATATGTCATTTTCTTCACGATTTAGAGTGTGTGACCTCATGGATAGAGCACTAGACTAGGTGTCAGGAGAGCTGGGTTTTGCTCTGCCACTGCCCTGCTGGGCGACCTTGGGCAAGTTACTTTGCTGCTCTGTGCCTCAGTTTCCTTATCTGTAAAATACGGGTATTTATACCGATCTCTTTTGTAAAGTGCTTAGCGATCAACTGATGAAAAGCACTAGATTTTATTATCTAAACAAAAAAATCCTGTTCTTCAATGTTCCCCAAAATATTCCTAGATGTGCTGTGCTAATTTTGGACGTTTCCTTTCATATCTAGAGTTTGGTCAGCTTTGTTCAGGTAGATGTCTGGTCATCACAGAGAACTGAAGCATAACCTTGTATGTCTAGTTAAGCATGTATAGGAACTGGGTGAATGTTACTTTGTGGTACAACCTTAAAACCTAATCCTGCAGACATGAATAATTTTACTCAGGTGAGTGGTTTCATTGAATTAAATGGGATTATTCACCTGAGTAAAGTTACTCAATTGACATGCTGAAGTGTTGATGGGTTCTTTCTGGTCTCACCTATGTGGATGCATATCTAAGACAAACACTTTATGGCCCTTGTGCATCAGTAGCAAACAACCCCCAAAGCAACATTAGAAGATAACAGAAACACATGAAAATTATTACTCGCATCACATGGGGGAGAACAGTGTAGCCATAGAGGATTTTGCTTAGTGTGACTCTCATGGAGTACTACGGGATCTTCTGAGGATGATAATCTCTTGCTCTGGGGTACATCACCTTACAGTAAATGCTGTGAGTGATACACACAGCAATGTGTGCCCATGAATTGAGCCTCTGCTCTGACATTGCACGAAGATATATCATCACAGCTGCCATAGGAGCCCTAGTATTTCCACAAAAGAGAGCATGAGAAAAAGAACTTTTTATGCCTCTGACCTTGAGCTAAATTTGCATATCCTTTGAGCGGCTATTAAAAAAAAGGAAAGTTTGATATCTGTAATGTTCTCCAAAGCGAGCAATTGATAACACTTTCAGAGGCCAGGCTTCGAGCCAGGGCAAGGCTGTGTGAGTCTCCCCAGGCAGTTCTGCCAATGGATTTCAGCCCTGCTGGCTGGATTGCAAATCCCCTGCTGTTTACAAATCCAGGCCACCCTTCCAGCAGAGTTTGTCAACTGTTTAAGACCGTGTTGAGTGTTGTGAACTGTGTTCTATCTATGATATGAACAAATGCCCATCAGGGACTAAGTTAAGTTCACACAGCTCATTTCCCTTGGCCCTCAGGTAGACCTGAATTCAGACCATAAATTAACCCTTTCCATCCACTAAAAGGTGTTTTTATTTTAAGGGCGGGGGGACCAAAACAATCAAAATCTGAATTCCAAATTGAGAGTAAAAAATAACTCCTGCAGCTCTTATCAGAACTCTGTGGAGTCATTGTTCTGGTTTTATAAATACGCACATATTCCCCTTGACCATTTCCACACTCCTGTTGGATCTTCCCTTCTATGTGCCCTTGGCTGGTTTCCAGCCTATTTCTTTATGATGTGGGGAAAGATAAGCTGTTGAATTGGAGGCCTTATGAATGTTTGGCATCAGGAAAGACAGCTGGGGAGCGTGGATCCTAAGGCAGAATGATCATTCAACAGAGAACCCCACGATCACCCGAAAGGAGTCCCCTTGGAGTTTTTCCATTGCTTGGGCCAATGGGTGAAGCACTTAACCCAGGGATGGCCAATCTGTGGCTCCGGAGCCACAAGAAGCTCTTCAGAGGTTAATATACAGCTCCTTGTATAGGCACCGACTCTGGGGCTCGAGCTACAGATGCTAACGTTCCAATGTGCTGTGGGGTGCTCACTGCTCAACTGTGCTCTGGCACAGGCCCTGCCCCCACTGCACCCGTTCCCCCAAGGCCCCTGCCCCTTCCCCCGCCCCTGCCATGCCATCACTTTTTCCCCCTCCCCACCAGATCCTCCTGCGCATTGCACAAAAACTGCTTGCGGTGGGAGGTGTGGGAAGGGCAGGGGAAGCACTGAGTGGCGGGGCTGCCGGTGGGCGGGAGGCATTGGGGGGCTAGAGTGGGGTAGTGGATGTGGGGCTCCTGACCTATTACTGTGGCTCTTTGGCGATGTTCATTGGTAAATTCTGCCTCCTTCTCAGGCTCAGGTTGGCCACCCCTGACTTAACACGGTCAGCTGAGTCACCGGAAGGGCATGTTGTGTTCTTGCCAGCCCCAAAATACAGACTAACCAAAGAAGTTTGAGCAAAGCCCTTATAACCTTCACTGCATCCGCATGAGCTGTTGGCTAAACACACAAGGATTAATAGGCTTTTTATAAACTACTGTCCACTGCAGGGGGCAGACGTCTGAAGGTTAAGAGAAAGGAATGGGAGTCTGGAGCCTCGAAATCAGCAAGATTTTCCAGTGTGATTGATCAGTGATGTGGGGTGCCTTAGTTTTTGAGGTCCCAGCATGGGACACTTTCAAGTGACTTGATTTTCTGAAACTGATGAGGCCCCAGCCATTGAAGATAGAGCTCCTTTAAGATGCCTCAGAATGGATACCTAAAAAGGATCGAAAATCACTAGTTACTTCTTTGAAAATTTTGGCCCCCGGACTCTGTTCCTAACTCTACCAGTAACTCATTGGTCGAGTCATTGGGCGTGTATCCTCTGCGTGCCTCAGTTTCCCTTCCTAAATACTTTACAACACTCCAGCCGTCTTTCCTCTTTTCTTCACCTCCATGTTACGGTGATGCTGCCTTCTGGTCAAAGACGAGGGGTCACAGCTTCTTCTGGACCCTACCTCACCCAAGTGTTAGTTCATTAACATCTGTGAAGTGTTTTAAGTGTCTCGGAGGGAATGTGCCAGATCAGTGCAGAGAGAGGCCACATCACAGTAGCATTTCTCTGCAACTTGAAGCACATTCAGAGCATACAAATTGCCATCCGTATTCTCTAATAGGGATCTAGCTAGGCTAGTTTTTTGGACTCTCTCATCATCCTACTGCTCTGAGGTAGGGCTGTGCTATCGTCCCCACTACTCAGACAAGGAACTAAGGCCCAAAGAGACTTGTCTATGATCACACTGAAAATCTGCAGCCGAGCTGGGAACTTGAACGCAGGTCTCTGGTATCCCAGGCGAGCGCCCCCACCACTGGACCATACTTCCTCCATAGCATTGCCAGCTTCCCCTTCATCAGCAGCTTTCATCAGCAAAAGGGGATTGAATTCAAAAGCATGAGATCATCTCCTAAAAACTCAGCACTTTGTACAATTGCCAATGGGTCAGCCGCTTCACCAGGGGAAACTTCCCTTCCAGAAACATGATCTTTTGAGAAGGGGCCAAGAAAACAGAAAAACAAACGATCAAAAACATTGCCTTTGAAAATGCTTCTTCACCGCTCAGATCTGTTTCCAGTCTTGTCCTGTAGGACGAGGACTCATTTAAGCTGCTTCTCCCATGCTTGCTGGGTAACTGCTGCTGATCTAAAATCTAAATGAAGAGCAAGTAAATAAACAAAAGTCACTTGACTCAGAGATACACAGGGTGAGACGTGTTTCATTTTTCATGATGATGCCCCAGATTGCTTGCTTGCTTTCAACAGGACTTTGGCAATCCAGCTCTCCTCCAGTTCTTTGCCGCTGTAGGCCTGGAAACATCACAAGCCCCTAGTTCTCAAGAGCTCCCCAATGGAAGCAGGTTTTAAAACTGTGTTTAATTTTCACAGCCTTGTGAAAGGTGTTGTGCCTCATAGTCCTTTCCTAACTATTTGTCAGTGTCTTTGGATAACTTCAGGGTAAGCTTGATGCTAACTTTTAAGGAAGTGCTGGGCCAGTCACAAAGTTCTGATCCGGGTTCAAACTTGCCCAAAATTTAGAGTGAGGAAAGGGGTTCAGGTTTAGGTCAGTATCTACCTTTTAGACCTTGTCTACACTAGAAGAGCTGCTGGCATTGCTATCCTGGTATAGCAGTATTATCTATCCCTCGTTGTGTATATGCAGCTTATCACAGCATAAGAGGGCTTCTGCCCATACAGTTTATATCCGTCCCTTGAGAGAAGCCCTTGAGAGAAGCCTATACTGGGTCAGACCAAAGGTCCATCTAGCCCCCTGTCCTGTCTTCCGATAGTGGCCAGCGCCAAGGGCCTCATAGGTCAGAACAGGTCATCACCCAGTGATCCATCCTCTGTCGCCCACTCCCAGCTTCAAGCAAACTGGGCTTATACCTCTATAGCTATGTTGGTTAATAAATCACACCCCTAACTCACCTAGTTATGCCAGTAGAATGTTTTTTGTTTCGTCATGGAATTGGGCTACAACAATTCTTGCTTCCCTCAGTCCCTCAAACATTCTGCCTCACTCCATTGCATGAAGTGGCCTGTTTAGTTCTGCCACTATGGCTGGCAATGGGACTGCCATGTTCTTGTTGAAGTAGAGTAACAGAAGATGTTTCTGAGAGAATCAGTAGTAAAGAGAAAATGAATTTGAGGGAGGATTTTTTGGGGGGGGGGGCACGGGTGGTGGTTGAGGCATAAGTCTGCAGACTCCAGCCATCTTTCCTCTTTTCTTCACCTCCACGTCTCCATGTTAAGGTGATTCTGCCTTCTGGTCAAAGACAAGGAGTCACAGCTTCTTCTGGACCCCACCAATCCTTGCCAAAGCATCTGATCAAAACATGTGACTGAAGGTGCATCCAGAGTATTTGTCATCTGCATTACTCCCTAGCTCCTGATGGTCTGGTGATAAAGAAGAGCTTTCAAGAGAGAAAATAGAAAATCTGATAGAGGGGGTAAGGGCGGAAGCAGCTATTAGATCAGATAGGGTGGAAAGAAGTTTGAAAAACTATTAGGGCAATTTTAAAGTGAAAGCTGGCAAATATGAGGGCCAACACCTGGGGAAGATTTGATCCTCAGGCAGAAGAAAGTAAAATGGATGGTGTTTTAATGTAAGCTGCTTTTATCACACATAGAGAAAAACAGAGCGGGGTTTTCAAAAGAGTTGGCCTAACCCTGCTCCTCCTGAAGTTAGTGGGAGTTTAATAGTGACTTCACTGGGAGCACAGTTAGGCTAATGCTGAGCCCTTTTGAAACTGACCTTTGCCCTTCATGTTAAAAATGAACGTTATTAAAGTCCCGGACGGTTTTTTTGTTTTTTTTCTTACTATTCAGTGTCATCACATAATCCTTATTCTGCTGGAAAAACTTTCTCAGGTTTAGCGGCAGAAAAGGCAGCGGAAATGTGTTATTCCCGTAGTGCAGTAATGTTTTCCTAATCTCAGAATCTCTTTAAACATGTCCACATGGAGTATGCTTCCAGGACATGCCGCGTCCAAGTCACAGCTGCAGCGAACAGTCAGAAAGCTTGAACTACTGGCACGCTCCAGCCATTCATTCCCCCTTCCTCAGTATTCCTGGAGAAGTAAGTCATGCAGACAAATTGCTTGCATGCCCCTCTGCTTGTGGGTGATTTTTCATGCATTTTGGTCTGATTTATTTTTTCCAAGCAGAAAGCAAAGTGCTTGGACCATGCAGAATAGAATCTTTGCAAAAACACATGCTAAGAAACATTGTGTCACATGGCAGAGTTTTGCTACCTATCACAGGTGTGTGTCTGTCTGTCCGTCTGTCTGCATGAGGCTCTTTACCTTAGATCTTTTAATCTGGATGCATCTAGGTTTTCTAAAACTAAGGACCACAGTGTGACTGGTAGAGGGCATCAGGGGAGGCACAAGGAACTTCCTCTAGTGCAAAGGAGCATCATAATTACAAACTCTGAGTTCAGAGGATCTTGCTCTCAAAAGGACAGGGAGAAAACAGGTCTGTTGCCTAGGGCTGGCCCTTGAGTAGACTGGACTAATAGGATGACAGCCTTCCCAGTCCTCTAGTGTACCAAGCTGCTTGTAGAAAGGCTGTTCCTTCCTGAGCTGCCCCACATATGCCATAAGAAGGATCAGTGCCTAAAAAGCACCATCTGTCCCCTAAGAAAATAAAATATTACAAACATTCTGCTCCTTTCCTATCCGAGACCACTGCACAAAACAGAAATGTCATGTGGTGAGTCAGAGCTTGGCAACGCTGGCCAACAGAGACCAATCAGGGCCTAGGTACAAAAGATGTGCTTCCTCTTTAAGGATGGTGGACTGCAGGCTTACAGCCAGCCTCCCTCTGAGATCCTCTCTGCAGTGTGTGTTGACCTTACTGTTCTCGCCAAATATGCTCAGCTGAGTCATATTAACAGCATCACCCTGGCTCACTTTGCATAGGAGCCATGGCTTCTTGCTTTGAGTTGGAGCCAACAGCAGGAGCCCCGCCAGAGACTGAAACCCAGGCTTCATGAGTTCACTGCAGAAAAATGGCTGACTGTATCAACCGGGAGGTTTTTGTGGCAGGTGAGCTTGGGCACACCCCTGGGTTTCTTGCCTGAACTGAACTCAGCATGACAGCAGGCTTGGAAAGAAGTTTGCTCCCTTTTTTGTAGTAGAAATATAGCTATTTCATAAGCCTGGCTGGTTTTGGTAAAGTAATATAGATGTAGGGCCAGATTCTCAGCGGGTGTCAGTCTGCATAGTTCCATTGACTTAAATGGAGATATGCCAGTTCACACCAGCTGGGAATCCAGCCCTTTATTTCTAAGTAGACTCAGTTGTTCTCTCTCTCTCTTTCTTTATACATGACCTGATCCGGAGTAAAACCATTGAAGTCATTACAGTTCCACACTTTTAAAAAAGGTCAGCTCAGAACCATGCCCCTTATCCCTATATTTTGTGCAAGAGGATTGAAATGTTAATGATGTGCCCCTTCTTCAACCAAGTTATTATTTTCCAGCAAATTAGCAAACTCCTGAATCAGGGTAGGTGTCTGTATTGGTATCCCTGCTCTCTTTGTTATGGGGAAGTCCCGATCACAAAATTATGACCTCATCCCTCATCAGTTCTTTTCCAGCCATGCACAAATGAAGACTGGTCAATAACAACAGATAACAGCTAGTCTTGGAGAGAGGAGATTTTAGTGCTGATATTACTGGCCTATTTAAATCGCTGGCTCTGTTCCCTGTTGCTTGGAACCATTTGCCCTGAGAATATGCTGCTATGATGAATTTTATGGCCTCTGCTATTCCAGACGTTTTTTTAAGTGTCCACCCTTTTGTTGCTGTTGGGTTGGATGTTCCACTGTTGTGGTACATAGAAAATGCAAACTGTTTTGTGACTGCAATAGGGACATAATCGTAAATGTCAAGCTTCAACCAGCCCTGTTCCTTGTTCAGCCCCTTCCTAAGGTCGGCAAGGTCATAAGAGGTTAGGAAAGGTCAATGCTGACATTATCAGAGCACCCTGTGGCTTGCACAGTGGGATAGTGAGTCACTTTACTGTTGACAAGCTGGTACCTGTGATTTCTCAAGGGTTTCTTGGCACCCTTTTTGAGGTTGTGCAGGTCACTCATCCAAGCGAGTTCAGCTGTGAGCTCACAATGGAAGTGTGCAGCTTTCTCCTAGTTGGGTGCATAGTGAATGGCATGTCAGCACTTTTACCTGTAGTCACCGATAGTGTCTGGCTATTGCCTTGCATCAGAATGTCTCATCACATAGGCTGTGTGAACCAGCTCATAAATATGGCCACTTATATCTGCTAGGAACACATGGTTTAGGTTTTACTGTGCTTTATGCTGCATTATGCAGTGTGGTACAGCCACCTGAGTCCCAGGATATTAAGAGCCAGTGTGGGTGAGGCTGTCTTTTATTGGACCAACTTCTGTTGGTGAGAGAGACACACTTTTGAGCCACACCGAGCTCTTTCTTCAGGTCTGGGAAAGGTACGCTCAGTATCACAGCAAAATGCAAGGTGGAGCCTATTGTTTAGCATAGGTAGTGAGCACATGTTGTAAGGGACCATTGAAGGTAGAGTGGCCCATTAACACCTCTGCAGTCATAGGACAAAAAGAGGGGGTTAGTGGACTACAGATTGTTGTTATAACATAAGCCATAAATCACTGTTCAGTCCACGATTTTTAGTGTCTAGCAAAGTCATGAATTTAAGCTCCCAGGCTCATCTTTTGAAAGTGTTGTGTAGGTTTCCTTTGAGGATGAGGACTGATAGGTTAGATATAGGATGATTGCTCACAGGCGACAGGGTACATTGGCAGTAATGGTGATGCGTTGGCAGTGAGAGTTGTCTATCACTTGGATGACAGTGGAAAGTACACAATAAAACTAGCTTGAAATGTGATTTTATTTCCAGCTTTAACACCTTTGTCAGAATTGGGCAAGAACCAGATCATATTATTCTGAATATCCCCCAACTTTTGATGGTACAGATAAGCAATGAAATCCAAATTCAAATCACGCATGGTTTTGCAAAACCAAAACCAGCATTTCACAGAAATAAAAGCATCCACTCATCTCTGCTCCTTGTTTGAAGAGCTCACATTAATCTGTTTAGACCTTTCTTGGATAGGGTGCAATATAGATGTTGGCATGAAAAATTAATTACTAAGACACAGTGAGGTGGCAAAGTTTAGCATCATCTGCATAAACCTTGGGCTTAAATGAAGACATAGGAACTGCAAAAATATATGGTATGTGCTGCCATTCTGAGCCCAAATAGACTTTGAGACATCTATTTTTATCTCGTATATTTGTGGGGCTCTTAGGCTGACACTATATGTCAAGATTGCACTTAAATCTGTCAGATACCACCTCATTTGTCAATCACCACAAAGCATTTCGGTTGTCAAATAGTGCAAGATGCATGTTCAAGAACCAATCAAACATTTGATGCAAAGAGGACAAACAGCTGCTGTAGTGAATAATCCTGTCAGTACATGGATTATAGTCCTCTATAATGCACTTATCCCTTAGGACTGCTGTCATCTACCTTCCTGGGTCAGAGACATGGTACAAATTCAGTTTTCATGATAACAAATCCCTCTCTATAGTTATATTTAGGCACAAAATCAAGAATTCTCTTTTTTCCCTTGTGATGCAGATGCTGGCATTATAACCTTGATCATAATCATTCCTTCCACACAAAGTTCACAGACAGCTGCCGTGGCACAGGACCCAGCAAACAGAGCTCTAAATGGGGAAGTTTGTGTGGGAGTTTGTAAGGGGAGTTTGGGGGGAAGACTAGGAGAACCCAGGCACAGACAGGCTCTTGAAGGGAGTGTGTGGTTTTATGGCAGTGCTGTGGTGCTTGTGGGGGGTTTGTTTTGCTGTGGGTATTGGTGTTTTTGTTTGGTTTGTGGTTCCTGGACTAGCAGGATTTAGGTGGGAAGGCTATGACAGATACAGAGGCAGCAGGGGTAGTGACCCAAGCAGTGGAGGACACAGTGAAAATGACTGGATGTGGAAGCTGTAGTGTATATACATGACCCTGGAGGGAATACCTGAGAAAAGTTTCGTCTGTATGAAGTGCCACCTGATAGAGCTGATGGAAGAAAGGATCCAAGGATTGGAGATGCAGGTGGAAACTCTGGTTGAGTTTAGGAAGGGGGTTTGAGCAGATGATGGAGCAAAGACATGAGGAGGCTGAAGGGAAAAGCTCATACTTGCAGATGGAAGCAGAACCGAAGAACTCTGAGGGGAGGCTGCTGGGTGAAGAAAATGGACAGTGGAAGCATGTGACTCAGAGAACCAGGCAGAGGAAGAGACAGGCTAGTGAAGGAGAAATAGAACTCAGGAACAGGTTTGCGAAGTTGGAAAGGAAGAAGGGGTAGAGCAGGTAGTCACTGAAGGTGGGAGGGGAAGGAAGACGATTGACTATTAGCAGTAAATATGCCCAATGGCCTGTGATGGAATGTTAGATGGGGTGGGACCAGTTTCTACAGAGAATTCTATCCTGGGTGTCTGGCTGGTGAGTCTCGTCCATATGCTCAGGGTTTAGCTGATCACCATATCAGGGGGAGGTGAGAACAGCTGGAGATGGTTCTATTCATATAGTCTCTTGTTTGATGTGATTTGAACTATTAACATTTTTAAAAGCTATATTAATAGGGATATTTACAGAGAGAAACAGAAACACTTTTTAATTGCATGCATGACAACCACTAGAGACTGAACCAGGACCCCCAGAACTCAAAACCTAAATCTCTCTAACTGGAGCTAAAAGTGTCATCCTGGGATGTGTAACAGACTTATGTACTCTGGGGGGGCTGGATATACGGCAAGATTTGTTGGTTACAAACTTCCCCTGGACAGAGAAATCTAGGCTCACGGTAGTTCAAATCCCAGATGTGTCTTTACTTATATGACAGGTGCCATTTGAGAGCTATAACTGGCTCTCATTTTCTGTGGATCACACACAGAAGAGGTGTGTAGCACACACTGGCCAGCAGGTTATTTGTTTGTGTACGTGAAATACATTGGTGCACATGGGTTTTTTTTAAAATGGGATATCATAAAAAATAATTTAAAAAAAAATTGACTTGTTTCAATGGAACAAGATGAATACCTAGGATCTGGCCCATTATTCATATTTCAGAAACAACAGCTTATATAGCTATCTATATAATTTTAAAGCAATCCCCTATCTGTTACTGATATACCATGTTGAATGAAATTTTAATGCTACTAAGCCAATTAAAGCTGGGAATTTAGACCTAGATTCAGCATTGAGCATTAAGCCCCACCAATTTCATCTGCCTTAGGTAATATCATAATAAAGTTAGTGGTTTGTTTTCATGTTCATTCCAAAGCATTATTACTTTTCAGACTACACCGGTTGGTCCACAGTCTGATTTCAAACTACTCAAATTGGTCCACAATCTGATTTCTGCATTATCATGTAGTGCACGTTAGGTTATAGAAACACATTGTAAGTGCTTGCTGTTCAGATAATTTTGTTTAATGCGAGGTCTCTGAGGAAGCAGATTGTAACAAGTTTCAAAGAAAGTAACTTAAGATGTATCAATATTATTTTTCATAATAATTATTAATCCCTTAGGAAAGCAGAACAATGTTTGAACTGGACACGTGTACAGATCAAAATTTAAACCCTACATTTTGTTTGAATTCTGTTGATCATATCTTGTTTGTTAGCTGCTCCTAACTACTTCAACCTGTGATGCTTAGCACTCTGGGGATTTAGACTGTCTTTCGTTTTAACAGATAACTCACTATCTACATACTCACCCAGCAGCTGGAGGCACTGCCTTCCTACTATGAAATGTATAATCCCTCCCAGAACAAGGATTTATTTTCCTTTGCATTTGTTGGTTTTGGGGCTCTTTTGCATGCTGATATGCGATATCATGTCCAATCATGTTACATTATTGTATCTTGTCAAGTCATTACATGATATGAAGCAGCTTAATAAGGTGGAAGACACATAGTGCTATCTGATGCCAACGTCTGCAATAATCCCTTCTGTGGTTCCTTCTCCTCCCACCCATGTGTTCAGTGTGTTTTAGGCAATAAAGTGCAATCAATCAAAGCCTTTTTTTCCCATTCATGCAGTGTATTATGTTACCTAGACAAAAAGAAAACAAAATGTGCGTAATGAGATATCAATGGCTAGGCCTGCTTAATAAAGTTTGGGCTGGACAGTCAGTTTGTGTATCTATCCAGAGAGTTGGTTTAGGACACAGAATTCAGATTTCCCATCCATATTTCAAACATCCTAAAGTTTGGTGGTGTTCAGACCTGAGCTTTGATTTTTCTCATTATTGCCTTTAGCTAGCACCCGTTTAAATCAATAGCAAAACACCCGTTGGCGTCATTGATGCAGGTTTTGGTCTCCCTGTAAAAATTGAGGCCATTTGCAAAATTCATATCCAGATCTGTATGTGGATTGCAGACCACTAGAAAGTTGAGGTAGGGGGTTTCCTTGGATATGAGCTTTAGGTTCAGGGCTTTGGTTTAGCTGAAAGGTTTCTATTTTCCCAAGGTTATAGTCTAGTCCTTAAAAGGTAAAATGAATCTTTCTACCAGTGGTTGTACTTCCTCCTTTGTTTCCTTTGGGATGTGGGGTAGTCTTCTATCCATGGGGTCAAAATAGACCTAGAGCATCTTCTCATTTTGTCTTTTTAAAAATATATATTTGCTAAAGTTAGACTGTTTCCCAGCTGGTCTTATGGACCAGTCTACTTAGACTGTAAACCCCTTGGGGCGGAGACCAGCTTTTTGTGCTGCCTTTGTGCAGAATCTAGAACAAGGGGGTTCTGGTCCACAACTGAAGCTTCTAGATGCTACAGTAGTAGAAATAAATATTAACTAATAATAATACATTCATAGTCGGGCAGCTGTTCTAGCTAACAATGGGTTTATTCCCTGCACAGCTTCAAATTTATTCTAAATTTTCCAAAATCTCTGTTTGAAGACCACTGAAATATCCATTGGTCACCAGTCTCCCTAGAACTGAACATATAAGTGAAGACTGATGTGACCATAAAGTGAAGGAGGGAACGAGATTGTGGTTTTTGAACTGTGTAGTGTACACTTTTCAAGTTAAGTGATTATGGATTTAATTTGCTACTGGGCCTGGATGTTGGACTTGTCCAAAGCAGGAAAGTCAGAAAAGATTATGTGCCATATCAGTAAAATGATCCTGCAGTGGATTGCAAGATCACAGAAGGGCTTCTTACATCTCAAGCTGAAATGACTATCAATGGATGAAACGAGCTTTAGACTCCAAATCTGTGCTGTCAGTGGGTCTTTGGGAGTAGGTAGGGCCGGCTCTACCTTTCTTGCCACCCCAAGTAAAAAAAAAAAAATAAAGAAAAGGAAAGCTGCCCAAACTGCCGAAGCAAAAAAAAAGGACAGCCGAATTGTGCCGCCCCAAGATTCACCAGAATGCCACCCTTTAGAATGTGCTTCCTCATGCTTCCTCAGCTGGTGCCTGGAGCCAAACTTGGGAGTAGGCTTTGCCTTGTATATGCAGTGTCTAGCAACGATCTGCTCCACTTTCTACACCAAGAGTCTGATTTTTTATTTCACATCAGTTTTATACGCTTGGCATTCAAGTGATTTCAGTATAGCTTACTTCTGATTTATACCTCTGTAAGTGAGATCTGGATCAGGCTTCATGACTTTGGAATCACTGAAGTCGAGACAGTCTCCAGGGAATCCAGCCAGTGTTTACAGGAGATCCACTTTATGCCAGACAGGGGCATTTTGGACTTCTTAGTCTGCTCTGTGCAGAAGGCCAGTCAAACTGGTTGTACTAAAAAAATCCAAACCATTGTTTATTCTGTTACTTTTACTTGGCTTCCAACAACCAAACTCCGATTCTGCAGTGAGCCAAATATTCAAAGGATCTTATTTTGTGTGAGCAATTTTGTTTGCACAATTATTAGTGTGAGCTCAGTTGCATACACAAGTAATTGCATGCACCATACTAAAGGACACATTTTAGTAACTGAGTAATATTGTAAATATGAGATTTTAAAAATTGTAAAAGGGTTTCCAAAGCAAACACTCTAACACATTTATATGCTTTGAAATACAGCTGGTCAGAAATTCCAAACAGTGAAATCTGTTAGACTGGAATAATTTCCCAAGAGAAGTATTGGAAGCTTCATAACTTGAGTCATTCAGCACTGGACAAAGAACTGGGAGAATATCCTCTAGGGAACAATCCTGCATCAGATGAATTAATTGATCTTTCCATTTCTAATTTCAGTGACTCTACAAAAAAGCCCAGGGGCATCTTATCTTTCTTCTTCCTTATGTTTCCATTGGCATCTTGGTTGGTACTTTGGATATGTATTTTACTTTTTTTGTTTATGAGATACACATATTAATCGAAGGGATTTTTATGTGCCAAACCAAAAGTGTGCAGTGTCAAGAAACCAATCACAGGAGTAAATTAAACAAAACACACACACACAGAGAGAGAGAGAGAGAGAGAGATTTGGACCTCTTTTGAATACTACAACTCAACAACCAAGCAGGAAATAAGAAAAAGCCCTAGCTGGGCAGATCTACATAGCCAATTGAGTCCAAATGAATGTCAAGGCTACCAAGCACTTTTGAGCGGAAAAAAAATTGGGTTTGGCTTGTGTACACAGAACATATTTGATGCTCATTTTGGGCTGGGTTCACTAGGTAGTACAATGGTGAATTAAATCAGGTATTTCCTGCAAAATGGTTAGAGTTTGGCATATTGTTTACATCACTTGCTATTTCAAGATTACAATAATTATATTTCTTTATGCTTGATTTTAAAACTTTTCAGTCCTAGTCCCTGAGCCTCTGAATACAGTATAGGTGCATGCATCCCCATTGATTTTGTAGTCATGTTAAATAAGGACAACAGAAATGTTCCATGCTAATAATGTTTATTGATTATCACGGGTTCTTTCCCAAGTAGGCGACACAGAAGTTTCCTTCAGAAACGTCTCCCTTTTTTTTTAAGGGAGTGACACGCTCTGGAATAGTGAGTTACCCCTTGAATGCTTACTTTACATAAATACCAGATAAGTATACTTATCGATGAGACTGAACCACACCGAAAGCTACACTGACTCAATGCTTTTAAGCCAAAAAGAATCATTAGCATGCCTAGGAACTTTAAGAACTAAAGGGAGAAATACAAAGTTCATGGAGCACCTCAGAAAACTCAATCCATACCTGAATCTTCAATGAGAGGAAGGATGCTCCAGTGGGTAGGACACTACCTGGGACTTGGGTGGTCTGGGTTCATTTCTCTGCTCTGTCTCAGTCTTTCTGTGTGATCTTGGGCAAGTCATTTAGTCTCTGTGACTCAGTTTCCTATCTATCATGTGAGGTTAATACTTCCAGGACCTAAATGCCTTAAAACTGTGAACTGCTCAGATCCTACAGCATTACAGGCTATGTATGTACCATAGATAAACTGGTCAAGGCTTTACCGTGTTTTGCTTGTTTCCCAGAGATGATGATTTTTCCTTCTGTGTTTCTTTTTTTAAAAATATATTTTCCAAACGGACAATCCCAACAGTAGCCAACTTAAGAAGAAAGAGCCATGCAAGTAGGTATTTTAAATGTGACACAAATTTTTGTGCCAAAAAGAGTCTTTTCCACATTTATAAGCTCCCGTTGCCCTACGCCACCTCCCCACAAAGGAAACGCCATACAAAGGCAGGAAAGAACATCAAACAAACGTTGCTTGGCAGCCATGTCTACATGTAACATTACTGTCAGAGTACAAAGGGAGACCCAAGATTTAGAAGGCGACACATGATAAGAGGCTCCTTTCTTCTAAATCTCTTTACCTTTTGGTGAAGAACATGCTTTTTCCTTAATAAATAAATATATAAATATCACCATTTAGATGTCAAAAGGCACAAATTAGGGCCCAATCCTGCCAACATTTCATGTAGGCCATTGTGTTTATTACTCGTCTGGGTTGGGTGAAGCCTCCTTGAAACAGGGGAGGCGGGTAACCACCACCCTCATTTAAGACAGGGGCAAGAAACCCAGAAGGTCCTTTATGGCTGAAACAATAGAGGCCTCCACCCCAAACACAGGCATGTGGGTGAGGTTCTCAGGCTATTGGTTTGTGAAGTTTGGGTAGGATGGGGTGGGGTGTGACAGAAGCAACAGTAGGCCTGGAACAGAGTTGGCTAAAGGTATGTGGACCCCGAAGTTCAAACCCGTGGCTGGCCCATGCCAGATGACAGGCTCACGGGGCTCAGGTTGTGGGGCTATTTCACTGTTGTGTAGATGTCTGGATATGAGCTGGAGCCTGGGCTCTAGGAACCCGTAAGGTGGGAGGATCCCAAACCTCAGGCTTCAGCCCAAACTGACACATCAACCCTACTAGTAAACAGCCCCTTAGCCCAGCTCCCATGAGCCCAAGTCAGCTGGCAGGGTGCTCATTGCTGAGTAGACATACCGTGAGAGAGAAGGCAGAAAGGAGGTGCCAGTCAGAGTGGCAGAAGCTCCGGTAATGTAGCCCTGAGAAAAAGCTAAGAGAGAGAGCTTTGGGGCTTGGAGCGATCAGCACAGAAACAATCACCTGTTATTTGATTCCTCCGGTGTTCAGGGGAACAGGGCTTTGTACGTTTCTTTGTAAATAAACAAGGTCACATCAAAGATTCCTCACTCTGTCATCAGTTTATTTTCCTGAGCAACCTAGAAGAAAAGCTTTAGTTCAAGCAGGAATCAGTTTAGGGACATTCTGTGGCCTGTGTTATGGGGGGAAGGGGCAACCCAGGTGATCACCACGGTGATCTGGTTTTATCGTCTATGAATAACCCACAGGACCTTGACTTTGCCCTACTGCTATAGGGTCATGAAAGAGATAACACTAGCATGAACAGCCCCACTGATTTCTGTCGTGGTGACTTCAGTGGGTAATAGGGTGACCAGACAGCAAATGTGAAAAATCGGGACAAAGGGTGGGGGATAATAGGAGCCTACATAAGAAAAAGACCCCAAAATTGGGACTTCCAATAAAACCGCGACATCTGGTCACCCTAGTGGGTACTATTCATGGCAGTACGTTCTACCTCCCATAGTAAGGGCTACTTTGTGGCTTTGCCCCATGACTCTTGTGAAGGGTACTGTATTGTTGCACTGATTTTCCAATAGATCAGGAAGCAGACTGTGAGTCTTAGTGTCATAATCTGCCTCCCGTTTTTCCCTACTTCCAGGGAGTGCCTTGAACCAGCTCTACACCTAGTCATATTCTGTGCTAATCCTATGCCTATCCAAGGCTCCACCCACTTCTTCACCTTTTTCTCCCCATATATGTGTTCAGGGGGAGAACACTGCAATAGGGGTAGCCAATGCAGAGAAGTGTGTGTGTGTGTGTGTGTGAGTAAGTGTGTGTGTGTGTGCGCCATTACTCTCCTGCATGGGCATGTAGCATAGGCTATATTTGGCCCTAAGCATTTACAGGGTTTGGCCATTAGATTTTTGACCTATGATCACAGCTGCATGAATTTAGCAACAGTTTTTGCAATATATCGGATAAAGAGAGAAGAGCGAATGATTTAGTTTTGGGTCCATGGAATTGTGGACAGGGGAATTTCTCCTCTTGATCTCTTACACTCCATTCCCACCCTTAGTCACCAGGTGAATGTAAATATGGCAGATGGGACTGGTCCATGACCCAAGATGCAAACAACCTCATGCTGTGGTGCATTTAAACACTGGATCTGAGTTGTGTGACTTGGGCCATCTCCAGCGGGTGCATATTAGTGGCCTTGTTTTAAAATTTAGCTCAACCTGGCTATGAAATTTGGGGTCAACAAATTTGCAGAGGCAATTACTGGGGCTCATTAGACCTATTTTATGCAGGCCAACATCTGGTTGGCAGAGACAGATTCTATCTTGTGTGGGGGCAAACAGCTGTGCATGCATGTGGCCTTTTGTGTGAACTAAGGAAGTCACTTCACATCTGTTTCCCCTTCCATGCTTTGGGTATGTCTACACTGCACACGCCATAGAGTGATGTGTAGAGTACATACACTGCATGTCCTCCCTAGCACAGATATAAATAGCTGTGTAGACAGCAAGGCATTGCTTAGGTAAGTGGAGTACAGACATGCCACAACCTTAGGGTGTCAACTTAGAGTGCACCCAAGCAGTGCATCCCATGTCTACACAGCTATTTTTACTCCTGCTGCCAGAACCTTTCCTCACTGCAGAGAACTTCTGGACACTTTCCCTGCCTCAATGAAAGACTGACAGTGGGGAAATGCTCTGGCAACTCCCTGCTGCCGGTTCCTGTCTTCGCTGCCTTCCCACACCGCCACAGCAGGGTGGATGCAGCCTGCTTTTCACAGCCATGTGTAGCGAAACATATCCTACATGCTGTCCCAGGGAGTGTGCAGTGTGGATGTGCCCTTTGTCTTTCTCATCTGTTTATACTGTAAGTTCTTCAGCGCCAGGATTGTCACTATGTGTTTTCACAATGCCTAGCACAACAGGGCACCAATCTCAGTGGGAGAGTCTAGTCACTACCGTAATACAAATAATAAATAGTAATAACAACTTAGGCCCTGATCCTGATCTCACTGTCAAGCTCAAAACCCTCCTTGACTTTAGTGGTGCAGTGGAGCAGAATATTCCCCACAGCCATATGAGCAGAACCTACTCTGGATAATTATTATATTAATGATTATTACTGCATTCTGCTGTGATTGGGCCTGTAGTATTTTTCTTTATGGCTGCTAAGATTTTTTTGGATTGAGATTCTTTCTCTCCTCAGTCCTTGAAATAGCATCTTGTTTATAACAATAAAGAATAATACAAGTTATTTTTATTGACTCTGGCCTGAAAGCCCTCGCATGTCTAACAAATGGTAATTAAAACCATAAAACAACAACTTTTAAAAGAGTAACAGCTTTCTTTTTCTATTGATGGGGAGGTGGCTTTGTCGGAAAGCCTTTCCTCCTTAATTTTTAAATAAGTTGATCATAACTTTCCAGGTGGCATTTGTTGACCTCGGGTCAGCTGTTTAGAAGCTCCTATGACAGACAATAACGAAACTCATTGAGAGCAGTAGTAGCGTCTGGATGCTGAGTGCTTTTGCAAATCAGACCATTTCATATTAGTGTCCAAATAGGAGTAGAGCCCTTTTGAAAATATGGGGGGAGGGTGTGTGTGTGTAAAAATCTAGCCTGCGGCTTCCTTTACAGTCTGATACAAAAGTTTTCTTGAATGAGGTGCAAAAAATGTCCGAAAGCAAAGAAAGGGGAGAAAGATAAAACACTCTCTCGTGCACACAAGCTAAACTGAGACACTAGTTAGCAGCATAAACAAAAGGTGGGTGGTAACCCCGCACCCCCAGCTTTTTTTGACAGCCAGTGGTGGCAGTGATGAATTTGTGAAGTTATCTAATTTTCCACTGTTTTAATTAGAAGCCTGGGCTATGAGGCCTAACAGCTGGGTTCTTTGTACTGCTTTCTGTTGCCTGACAGAGAAAAATTTCTACTGTAACTTCAGCCAAGCTTTCAACCTGACCTGAGCAAATGAAACTTCTGGGATTCATAAACTTGTGGTTTCTAGGCAGATTGCTTTTTGAACTGTTCTCCAGCCATCCTAACATGCAAAAATTACTCTGACTTAGAGTGAACTCCCTTTGTACTTACATTTAATGGACTTGCTCATTAAAGGAGTAAAGACGGGGGAGGAAGGAATTAGCATTGGCTTATTATAGCACTTATCAAGTGTAAAGTTTCTTATTGTTGCTTATCACATAATTGAGGCTGGTTTGGAACTGTTAGTACTCAAGACCTTCAAAGACAATGGATTTGGTTGAAACTATGTTCACTTGAGTGAGCTAATTAATTATGCTGTTCTTGCCAAGTGATCTTTTAAAGCTTTACATTAGATTGAAGATGCATCACTAGTTGTCACCGCAAATCCTCAAGACATGTGCTGCTACCACCTTCTTTTGCTAGAACCCTGAAGGAAAAACTCCTTTGATGGCTTTAGGCCTCAGTTCAGCAAAGTATTTAAAGTCTGTGCTTAGCTTTAAGCATGTGCTTGAATCGCTTTTCTGAATTGGTACCTCAGTCACCAGGCCAGTAGCTAGGGCAGAAGCAGATGCAGACTAGAGCAGAGGCTCGCAAGCATGGTTCAAGTAGGAACAGGAGCAAGAGCAGTCTGTTGAAACAACTAGCAATGGGAGCATTAGTAGTTGGGTAGTGACAGTGAGCAGACTGAAGAAGCTGCTTCCCTTAGGAATCTACATACCTGCCTTGGGGCAGCTGGGTTGGTTCTTGTCTGTGGACTGGCTGAACACTGATTGAATGGGGTGGAGTCTATCACCAGACCTGCTGGTAGTTGCATCTGATGATTCATCAGGCTCTCTGGCTCAGGGATGACTCATTAGACTTATGGAGCCTCTGACGCAGGGGTAACTTGGGCATCACAGTATGGGCTATGTTCTGTTACTGTCTTAAGGTTCTATTCACATTCTGAAGCATATGTTCAGCCTGCAGAAGCCCACGAAACCTGCTCCTCTGTTAATTAACTTAGCCAAGTCCCCCTCAGAAGCTTGTCTGGGTTTACTCTGTAACAGGAGTTAAAAGGGGTTGTGGACTTAACTGCAATGATACTCTAGCCCATGTAATCCTTTAGCTAATTTCAGTGAACCTGAAATTCACTTTAGTTATTATGTAGAGTTACCTCTTTGCTATGCTATTACTGAGTTGCCTCTGTAATCTTCAGAAGTTGTGAAAGAAGAGCCCTTTCAAACATATAAGCTAGGAATTATGCCTTTAATATCCATGTTTTTATATACTTCATTTCTTAGCCACCCTTGCTGTTGCGTGAAAGAAGTGGAAGGACCAAACCTTCAGGGTCACATTTTTCTACTGCCTAAAGCTAAAAAAAAGAGCATCGCTCTGTAAGTATTCTACACCTTTGTCTTTAGATGGGTTAAGTTCTTTAGAGTTTGGGAGTGTCATCTGGCTTGAATAGTTATTTTTACTCATTTGTCACTTACTAATACCTAGGGAAAATCTATGATGTTCTTGGGAACACCTACCAAAGATACATGGTTGAGAATATCCTATGTAGTGTTTTGATGGAGTTAAATGTAATTGCTGCAACATACAAAATGACAACTTACAGTCATGGCTCTCTCTATGGCTATTTCAGTGCTAGCTTGCAAGCTGGTTAAGATCTTGACCCAATGTCTAGCATGAGCTTAGATGGTCCACGTTCAAAACACTACAAGTGCCAACAATTCTGCAGGGAATCCTTGCTCTGTGTCAAATATGGCATCTCACGGCCATTTACACCAGTTGATGTTTTAGGTGTAAAAACACAGGGATACTCAACAGCGGAGGAAAGAGTGTGTTCATAAATATGCCCACCCACTATAACAGCGGAGTACTGCAGTGGGGGAATAGGAGAATTAATACTGTCAGGAGTGAAAAAGTATGAACTATAAGCACTCAGCAAGCATTGTTTGTCATCTTTGTTCTTGTTTTTATTTATGTGCTAAGGCATCAGTGGTAGCTCTGGGGAAGAGAAGATATGGGCAAAATCTCTTGGTTTCTTCTATCCCATGTCTTAAGAAATCTGCCCTGATAACTGGACAACCTGTCTCCTCTAAAGGTTTACAATGCCTCTTTTACTTTGGGCAAAGAAGGGTTTTTGCTGACCCAAATTCTGACTGATAAAAGCACCTCAATTATGTGAAGCAAGCGATTGGCCTAGTTAGGAAAGAGAAGACTTATCTTATTTGTTCTTAATGTTTTCAGCTCAGGGACAGATGCAGATCTATACACTAGATTGTGATGCTCATGACTCAAAGCCCAGAAATTCAATCAGCGACTATTTCTAGGAAACTTCTGTAATGCAAGGGTGATGTTGTTCTCTTTGACTACATAGTGGAGTCAGCCTGATACCAGGACCAATCCCCACTTAAATCATCCAACATATTTTTGCCCCATATCCCTAACTTGCCCCCTCAAGAGCTGAACTTGCAACTCTGCATTTAGCAGGTCAATGCTCAAACCACTGAGCTATCCCTTCTCTCCTCACACCCTTACAGTCTTTCACAGTAGAGTAGAGCAGAGCAGAGCATATCCAAAGTCCCAAGCCTTGTTTCCATAGGAACAGTACTAAACAAGTGTTGATTTCTCAAAGAAGGATCATGATAAGGCCACTTTTTTCTTATCTAGTGTCTTCTCCCTGAGGATCTTGAAGCACTTCACAAACCTCAGTGAATGAAACCTAACAGCATGGTGTTGAGTACTATGCTCCCCAGTTTTTCAATGGGAAAATGATGCCCCAAAGAGGGTAAGGGCCTGATTCTTAAAAGTTTAAGGCGTAAAAATGCATGCACTTATCATGATTGTGCATGCAAACGATCAGTTAGATACCTAACTAGTCTGATCTGTGTGTGATTATCATGGCTGCATGTGCAGTTGAGTTATTTGTATATAAAAATATGTGCAAATGCAGAAGCAATTGCATACCAGTGCTTTTAAAAATCAGGCCTTCCCATGTCATGCACCATAGCCAAGAATAGAACCCTAGGCTTGTCTTTGAACCACAATACCATCCTTTCTCCCCACAAGAATTAATCTGTAGAAGCTATACAATTGAAAACCAGAGAATTCTTATGTTAATCATCCTTATTTTATTAATTTTAAATACCTAGCCTCATTGAAGTCAATAAGAATTTGCCAGTGACTTCAAGAGGACCAGAATTTCACCCCTGAAGCTGCTTTGATATCTATGCTGAAAGAAACAAAAGGATAGTTACAAGTGTAATGTAAAACTGGCTGAAAAATGTCCAGTGCAGAAGTTTTCCAGCAGAAAATGCTGATTTGACAAGAAATCAAAATATTTTGTGGGACTGTAATGATTTTGCAGAATTTTTTCATGGGAAATTATCGAAACATTTCATTCTGATAAGGTAAATGTTTCCTTTTGATTGTCACTGTGCCTTTTATGTTAGATTAGATTATATTAATTAATATAACATAGAATTTATCATTTCGACTTTTAAACTAAATGTTTCAACCATCTTGAAATGAAAAGTTTCTATGAGAACTTCAAAAACAAGATATTTTTGAATTTTCATTTTCGTTTACTGAAATTTTGAAATGTCAACTTTGTGCTCAGGACGAACGGAAATTTCAAAATGTCGGAATTTCCTGTGGAACAGAAATTCCATTTCCCAGACAGCTCTAAATAATAGTATTAAGAGGCATTCTTGGTCTAGATTATGTTTAAAATGTGTCGTCTAAGTTTGAAATACTTATCGCCCTGAATAAATGCTATCGGACCATCAGAGTCTGCAAGAGCCGGATAGCTCTTGATTTGTGTGATTCAGAAGCGGGAGCCGATTGCCAAATAGGAAGTCCTGGGAAGGAGACGAGTGTATTAACAGAGCAAATCACACAAGCCAGTGAACTTTCTGTGTTTACAAGGAGTTGCTGAAAGAACACTGGTAATTACAGTTATCAGAGTGAAGCAACATTTTAATGATTTCAAATATATATAGCCAGATCCTCAATTGGCTATATATATTTGAAATCATATTTGGTGTAAATCATTGTAGCTCCAAGTCAGTGGAATTATGCCAGTTTACACTATATAAGGATCTGGTTTGTTATCTCTTTCTAAAGAATTGGCTAGTTTAAATAAGACAGAGGAGAGGAGCGTACCAGCAAGCTGCCTGAGAATTCATTGTGTCTAATGAGTCAGCAGAACCAGGCATATTCTTATTGCATAGGAAATTAGAGAAAACAGGTGAATAATAAAGTCAGTAGGACTAAGTAAAAAGTACCTTTTTGACTCGCTTTGTGTGAATCCTCTCTGACCTGCTAAGGAGAGGGAGATGAAGTAACCTCAGTAAAATATGCTGTGTTCACTGGGAGGAGTTTAATTCTGCAAGATGCTGACCATCCTTGCCTCCCACTGATTTCAGTAGATTGAGAAGGTACCCACTCCTTCTGTTCCTATTCTTCTTTCTGTATTCTTACTTTCCCAGTCCCCTCTCAACGGTCCCCAACACCCTTCCACCAATGTTTTGGGTGTTCCCACCCACCAAGTCAGAATGGCACCAAAGCATATGTATTGCCACTTTTATCTGGCAATGTAATGTATTCCGCAAATTTGGAATAGTTTCAAGATAGTCTAAACCCTACTCTAAAGAACCTTTATATGCAGAATGGGAAACTCCATGTGGTAGGAATGTGTCCATTACCCAAGCTCATTGTGGTAAGAAGGTCTTTGAAAATCACAGCCTTGACGCTTTATAAATAAAGTGCCTAAGGGAAAAAGGAGTCCAAGCCAATGGAAATTGGTGCCTTACTTGCTTAGAATGCTTTGAAAATACCAGTTTAAAATGCTGCTTTTGAATATCTCCTTTTACACACAGCATGCCTCATAATCTAGATATGCAAATGAACAGCAACATGTTGAGGACTTGGATGCTTTGTAGAATACAGCAAATTTTTCAATGTAATTTTGAACCAAATTCAGCCTTGGAGCAAGTGTACTTAAATAGGAGTTCCACTGTCTTATTTCAGGACTGAAGGTAGCCTTTTTACTTCAGTGCTTGCAATAATGATCATGTGACTGAGGCTCATGGCTTGAAGAATGTTACATATGTCTTGCTATCTAGTGTGGGAGTTCTCAGGCACACAATCTAGAAATGCAGAGAGAGGGCAGATTTACGAGATCCTGCTTTTTAAGTGTACCCTTTGTCCCAGAAATCGTAATTTCTAAATCACCAGCACTCTGCATTCTCAGGGATGTGTTTGAACTCCTTTTGTGTAGCAGGCACAGGTCCATAATGTGAATTGCCTTATTAGTGATGTATATTAATATTAACTGGAGACTTGCCATGACACTTCTTTTCTATAAAATAAAAGAGGTAAAGAAAGTGTCCACCTGGATCTTTGCCAGGCCAAGCTGATTGCTTTAAGTGTATAGGAGGGCATGAAAGCTGTTGTTACTGAAATATGCCAAGTAACACTTTAAATGGCTTTAAAGTGAGCTCCGGTAGATCACCCCTACCATCTGTCTTTAAAACTTTCCTCCCTCTCGTTAAAGAGAAACCCTCACTGTTCTTAGGCCTACAATGTGAGTTTGTTTAATACTATTTTAGTCAGATGGTGTAAACTGGCCTCAATCCCATTGACTTCAGTGGAGGATGATCAGTTTCCACAGACTGAGGATCTGGCTCAAATTACTTTTCAGCAGTAAAGAAGACCTCACTGGCCTAACAGCACTCATCCAATCGCCGTTATTTCTGTATGGCTCGTGAAGGACAATGTTTTTCTTCTTTCATCTGACAGTTCTCTAGCAGTAGTGACCTAACAAAATGCTGGGCTGTAAAAGGAGGGTGAGACCAAATTTGTATCCTCTAGGTTGCCCATATCGTTCTCCTTTTTGTAAAATCCATAGCACTTGGTTGTCTTTGTGCATTTCCTTTCCAAAACACATTCATCAGCCATAGTGATCTTAAACAAAAATAAAAACTTCTAGAAAGAGCTTGTGTATAAAGTTTTAGCCCAGATTGGTAGACTTTAAGGTCAGAAGGGACCATGGTGATCATCTAATCTGACCTCCTGCACACTGCAGGCTATAGAACTTCACTCACCCACTCCTGTAACCTCTGGCTGAGTTACTGAAGTTCTCAAGACTTTAGACACCTGGAGTTATAGACAATCCACTATTTACATGAGTTTATGAACCATACCCCATGCTCCAGAGGAAGGCAAAAAAAATCTCAAACCCAGGGTCTCTGCCAATCTGACCTGGGGGAAAATTCCTTCCTGACCTCAAATATGGTGCTCAGTTAAGACCCAGAGCATGTGGGTAAGACCCACCAGCCAGAGATCTGGGAAAGAATTCTCTGTAGTTACATATTTATGCCCAAGATACAGAACTCCTTGCAAAATGCTGGCTGAACCTTCTGTGCAGTTGTATAAAAAGGACTGGTATGATAGGGTTATTGGTTTCTGGCTCCCATGATGATGTGATCTGTGATGAAGAGCCCCACTTCAACTAAGCACTTAAACACAGATTCAAGACCATTCCAGCTCATCAAAGCAACTAAGCTTGCGCTTAAGTCCGTTTGATTTAATGGGACTTAAGCATGTGCTCAAAGTTAAGCACAAGCCAATATGCTTTATTGAGTTTGGGCCTGAAAAGCTAGCGTAGGCAGTTGGTTGTCTGTGCACATGGGGACAGTGTAAATAGCTGTTTTCTGTCCTCTTCTGACTTATTTTATTAGTGAAACGCCTTTTTTTACCCTGCATTTGCTGATTCATTCTCTTCTAGTATTCACATTTCCAAAAAAAAAAAGAAAGCAAACCCCCAAACAAAACTTAACTACGTTCATTGCCTTTTCCTGTCCATAAGCAACATAGCAGTGCACACAGGCACTGAATTTTTGGATGATTATAGCACATCTTGGATGGTGTGGTACTAACAGATCTGACAGAAGCAAGAACGGTTTCAGTACTCGTGTACCGAAAGCTGAAGTACTTATTCAGTCAACTCTCTCATGCAATTTAGGTATTATTAAACCCACTAGTCATTTTGCCTCATGATGATGACAACCTGGCTGGGCTTTTCAATAGTGTTCGTATAGCACTTTTCAGCTAAACACATCAAAATGACTTGCCAAAGAGTACATAGAGAGTCCAGAGGCAGGGCTGAGAATCCAGGCTCTCTGTCCCCAGCTCTGACCACTAGATCTTTCTTCCTCCTGCTCGCTTTACTACTGGAGAAGTGGAAAGGAGCTAAAATAAAGGTTTTAAAAGAATGTTTAAACCACCCAACTGACACACATCCTATTAAACCCCCACCACATTAAATACTTAAAAGAAAGGCCAAAACTGAGCTTCTTAATTCAATTCCTTTGAACTTCAGTGGTTCAGATGAAATGAAACCCAGATCTTAGTACCCTAGTTTTGATTTTGACAAAATATTGCAAACCCAGCCATGCTTTCTTTGCCTGTATTAATTTAAAATCCAAAAGCTCTCAGGCAGTCTGGCTCTATTAGATCTCTGATTTTTATGCAGTCTCTCAAATCTCAGATTTTTTACTACTGCTGCTAAAATGAAACACATATTGTAAGATGACTAAATATAGAAAGGAACATTGTTACCGATCTATAATCCTTGCAATGCTTTTCCTTTTGCAGAGAATCTCCCATTCCTCCTTAGAAGAAACCCAGAAACTAACTCCCCATAGAGTGTCCCTAGCCAACACATTTTTGCTGCACTCAGGACACCTGTCAGAGAGGAACAGACTTTTGTAAGATAAACAGAAAACCTTCAGTGAGCAAACTCAGGGAGAAGAAAGGAATCTGCCAAGTTCCGGATATCCTGGACAGCAGTTAGCAAGCTTCCTTCAGCTGTCTCAGAGAAAAATGTCACCTTCCTCCAGCCAATTCCAGTTTTATTTTCAACAGCAGACTATGGACTTTTTAGGACAATGGAGTAACTTAGACATGTCCCCTTACTTTAGTCATCTTTTGCCTATAGTTAGGGTGACCAGATGTCCCAATTTTTATAGGGACAGTCCCGATTTTTGGGTCTTTTCCTTATATAGACTCCTATTACCCCAAACCCCCATCCCAATTTTTCACGTGTTCTCTGGTCACCCTATCTATAGTAGTCAAAACCCCAGCAGTCAAGCCAAACGGTATGGTAGTCAGATAAAAGGTTAGGGTTAGGGTTAGTGTCTGCTACATATGATTAAGTGTATCCGAAGAATCTACTGGATATGAATGACAAGGACAGAAGGATAAATAGGCTGAGAAATGATATACAATCAGAACACAGAATATGCATCTTGAGGATATTTTCCTTCTCACTTAAAGCTGAGTCAGAACTGAAAGCTCAGCTTCAAGCAGTTCTGGAATTTGGAAGAGTTCGGATCTGGGCCCATTTATAGTCTCAGTGCAAGCTGCTCAGAATAAATTCTCTGGAAGAGTCTTCTGATGCCCTAGCCAATTTGTTTCCCCTTCTTCCTTTGGTCTCGTTGGGCCTCTTTCTTTCCCACTTGCCTACTAAACCAGTAAAACTGTACCAACTCCTCCACTCCCATGGCCCACTGTTTCTGATTTCAGTAGATCTGATCAAATCAGCCAGAAGAATTGAAACCAAGACCAGAGCAGTTCAGTCAAAACTGTCTCGCTCTGAATTTTCATTTGCTGCTCTTTTTCAATGGCTGCAGCACAGCAGCTGCATCTTGTGCAGGAACCTCTGGGCATTTTATTTGGGGAAATGTGAAATTTCATTAATGCTGGGGAGGTGGAGAACCTATCTTAAGCAGATACTGTCAGACTCTATCTACACGCTACAAAAGTGTTTCTGCCATTAGCTGATGCTCAGACGGACGAATAACGTTTCACCCAGGAGTTTGCTCTCCCTGATTAGCACAAAAGTATCCTTGCATGTGTAGAAACAGTGCTACAGTCATTCTGCCCCAAAGCAAAGCAGGTTTTGAAACATCTTTGGTTCTGTTCTTTGGTTTTTAAATATCTATATGTTTAGCTTGGCATGCAGGCAATTAGAGAAACTAGGAAGCCCATGGACAGGATTGGAATAATTGCAAAGTAAGCATTTGAGGTGGAACATAACATCCAAATCAACCATCTCATTCTTTATAATTGGCAAAAAAGAATCTAATTACTTATTTTAGGGTAGGGAACTTGCTCCCAGTTGAACATCCGTTTCAGTCCAACTCTTCCTGCTTCCCAACAATGCTTAACACTTTTTTCAGAAGTTTCTGATGTGCATTACTGAGCTATTCCTCTCCTGAGTCTGCTTCTGCTCTTACACCTTTGTAAATCAGCTATAAATCCATTTAAACCAATGGGATTTCACCAGTGTAGGTGAAAGGAGAACTGCACCAGAATAGTCATGAAGATTTTTTTCCCTCTGAAATGTGTTCTCTTACTATTAAATGATTAAATCCCTGGTTCCTAATTCACCCTTGTGTTATTCCAGGCTTATGCTGGACTAACTCCGCTGAAATCAAAGGAGGAGCCACCTATGTAAAACTGGACTGATTCATTGGTGAATCAGGCTCACAATTCTCATTTCTGTTCTATTTCTCATGGTCTTTGAAGGCAGCAAACATCTTCCATTTTAGTCAACTGTTCTATTCATCAGTTCTCTAAAAACCACCAGCTTCTGTCAGGAACCCATATGCTTGTGTGGGAGGGAATGTTGATAATGTTAGTCCCCTGTTTAGCAATGTACTTAACTGCCTTGATGAACTGGGGCCTTGGTATGGGACTTGAGGTCATTATGACTATACTCTTTGCCAAATAGCGAGCCCCTCATCACAGCTGCCTGCCTTTCATCAATCCCGTTTCTGTCATGGAGGGAGCTGTGCTCCATGGCTTCTTGTTGCTATCTTTTAACTATCTCCTCCTGACTTCCAGCAATTTGCCATCCTTAGGATCTCACAGAACTGAGGGACCTTTTCTATCGCTGCTTACTTTGATATCCCTCTAGGGCAACAATACCATCATCTCTCCTCTCTTCTGCTCAAAATAGATTCCATCTCTCCATTTCTTCTGCACTGGATTCCTGAATTTCTCTTGCTCATGGTCATAATTCCCTTCCGCCTCTCCCCCCGCCCATATTTCATGATTTGCTTCTAGCTGCGAGAATGAACTTGGTCACAAATACTAACCTGTTTAAAGTCCACTTGTGATTAGTCTATGCTGTAACTGATCCCCTTTAATTAGCTGTAAAAATGGGTTTTCCCACTAGGGCATTAGAAGAACTTCAAGAACCACTTGACATTTGTCTCATTTCAGGCAGTTAAGTACATTGCTAAATAGGGGACTAACATTATCAACATTCCCTCCCACACAGGCACATGGGTTCCTGACAGAAGCTGGTGGTTTTTAGAGAACTGATGAATAGAACAGTTGACTAAAATAGAAGATGTTTGCTGCCTTCAAAGACCATGAGAAATAGAACAGAACAGTATCTTCAACGTGACTCAGACACAGCTGTGTAGCGTATGCTTTGTTTTGTTTTTAATTAAATCGTTAATGGAAGATTGACTGGAACACCAGCGTTCTAATAATCAAAAAATCTGCAGCTGTACAAAAAATGATGTTCACGGCTTTTTAAATATGTGTTGTGTTGAAGTGAACAGACTAGACAAAGATGAATGGAGCTACTGCAAAAGAAACAGAGTGACAAAGGAGAATCAGAAAAGGCACCAGAAGTCTGTGACTTCAGGGCAAGTATTAGAGAGATGTTTCTTCAACTTTACTTTGAGAGGCAGGATAAACAAACATTGGAGGATGCTGATGATGGTAGTAGTGAAGCTATAGCTCGTTCTTGAGCAGGGCGCTTTGCATTTTTGCTTGGATGAAGAATCCTATTTTTCATAATCTATTAACTAGCTACATATTGCGTAGCAGTTTAGGAAAAACAAACCCTGTTTCTTGACTGACATTTAAAAAAAGAATGTTTTGGAGTTCAGCAGTTTCCCAGTCTTGACATTTTCATTTATGTGCAGTTGGGAAAATCAGGTGAAATGATCCATTCATTCATTTCAGGCTTAAAAATGACTCCCACAAAAATTGGTTTGAAATCTACCCTCTAAATACAAGTGACAAACAGGTTGGTTGGTTAATGGTAATTCCCTTGGCTGTGGTTACCTTTGAATACCCGTCCTACAATGGGTAGCCCAAACACTGAATTTCTAGATATATTGTTTCCAAAAGATTTTATTGATCATACTCCGATCTTTGGGCCAATTGGCCACTGCCATTAAATCCTGCAAAGCTGTTCTCCAGGATGTCATTCCCCAAAAGCTTTACTTCCCATAATAATAAAAAACATGACTGCACCTGCAACTTGAAGTGGTGGCCTATGGTCTGAGTTATCTCGCCTACCTGGAGGTTTCAGAATGTCACTGTCTCTGACGACAGTATGCAGGGCCTACTTACACAGGCTATAGCCCACTTCATCAGATGCATAGAATGGAACACATGGAATGGAATGTTCCATAGAATGGAACAATGTTATGTACATTGGCCAGACTGGACAGTCTCTACACAAAAGAATAAATGGACACAAATCTAACATCAGGAACATAACATTCAAAAACCAGTAGGAGAACTCTTCAACCTCCATGGCCATTCTATTAAAGACTTGAAGGTATCAGTTTTAAAACAGAAAAACTTCCAAAACAGACTTCATCGAGAAGATGAGGAACTGGAATTAATTTGCAAATTGGACACTGTCAACCAAGGGTTAAACAGGGACACTGAGTGGCTCTCATTACACTAATTGAATGCATTTCCCTGTTAAGTTCCCTTCAAAGATTTTTATCACCTGTCAGACAGATCCACTACAAAAGGTTTTTTCCTCCTGGTGGTAATGGCCCATCCAAATTAAACAGCCTCTTAGAATTGGTATGGAAATGTACAACTTTTTTTTTTTGCTTTCTGTGGATATAAATATACCTTACTTCTGTTCCATTCTATGCATCAGATGAAATGGGCTATAGCCCACGAAAACTTATGCTGAAATAAACTGGTTAGTCTCTAAGGTGCCAAAAGTCTTCCTCGTCTTATTTACAGATACAGACTAACATGGCTGCTAATCTTAAACCTGTCATAAAGTCAAAGGCAATGTTACCAGTGTAAGGGAGTTAGGAGCCGGCCCATAGCAAATGTGCAAATATTGTCTGAAGATATTTTCTCCTCATGCTCATTAAGATGAGCACTGCCCAGATGGGCTTTTGTTTACTATGCCATTTTGTGAGTCGCACACACACACTTTGGCATGGGAAACTGTTTGCTGACATTTTGGCAAGAGCAGCCTTCATCTTGCAATGTACTTCCTGCAAGTATAGCTGTAGAACCTGGCCTTTATAAACAATAGACTCCTTCTATTAGCCCTTGGTGGCATGACCTTTAGAGTTTCTGCTTTAAATTGCCGTGTATACCCACAAGACCTACTGTACTTAGCCCAATTGTGGAAAACTTCCTATTAAGCAAATGGGTTGAAATGGCAAAATTGCTTTTCTCCCCCTCCCCCATCTAATAGCTGCAAAACAACTTGTGCTGATTTAATTATTACACCTAGTGAAAATGGCTACAATGGTAGCACATGTTATCAGGAAATAACACAGTACCACAAATGAGCAATACCACATAGTTACTGTTGTTTCCTGTGGCGTTACTATGAGTCTGTTACCATATAGCTATGACAAAATGGCTCACTGTGTACAGAGGTAACTCAGTGAAAGGTTGTTATGCAGTGTTTTGACTTTCAGTAGGGTTGATCAGACTTAAAACCTGTTCTGTTCTATTCAGGTTCTTATACCACCCACAGTAGTATAATATCTGAACAGCAACCAGAACCGTATTAAGTAACGTGGCTAGTGTTTGTCATGTGCTTAGGAGATTTACTGATCTCTAGTGAGAACTGCTGAATAGGGGATTCCTCTCTTACAGTAAATATAGTAGGCAGTGCTTAATTAGTACCAGGGCTGATCCCTGACACCTCCAGGCTTGGCAGTTCATAGCCCCGGCACCTCTAGCTTGCTGCATCAGTTACAAAATGCTCGAGTTCCAGCACCTAATTCCTTGTGTCCTGGCACTTCTTTCATTACAAATTAAGGACTGACAGCACATATGTTATAACAGACAATACCCTCATGTTTAGCTGGATCTTTGAGATTTACCATCCTGAAATTCTTAGATTGTAGGGTCTAACCTTAGCGGGGGTGCTGCCACACCCCGTGGCTTGAAGTACTGTAGTAATAACAAACCCCAAATACTAGGGTGACCAGATGTCCTGATCTTATAGGGACTGTCCCGATTGTTGGGTCTTTTTTTCTTCTATAGGCTTCTATTACCCCCCACCCACACCCCATCCCAATTTTTCACATTTGCTGTCTTGTCACCCTACCAAATATAGGTTTCCATCATCAACACCCCCAGTATAAAAATTGTCACAGCACGCCGGCCCTTAGTGTCAGGGATTCTATCTTAGAATGTTAGATGTCTAACCGGTTCTGGGCTCTGCTCAGACAGATAATAATTAAATGGCCATGGATGATTTCAGTTTTGAATTCAAGCTTTTCCTGACCTTGGCAAGTTTTCTTTGGTTCCCTGGAAGCAGCCTGTGTCACAAATAATGCTGGATTTGGAGAAATAAAAATAGCAAGAGGACTCTCAGACTCCTGTGTCTGATAAGCAGTTTTTCTGAAAAGTTTCTCGAGTTGTGTGTGTTTGTGAAAATAAAAAAAGTGATATTTTCATAGAGTGTTAGCTGGGCTGAGGTGAGAAAAGGCTGGAGGCGGGGGAGGAGAGAGCCTGTGGACAGCAATTAAGGATTAAACTAACAGTACTATGGAGGGAAGGAGGAGACAACTGGAATAAAACTAAGATTCTGAGGTAGCCAAGTGTTCATAAGAGGCATTAAATGTAAAATAAAAATATTACTGAGGAGGTGGTATAGACACATCACCGCTTCTTGTTGTGCTCATACAGTTGCCTACACACAGACACACCTGCCTGTGCGTTTTCCTGGTCTTACATCTGGGTGCACTCAATAGATGTTTTATATGTGAATACCACTTTGAGACTGCGTGTATGTTTCATTAGCTGCAACTGCTCGTACAGGTGTTTGCCCATGCAAATTTTCACACATTCAGACAATCCTTTTAAATGTGTTATCGCAGTTCAGTCATTTTTACCCTCACAACCAACGCAATCCCCTAACCAATGTGAAATAAATGAATGGGAAACCACAGACTGTTTATGAAGAACAGAGAGAGAGGGCTCGCCCTTCTTTCTTCCTTAGAAATCACTGCTCGTCTTCTGTATGTAATGATACTATTTACAGGGACTAGCCAGTTAGTTCTATAATTTACTGAATTACCACTTCACTGTTCTGCTTCATTTTTAATGCAAGATCCATTCATTATTTTATAACCCTTTGTGAAGAATTATTTATTCTGGATCTTTGGAAAATAGAACTCCTGCCTCTATGTTCTGATCCATGTTGTTGGGGGGAGATTGTTGGGTTTTTTTAAAGGATACTGAGATTATCAAGATTTGGATTAGCAAGCAATTTCCTGAGTTTCCCAACATCATAAATGAGGTCAAAAAGGTCCACTCTGAATGGAACCCATTAATCTCCTTGTTAACAAGGAAACGTTGAAAAGTGCAGGTGTTAACAGTCTCTGTGTTATTTTTGGGAGAATGTGAATTGAAACACTCACAGGAAGTGCACTATTCCCCTGCCAGCATCCTGAAGTATTATTTTAGGCAGTAGAACTAAGGGTTATGTGCAGGATTATGCTTTCATCGCACCTTTAGGGCTAGAGTACTTCATATGCAAGAATGTTGCCTTGAGCTTTCTTTTTCTTTTTTTTTTTTTTAATTAAAATAATCAGTGTGGTGTACCAGTAAAGCTGTGATGTACTCTCTGTGTAAAAGCAGAACAGAAACTGATCACAAGCAGTGTCATACAGAGCTCCAAGCAATCTGTGGAATAGCTTATGCCCGCCCTAAAATACAGTCAGTAAATGCCATCTCACCCGCGAGGCCTTCTTTGAAATCTGTCTTTATCCAAGCCTGCTCAGATCAAGAGACTACATCTAGTAGAAATGAGACGGAGTGGCAACATTTGGATTTGGATTCAACACCCAGGCTGGTCACAGTTTTTAAGGGCAAAAGGAACCACTATAATTATCCAGAGCATGAATTTCACACAGGAGTTCCTGGGGCAAAGGGTGGGAGGGAAAACAGCAGTGAAGTGATTTGCCCCAGGTCATACAGCAGGTGAGCGGCAGTGCAGAATACAACCCAATTCCCATGGGTTTGAGTCGGATGCTCTCTTGCCTGCCTATGTAAGCACTTGGTCACACCAGCACCTGCAACCTCCCACACCCAAGGCTAGAATGATGATAAGAACAGAAGAAAAAGAACAGAAGAATGGCCATATTGGGTCAGCCCAAAGGTCCATCCAGCCCAGTATCCTGTCTACCAACAGTGGCCAATGCCAGGTGCCCTTGTGTGAGAGACCCTAACAGGTAATGTTCAAGTGATCTCTCTCCTGTCATCCATCACCCTTGTCTGACAAACAGAGGCTAGCGCCACCATTCCTTACCCATCCTGGCTAATAGCCGTTAATGGACTTAACCTCCATGAATTTATCCAGTTCTCTTTTAAACCCTGTTATATTCCTAGCCTTTATAATAGGGTCGGGGGTCTGTTTCAGGCCCATCTCTAGCATATTTATCGCTTAAAAGGATTCCACCAAAGTAGGACTTATTTTATTTTGGGGTGGAGTGGAAAGGAGTGTTCAATGTGTTCCAGTGAGAACTCCAATGTAGCAAGGAAAACCAGTGAAAGATAGTGCTGCAAATTAAAGCAATATTCATGGTTTCCAAATAAAGCAACTGCATCGCTGCCTAGCTGTGGGAAACTGTTTTCAAAGTATTGATGCTTTGTCATAATATGGCTTGAATTTGTTGGCCCCACTCTGGAAGTGTTTGTTGTCGCAAAGAATGAACTTATGCGGTTGTCTTTACATAGCCAAACAAAGTTAACAAAGCCACATCACAGAACCAACGTCAAACAGCATTGGTGGAAAAGTGAATGTGCTGGATAGAAAAGCTTTCCCCAGTGACATGTATTATATGGTTATAAAAAGAATCATTTCCATAGAAATTTATGGGGAAGCCACCCAAGATCACTAATTATAAACTAATTAACTTCCAAGACATTCAGGGCTCTGTGTTCCTCTCTGGTCTACAAACATATAGAATAGGGAAAAACCTTACACTTCTTTTTTAAGTAAAGCCATTGGATGACACTTATCATGCAGCTCACACAATTAGTGGGTGAAAGATGGTATAGAATTCCTATAAGGCTGATTATTATTTGGGGGTTAATGCATAGATATTACAGGGAAAAGATAAGCATTATACATACCCTTTCCCTTAAATGTCCCAGTTTCAGAACTGCGGGCTACAGGCATCCTTCTGAATACATGTAATTTTAGACAGTGTTAGTTATACAGTCACTCATCAGAAGAACTCTTTTATAGCTAACCATTATTTCTGTGACTATTGTTGCTTTTGGCTAGTAAAGGGGAGCCAACTTTTCAACCACTATAAGCAGCTTCCTATGCAAAATGCACACATGAAGGGGCTGATTCAATGACGCCCATTGAAGTTCCATTGAAATTAATGGAAATACTCCCACTGACTTCAATGGACTTTGGATCAGGCCCCTGATTTATAGGTGGTTATGATAACTGCAAACATACTTCAGGTAAATGTGCATGCCAATGTCTAATTATGATCATTCATGTAATTACCCAATTTGCATCCAGTTGCTACTATTGTATGCACAAATTAGACGCATAAGTATGCTCCCAAAGTGTCAGTCTGGCCCAGGAAATGTTAGAACATCTAGAGAGGAAAGCATGTGTTGTATGTAATTATTTGCCTGATAATCCACAATGGCACCAGGCTGCCCATGGGAATAGCAATAAGGCACTCTTATCATGTAATCCACATACTTCATCAGGTTTTCCCATAAGGGCAGACCAATAGGTGAGCCAGTCTTTAACCTGCTCTACTAATTTAATTACCATATTAAACATTAAGTAGCATACTCACGTTTCTTTAGACGTAAGAGATTCAGACAGAGTGGAAAGATGGGCAATGATTACAAGCACAGTAGAAATTGCTGCATTCCCGTTATGGGAGGTAGTGTTTGCTGTCCACTAAAAGGCAAATGGAAGATCAGATTCCCAGCAACTGAAGTCATAAATACTTACTTTCACCTTCAATGTTTTTAACAAAGACACTCCCTTCTCTTAAATGCAATAATTTAAACTAAGTGTTAACCCCCATCACTTTTTTTTTACCTGACATCTGTTTAAACATCTGTGCAGCAGCACAAGAGTGAACCATATTTCCCTGATTATATTTGTTTAATTCTACCATCTAGTCTTTGATCCACATCAGTTTCACATGCTTAGCCAGATGCCACTAAAACAAAACTCTGCTCTCTGTGTGTTTTTGTGCTGAACAATCACAATAAAGGCACAAACTCTTGATTTTTGGCTATCTTGACAAAGGAAAAAAAAAGCCATTTCGTTTGCATGCTGCTGTTTACAAATGGATTATGTCTGTGGGAAGAAAGTTGCTTTCCTCCAGTTAATTACTCTGAAAAATGAATGCAAGATTATCCCCACATCTTCACTTAATGGCATCTCCATTTCTGGAAGCTCCTTAAATCAAGACATGAGATAATGGTACACAACAATGAACTTTAGTGATCTTCTCTGCTCTGTGGGTGAAGTTCATTCCTGTTCACAAGACCAACACATGGACTTTTGCAGGCTCTATTCACATGGGTAAGTTTCACCCTGCCGCAGGGCACTCATTAAACTCCCAAAGTTCTGCCCCAGTATATTCACTGCAAAATCAGGACTAGACTCTTTCACAGCAGTTTCTTTATTGGTTGTTCCAAAATCCTAGTTAGGAACTTGGATCGGAAATCCCCAGCGTGTGATACATTTGCTCTTTCCTCCATAGACCGTAAACTAGCAAAGAGGATCACAAACAATTTGGCTTTCTAGTGTTTAGCATGGTTTTTGCGAGCTCAAAATTTATGAACTCTGTAAGCATGCATGACAACTATATGCCATCACGATCAATGTTTTTAGTTCTGATTTAGACTCTTTGCTCAAAATGGTTCTTTGGAATCTCCAAGATATGTGATTTAAAAAGATTTCTTTTGATTTAAACAAAAACCCACCTAAACTGAATGATTCTAGTCCATGTTTTTAATTAGATGGTTGGGAATTTACCAAAATCAAGTTACCACACATTTGGCAGCATCTCAGGCAGCCTTACAAATTACTTAGTTAAAACTAAAAGCTTCAGAAATCCCTTGGATTATGTGGAGGCCCAGCTAAACCTTGTTAGGACGAGTCTGGAGAGAAAAGCTGTTTTTATTTACATTTGTTTAAGTGCTCATCATGGTAAAATATGACAGTGCTACAGGATTGCAGGCTTTTCCAAGATAGCATCGAGTACTTTCAAGGTCAGATACAGTGCAAGACCAGAAAAAAAAAATCACATCAGTATCACTAGAGCCGGACAAGATTGGTGGGGGATCAAAATCAACCCTATGTATTTGTAACACTGTACATTTTTTCCAAGTTTCCAGTGATACTGTGTTTTATAACAGCGATGTGATTTTTTTTTTTTTATGGAAATGTTTCCTACTCCTAAACTAAAAGTTATCTTGACTAATGTGTTGAGCAAGATGGGTCTAAGTCAGTGACTTTAACAGGAGGTACAGACCTAAAACCTCACAAGAGACTTTCCCATTGGGTTAGAGGGTGTAGGGAAAGGGACTAATTCGGAGACTGCATCTGCATGGCTCCCATAGCAGTTAATGGGAGCCATAGCTCCAAGGATAGAGTCTGGCTCAAAGATAGGAAGGTAAGTGAAGATGTGGGATAAACACTCAAAAGCTGCTGTTTTGCCATATGCCACACGCATTAGCTTTGGCAGTGGCATAACTTTGACCGACTGTTGCTTATTACTGACCTGCGCTTGAACCAGGGATCAGTAACCTTTCAGAAGTGGTGTGCCAAGTCTTCATTTATTCATTCTCATTTAAGGTTTCACATGTCAGTAATACATTTTAATGTTTTTAGGTCTCTTTCTATAAGTCTATAATGTATAACTAAACTACTGTTTTATATAAAGTAAATAAGGTTTTTAAAATGTTTAAGAAGCTTCATTTAAAATTTAATTAAAATGAAGATTAAAATTAAACTAAAAACTGGTGGCTAGGACCCAGGCACTGTGAGTGCCACTGAAAATCAGCTCACGTGCCGCCTTTGGCACCTGTGCCATAGTTGTTTACCCCTGCTTGAATGTTTCCTGGGTTGCTCCTAGTGGGCTGTGTTGAATTGTGCTTCTGTACTTCAGTTATATTGGGGCTAGAACTGGTTTCTGGGTTTTTTTCTCTGCAGAAAATTTTACACTTTAATGATAAAATTGCAGCTGAAAACTGCCAAATATTTTGGGAAGAGGGGAGAAATCAGCTGAAATCAGAAATAAAAATTGGCTTGGGGCTGAATTTTTTTTTTCTTTCTGGCTTTCCAATAAAAAAATTGTTAAAATGTTTGAGGGAAGCAGTTACTTTCCACAAAAATTGTCATTTAATCAAAAACCCAATTTTCCACAAGGGAAAGAAAAGTTTTGGATGGAAAATTTCCCACCAGTCATTTTGGGGTACTACTTATTGATGTAGTTTACAGAGCAGATAAACAAGTGGCCCTGGCTGGCGCTTGTATGAATCCAAATGAGTAACTACTACTCCTTTTTCTTGTAATTACCACAGACTAACAGATTCAAAGGGATTTTTTTTTTTTGGCGGCATATGGGAATGAGACTGGGAGTGGGTAATATTCAAGTCATTGTAAAGTCTCTTCATCCAGTCTTGATGTGTGTGGGTATTTTCCCAAATGACATTTCCTTCCTTTTGTTCTCACCTCTCCTCTCCTCTCCTCTCCTCTCCTCTCACTGCTTACAGAGAAGCTGTTTAGTCTCTATTTTGTCTAAAATGCTTAGTAAACAAAAAAGGTGGTCTAAGATTTTTCTGGGTTTCACTAGCGCAATTGTGATTAATGAAAGACGGGGTAGCTCCCTTTTATGAACATCCAGCAGCTATAAAATCTCTCTTAATAGCTGTTCTCTAATTGCTCTACCTATAAAGGGTTAAAAAGTATCACTGCTATGCATAGGTAAAGGGAAGTGAGTGGGCATCTGGCCAAAAGAGCCAATGGGAAGGGCAGAACTTCTTAAAATTGAAAAAAAAGACTCCCCTTTTGTCTATCTGTTGTGGTTCTCTTGGGGAGGCAAACAGGGCAGTAACTATGCTGTAAGAAGCTTGGGGCCAGGTACAAAAAATCCTCTGTATCATACCTAGAAACTACTCATTTGAAACCCCAGATATGTAAGTAGATCAGGAAATGTCTAGGAAGATGTGATTAGGTTTATCTCTGTTTTTCTTAATGGCTTGTGGACTCCTCTGTGCTAACCCCAGATGCTTTTGTTTTGCTTGTAACCTTTAAGAAGGACTTCAAGACAGCCATTTTTGGTGCTTATTCCTTGTAGTTACTCTTTTAAAATCTAGCAAATGCCTGAGTTTTCAAATGCATTTTCTTTTCTTTTTCTTTTTCCCCTTTTCCTTTATAATTTACCTTTTTTAATAACAGGATTGGATTTTTGTGTCTTAAGAGGTTGTGCACATGTTTTTTAATTAGCTAGTGAAAATAGCTAATTTCCTTTTTTTTTCTTCTTACTCAGCTCTTCCCTGCGGAGAGTGAGGGATTTGTGAAAGGACTTGAGGGTACCCCACAGGAAGAAATTCCCAAGTGCATCTTCCCAGGCTCTCAAAGGGGTTCTGCACTTGGGTGGTGGCAGCATTTACCAATTCAGAGGTAAATGGAAAGCTCAGAGAAAAGTTGTAACGTTGAGAGTTTAATACGAGCCTGGAGTGGCCAGTATTCATTTTTTAAATCCTTGCAGTTCCCCACCTTCTGCACTCAAAGTGCCATAGTGGAGAATTAGCCTTAACATCAGTGTTGATAACCTGCCAGTCTCAGTTCTCAGCATGAGGATTTCCTTTGCAGTGCCATTTAAGTTCCTTTAAAAATTTGAAATTTGCCTGAGACGCCACACGCAAACAATAACAACAACATTGGTGAAGTTTTGGTTACAAACACAACAATAATTGTGGGAACTCCAGCCCCTCTTTCAAAACTTGCTTTGTCCCTGCTTTATTTCAGTCATCGTCTGGGAACGAGGCTCAGTTGCCTTCTAACTCTTCCTACCTGGTTTCTCAGAGGAAGCCAAATCAGTCATCTTCTCTCATCCACATTCTCTGCTTGGGGTTAGTTCATAAGTCATTTGGTGCACGTACACACACAGTCCAGTTGCCCTTGGGTTGAAAAAATGTGCTGCAGATTTCTTATTACCTGATTTGAAGGTGCAAATAGGTCACTGGATACCTAGCTGCTGGTATTTGCCTCCCAAATTCACTGTCATCACAAAAATGTGGATGTAATTATTGTGGGCACAAAACTGCATTGTTAAAGCCAGTTTGAAAATTAGGCCTAATGGGTCTGTCATCTTAGTGATGTTCAGTGTTTAACATGAAATGCTTTGGTGATACCAGTCCAGGTGCTAATGGACAGGAATAAACATCAGAAAAACTATTGCTTAATTGGCACTAATTAGCATCTTTCTGGCAATCTGAACAGCAAGTCAAAGCATTGAATAGTCAATAGAAGCCAAACTCTTCTCTCATTCCTAGAAGTGATCCTGGGATGGTCAGGGCTGAGGGACTAGGTGGTGGACAGATGCTTTCTCAGTGCTGAATGGAGTTCCTCATTCTCCAGGGTTGTCTCTCCTAAGGTCTTCCCCCAGTGCTCAGCTCGGTAGTTAATGAGCTACTGAAAACAGTATTAAAAACAAAGTAGATTTGCAGCCAAAATTATTTTAGTTCTTTCTACCTGTGAAAATTCCCGGCTTCCATTTTTGTTTGTTTACTTTCTCCTCGAGATTTCAATTACGTACCTCAGTCCCTGTGGGAGGTAGGAAATGTTCCTCTCACTCCACACAGAAATACAGCTTGTGGGGGAGAAAATGTATTTATTTTTCATAGCTGGGATGGGGTCATGGTGCTTGCTTCGTGCTATGTTCCTCGCCATCAATACACTATGGGGGGAAGCTCAGGGTCTGGTTGGGCTTCCAAAGAATTTACTTTGAAACCATTTGCAACGCCTCTGAAAGCAAGAAAAATGTTCCCAGTCATTGATGCTGCAGTGTAAAAGTGAATGAGGGGAGAAGGGAAGTGCATGGTTGAAGAACTGCAGCCTTTCCAAGTTTAAATGGAAAGAGAACGGAAAAAACAATCCTATTTAATGAGAAAAAGACATAAAATCAATTAAACAGTATAGGCTTGATTCTCTATTGAGCTAGAACACTGCTTTGGATTCTGTAAGATTCTCTGATGCAAGATAGAGGTGATTCCAGACCACTTTAACTTGGGCCACTAATTCAGGATCCTTAGGGGACCCTATGTCAATAGAGATTGTCATGGAGGAGCTCTTCTCTGCCACTGCCTCTTCCCCTCTCCCCTCAGAAGCCTCCTCTGGCAGGGTTGCTCTGCTTGATGGAAAACTGAGATGCATGGCAGTGATCCCTGCTTACCTCTTCCTCAGGACTGGTCCCTACAGGGATGCAAGGGACTAGACTTCAAGGCCAGAAGGGACCACTGTGATTATCTACTCTGACCTCCTGCCCATCACCCCCCACCCTCCTCCTGTAATAGACCCGTAAACTCTAGCTGAGTTACTGAAGTCCGCAAATCATGATTTAAAGACTTCAAGTTACAGAGAATCCACCATTTTCACTAGTTTAAACCAGCAAGTGACCCGTGCCCCATGTTTCCATGTCTGCAAGCGCTTAAACTCTGATACGAAGCCCTCTCCTTACTCCTTTGCACCAACCTGTGCTATGAAATGTCAGACTGTGTACTTTAAATACCATCAGGAAGACATTGCAAGTTCGAAGGGCTAGAATGATGGGAGCTGGCAATAACTCACCCACCGAGCAACTTCTTGGCCTGCTTCTGTTTTTTAAAAAGGCTCACTAAGCTTGCGGTCCTTGAAGGGATTGGAGTAGAAATTTCCAAGAAAAATAATTAAGCTCATACAGTAAAAGTGCTAATATGCTGAGCTCTAGGGGAAGAGTCAAAGAGGGATTTTAAATTCAACACTGAAAGAAGAAGAGTTATAGCGTTTAGGACCACATGGTTCCAGCAAATCATCTACTCTGAAATCCTATATGTCACCAGCCACCCGGCACCACCCACTGAGCCCAATAACCCAAGTGTGACATCCCAGGGGAGACCTAAAGATGGCATGCCACATGCAGAGAAAGGTAGGGACTGAGGTGCACCTGCCTCACAAGGACAGTGATCAAAATCTGATCTTGCAGCCCTCTCTGCTCTGGGCCTGATCCAACAGTCGTTCAGATCAACGGGAGTTTTCCCACGGAGTTGGATGAGGCCCTACATTGATAGCTGTCGTGAAATGAATGGGAATACTGCTTCAGATAAGGATGACCCTTTTTATTGAAGGTTTGGAGGACTGGTCCTGAGCACAAGAAGTTTAAAAACCAACCTGTTCCCCCACCACCACCGCCAGCATCTTTCTATCCAGCTGTCTCCAGACCAATTAATAGAACACAAGAGCAAGCTAGAACACCAGCGGCAGGTCCCTGAAGCTCATGTGTGTTTTGATGTATGTTCAACAGTGCTCCCATTTGCTGGCTTTTGTGTTGGGTTCATATTATGTTTTTCTTTTTGTAACAAAAGGGCGTCCACAGATGCTCAGCCCATGCCAGACTGGGCCCTTGCTGAGCTTGGCAAAACTGCAGAATCCCTCCAGGGATTAAGATAAAAGGAGATGAGACACCAAGACTGATGGGAAATCAGTGAGAGCTGATGGTTTTTTTAAAAAGGGTGATGAAGAAGAGTCACAACAGGACTCGCCCAGCAACCGGTGTCAGGAGCACAGTGTATGAAGCTGAGTGGAATAGAGTAGGCTCGCTCATTTTGCTGGTAAAACTATCAAATTATTCTTGGTGAAATGGAGTTACACTGAACTTCCACAATGTGTTTAACTACCTAATATGTTAGGGCCAGATGCTGCTCTCAAATACACAGATGTAATCTCATTGTCTTCAACGGAAATGTAGATCTCAGGCCTTAATTCTTTAGGGTGGGATTTTCAAAAGCATACAGCATTGACCCAATTTGGCTCCCAGTCAAGCCAGTTTGCGCCAAATGAGAGTTTAGCAAGACCAATTCTGAGTGCTTCTGAAGATCCAGGGCCCTGATCCTACAAACCTGCACTTCCATGTTTAACTTTACTACCATGACTAGTTCCACTGATTAAGTATTTGCAGGATTGGGGTTTCAGACTACTTTTTTTTTTTTCACTTATTTTTGTAAGTTCAAATTGGGACACCATGGAAACATAAAAGCTCAGAATTCAAAGGTTTCCTGTTATAAATTATCTTATATCCCTCAGGCACAGGAGGGAAAAATATAGCCAAGATTAGATTTAAAAGTTTTTTTATATACAGAAACCTAAAAATAATCCGTCTGTGGGATGTACAGTTATAAGGTGTTAATTGCAGATCATCTTGTTTCAGAACGTATTTATTACTATAGAATATTTTTTTCTTTTTAAAATATATATTATTCAACCTGTGGAGATCCTGAGTTTACTAGGGATGCTATGTCTGGAATGAAAAATTGAGGATGATCAAGACTCACTGAAAAATTGATATATATGCATTACTTTTTTAAAAAATCACCTACCAAACAATTCTTAGTAGTTTAAAAAACTACATGCATAATATGGATCAATAAGGAATAAAAAGTCTTTGTGTGTGTGTGCGTGAATTCAATTGAATATTACATTTTTATATCCTGAATGGTATTTTACCTGAAAAGTTTTATTTTATTACAGTGTATTCCTCTTTGGGAGATGTAGGGGGAGAACAATAATATGTAAAAGCGACAGAGTCCTGTGGCACCTTATAAACTAACAGATGTATTAGTACATAAGCTTTCGTGGGTGAATACCCACTTCGTCAGATGCATGCAGTGGAAATGACCAGAGGCAGGTATAAATATGTAGGCAGGAATCAGGCTAGAGATAACGAGGTTAGTTCAATCAGGGAGGACGAGGCCCTCTTCTAGCAGGTTGATCTGGAGGTGTGAACGCCAAGGGAGGAGAAACTGCCTTTGTAGTTGGCTAGCCATTCACAGTCTTTGTTTAATCCTGAGCTGATGGTGTCAAATTTGCAAATGAACTGAAGCTCAGCAGTAATATGTATTGTCACATTGGCTTGTGCACATGCAAATTTCATAGTAGGTGACTAGTTTGTCTCAGGAAGTTGTCTTCAAGTCTTTCACCTTCTCGGTCCAATCAGTGTTCAGTATTTATGAGGCGGTTCTTCCTTTTCATCCTTTTCCCTCCTATAATTTTTTTGCTCTGTGGTGAGTTTGTGATTAACAACCTCCTACTCCTTAATCATCAGGACAGACCAGGTCTGACATTCTTCTCCATCTAACATGCAAGGATTCTGTGCACCTAAGAGAGCAGAAAATGGGTGTAGAGATGCACAATATGGAAGTAAGATGATCTGGACACCTTTGGCTGACATTTTGAAAGCCACCTAAGACGTTAGAAGACAATTCTCATTAAAATCCCGTAGGAGGTTTTGAATATGCTTAGCCTTAGTGTCTATATGGACTTGAGAGGTGATACCATATAGAGATGATATTGGAGTCGTTGTTTAGGGACATTATCATAGTCCGAGTTTTATCTCCACTGTGATTGTTGCCAATTGATTTTTTAAAATTATTTTTTAATGGAGCTGAGCACCATCATGTTGGGTCTCCATGGAGAATTGCTCATTTAGACTTTTTTGGACAACCCCAAAAACATTTTCTCTACAATTTTATGTTTCTGCTTTGCTTCCAAATTTTATTAGTTCCTATAAACTAATCTCTCTCTTCAGTCTGGAGCCATTCATGCCTAGCAATTACATAAAGATCAAGAAAAACACACAAGTGGGATTAAATTCTGCTCTCCTTTACACCAAAGCAAGCCTGAAGCTAAGTGAATTTCAGTGGAATACCTGTCAGCAGAATTTGGCCCACCTATTGTAGAGTAAAAGTGACATTGATGCAGAGAGTTATCTGTAAATTTATTGGGACAAATTCTCTGCAGGTGTAAATGGATGAATTTATCCCAGGAGAATGTTTGTTTCCTCAGTTTTTTTTCCTCAAGGTCATATGTTTTTAAGGAATAATAGCTTGAAATAATTTTATGAAGTTCTTTTACAGTGAACACATGGGAAATATTAAGTTGTTCTATATCAGTTTTGGTTGTAATTATCTTTTTGATACTAACTGTAAAAACAAAACAAAAAACACCTTGGCAAAATTAATTACTGTAACTTTACCACTGCATGCATGACAGTAAAATAATGCTGTTAAAAGATACTCCCACTTAGTTATTATGTGATCACATATGTTACTGACAGTGACCAGAGCAAACCATTCAGTATAACTATTAACAATTGTGTATAAAGACACTATCATACTAACACTCCAATACATGAATATCAGAATATGCAACATGTAAACTCAGTCTTATCACCATAAAAAATTCAGGCTTCACACACACACGCACACACACATACACACACCGCACACACACACACACACACACACGGTTTCCTAATGTACCCTGAATTGCAAAGAACAAATGGAATTTAGGAATGATTTGGTTTACAGTTCCCTCAAGTAACATTATCTTGTTAAAGACATTAACCTCAGGCCTTTACTGTTATATATTTGCTTTTATTGTTTTCATCCTGGGGAGCAACCTGTAGGAGAGACACTCAACAGGAAAAGAGGGTTCAAAGGTCATCAAAACATTGATTTTCAAGATGGCTGAACCGCTGTCTTGGGAGCACTGTGCAATTATGAAAAACAGACATCTCTGTTTAACCTTCCTTTTTTATCCAAAATCTTTGTGTGCCCTTTAAGAGCTAATAACTGGTTTTGGATTTAGCTCAGAATGGTAGATTGTGATAAATATGTTCCAATACGTTCTGCTATGTAAAATTTAACAAGTTGAAATATGTTCTCCTGTGTGCCATATAAAACTGCTAGCTAGCAGATGGAGTGAAAAGGATTCAAAGATATCTTTCTGAAAAGTTGCTTCCTCTACCCCTAGATTCAAATGTGCTACTTGTGATTTTACAATGAATTTGTGCTTTGCTTAAAAAAAAAAATTCTGTTTACCCTTGGGGCTTTAACACAAGGTTCATTTGCTGTGGGTTCATGGGTGAGTTACGTCCAAATTTACAAATCTTGAAATAAGTATTAGGAATAACATTTCTATTTAAATTACTTGACAAGTTTTTTTTCAACCACGTGGAAAATTTCTGCATGTGCTCTTTCTTTCTTTCTCTTTCTCTTTTTCTCTTTCTCTTTCTCTTTCTTTCTCTTTCTTTCTTTCTCTCTCTCTTTCTTTCTCTTTCTCTCTCTCTTTCTTCTATCACTATGGGTAGAAGTCTTCCTTTTATATGATAAGGTCTTTGGGGCTCTTTGTTATGTGTTGGTATAGGGTCTAGCGAAACTGGGCCTTGATCCCTGATTGGTGCCCTTACCTGCTACTGCAATGCACGTAAAAAAATAATAATTGACTTAGGTCCTTGGGCTGGCTTCCTCTCAGTGTGGCTCAGATGATCTTCTGGACTCTGCTAAGTTTCTTGCATTTAGCACCTGCTTGACTCGAGTAAGAAATAAGTAGTGATACTCTCTCTCAAGTGCTAATTACCCTTGGTGCCAAAGGTTACATCTATACTGCGATAAAAGACCCATGGCTGGCCTGGGTCAGCTAAGTCAAGCTGCAGGGCTAAAAATTGCAGTGTGGACATTCAGGTTTGGGCTGGATCTGAGACCCTCCCCTTATATGGGGTTTCAGAGTCCAGGCTCCAGCCCAAACCCGAGCATCTACACCAGGGGTAGGCAACCTATGGCACGGGTGCCGAAGGCGGCACGCGAGCTGATTTTCAGTGGCACTCACACTGCCTTGGTCCTGGCCACCACTCCAGGGGGCTCTGCATTTTAATTTAATTTTAAATGAAGCTTCTTAAACATTTTAAAAACCTTATTTACTTGACATGCAACAATAGTTTAGTTCTATATTATAGACTTATAGAAAGAGACCTTCTAAAAATGTTAAAATGTATGACTGGCACGCGAAACCTTCAATTAGAGGGAATAAATGAAGACTCGGCACACCACTTCTGAAAGGTTGCCAACCCCTGATCTACACTACAATTTATATCTCTGGGGGCCCGAGTCAATAGACCCAGACTATGAGACTTGGGTTTATTTTTTTTAATGCAGAGTAGCTGTACCCAAAGTGAGCTGTTGCTTATAACAGGTTGTGCTGATCTTCAGAATACAATTGTCCCTTGCCTATCTTACATGCTTTGACCATCAGTGAAATAGTTAATTTAAATTCCACATTGTTATCATCTGAATTAACACTTTGAACTTCCCCAGTCAGTAGAGCAAACTTTTTTGAGTTATTGCTTTAGTCTCTGTAGACTTCACTGTATTACTTACAGTTGGTTCAAATTTTGAAGGTTCCCCCACCCCCCACCATAAAGGCTAGTGACTTATGTCCTATTTTATTTTTTAAAGTAAATTTGGATTCTGGCGCAAATGATAACATCTCAGAAGATGTGCTGGTATATCATATCATTCTGTGTTGCTCCAATTTGAGGCCCAAGACGATAATTAGGAGGAAACTCAGTGAGGTTCTCCTCATAGTTTCCTGGGCACTCTATCACCCTCCAAAGCATTTGGGATGACCCAAAGCCTATTTATTATTTTGCTTGTGCGTGGAGGGCATGGGATGAGAATTTAAACCTCCTTTACCAACGGAATCTGGACACTGGAGTACTGTATTCCCTAAAATATTACAGCCACTTTTTATAAATGGCAATATGTTTATAACACATCTTGTAGCAATAGATTAGGAAAGGATTCATTTGTGTCAATTACATATTAATTATGAATAGTGGGAGTGGTTCCCAAAGGCACAAAGGAGAATTAGGTGTTAAGGCAGTGTGGCCTATTGGATGGAGTTCAAGATGGAGGGTCCAGAGATTCTATACCTAACCTAGCTGCTGGGTGACCTTGGGCAGTTCCCTCCCTGAACCTCAGTTTCTCCATCTGTAAAATGGAAATAATGATATTGACTTCCTTTATAGGGTGCTGTGAGACTAGTGATAAAAAAAGCTATATAAGAGCTAGGTGTTATTATCTAACTGCTATTTATGCCTCACACAAAGTACTTAAAAGATGCTACCTTTAAAAATGTTGAATTAAAATTAGTCAGTGAATGATAGAGGGTAATAATTCATATTAAAAGAGAGGAAACTTAGTGTGTTAACTATGCATATGAATGCCTCGGAAACCTTGCATCTAAGTGCTAGAGAGCAAAGTTGTCAGAAAACCTTTCTTCTCATAGTTGTCCAGCACATTTCTGTAACTTTCTCCAGTGTATTTTATGAAGCTGTGGGACTAGGATCTTGATTCTGATTGGTAGAAAGCTGATCATTTAAATTCCAGGAAATGCCTGGTTTTTCCATTACAGCTGGTTTCTAATTAGAGAGGAATCCAGCTGCTCAGACAAGCTGAGGAATTATGAAATGTTAAAAATTACTGGAAAAAAGCAATTAACAGTTATAATAACATTATTGTCAGACACTCAAAACTTCTAGGACCCGAGCTTGCAAACACTTACTGCTGGGAGTAGTCCTCACAGCCACAAACACTCTCATTGAAGTTACAAATGACAAGAAAACAGCTTGTTCCTTAACTGTTGTGAGGTCAGCCTAAAGTCATTATTCCCATTGACTTCAGTGACCAAGAGCTGTTTGGCTGGCTCTTCAGCTGGAATACATCACTGGAGCTCTATTAACTTCAATGGCGCTACGACAGTGTACAGAGCCTAAGGATCTGACTAGTTGACTTCAATGGAACCAGGAAGATTTATATGATAAGATAGTCTGTAAACCGTTCCACAGGACCGCTTGTGTAATGATTTACAGAATTGGGCCACCAGCCCTTAATGCTTGAGCTGACCATTTTGGGGACACAATTGTGGAAACATTACAGGGGTGTAGAGTTTAACACAATGAATAACCCTATTGAAGGACAACTAAAACGATTAGGGGTTTGGAACAGGTCCCATCTGATGAGAGATTAAAGAGGCTAGGACTTTTCAGCTTGGAAAAGGGGAGACTAAGGGGGGATATGATAGAGGTCTATAAAATCATGAGTGGTGTGGAGAAAGTGAATCAGGAAAAGTTATTTACTTGTTCTCATTATATAAGAACTAGGGGCCACCAAATGAAATTAATGAACAGCAGGTTTAAAACAAATAAAAAGAAGATCTTCTTCACACAGCCCACAGTCAACTTGTGGAACTCCTTGCCTGAGGAGGTTGTGAAGGCTAGGACTATAAAAAAGAACTGAATAAATTCATGGAAGTTAAGCCCATTAATGACCAGGATAAATAAGGAATGATGTCCCTTGCCTCTGTTTGTCAGAGGGTGGTGATAGGTGGCAGAAGAGAGATCATTTGATCATTACTTGCTAGGTTCACTCACTCCGGAGCACCTGGCATTGCCCACTGTCAGCAGACAGGATACTGGGCTGGATGGACCTTTGGTCTGAACCAATACGGCTCTTCTTAAGTCAATGAAATACAGCTAACTGTGTCAAGCCCAGCCCAAGGGCAGTGAACACACTGTCCGCTGCTTACTTGCAGCAGGCAGCATGGAAGAATGTTACCTTATTCATTTAACTAAAAATTCATGATCCTGTTTGGTTCTAAACATTTAAAAGTTAGTACTTCCCTCTGGGGTTCATACAAATCTGGGACTGATTTGCATCAAACTGAAAAGGTTGATTTAAACATGTACAGTAGGCTCTAATTAGTAGCAAATTAGTATGTTTAGCCAACTTTGCATTCTTTTCAAAGCTCTGGAATATTGCACATGAGTGCTTACATACTCAAGGGCCAGGCCTGTGAGGTCCTGGGCATGCTTAGTTCCTACTGACTTGATAAAGGGGTAGTTAAGGATATTTGCAATAAAATACAATGCAAGTATTAAAACATAAGGCTCCAATGTAGTGAAAAAGCTCCCATGTTATCTGGAGAGTCTAGAAATCTGAGGATGTGTTCAGAACTGGAAACAGCTGGTGGAGATTAGACTTCTGTGCCAACATGTAGACAAGAAGCAGCCAAAGAACTCAGGAGACAATCTTTAGTGTGTGCGCATGCAAAACTGATGGGTATCAGGTGTGGAATGCTTCTAAACCAAACCAGGGATGCTTGGATGGATCATGAAAAGGAAGGAAATGTGTGGATATCGAAGCCAAATGTTAACACTAAGAGTGTTAGATCTTAGTTACAGGGAGGGCCAATCCAACAACCTGGATCTGACCTCCCTTATCCAGACCCAAATTCATGGGCATGATTCTGTTCTCACTTGTCCCAGTGGCAATCAGGAACAACTCCCTTAATGTCCGTGGAATTTACACTTTTGTAAAACCAGAGTGAGTGAGATCAGAATCTGGTCGTGTATCTCCGTAATGGATTGATCCAAACATCACTGAACGTGGTGTTTTAACATCCAGATCCAATGATATTACTGTCCATGACCCCAAGGATCTATTCCAGCAGGCAGGGATTCCTGAGGTGCAGCGAGGTCCTGTCATACCACATTTCTCCTGAGAACTTCCTGTAGCATGGGGCCAAGCGGGTGGGTAGCAAAGAACTGATTTGCTGACACCCTGCCACTGAAATCGGAGAATCCTTGAGGGAGGTGGTTTAACTGATTTTCCAGCTGCTTTTGTTGTGCAAGAATAGCATAAAGCTGGCTGTATAGTGCCAAGAATCAGGCATCTGGTGTTTAGATTTGGCCCATTCTAGAGAGGCTTAAGATGAGAACTGGCATCCAGACCTGGATGTGACTCTGGGCTCAGATCTGGTGATTTTTGGTTCTGGCCTCTCTATACTTCTGATGAGACAAATGATTGAGTACTAAGCTGCGGGGGTGTGTTTGTAGTGGATATGTATGGCTCTGGATAGGAAGATGAATCACTATAGTGAGGTGGTGCCTAATCATTACTGGAACTCTATGAAGTAGCTGAATATGTTTCCAAATAATGAGCGGCCAAAGGCTTATTCAAGGCTTTTAAGGTGAAAATTTAGATTTCAAGAAAACGAGAAAAGTCTAGCAGCTCGACCCTCTTCAAAAAGACGGACACAATGTTCTGGGACAAATAAAATGGAGCGGCTATGGACTTAAATGTACTACACAATAAGGATATTGGACACCAACCCGGAGAGCAACATGCAAATAACTGTTGTTGATTGGAGAGCAGACAAATTCAGATAGATGCTGTACCTCCAATCTCAGGGGTTTTAAGGGCCTATGAATTCATAGCTGAAATGCATAGTTAGCGTATGTTCTAGACAAGGCTTGGCAGGAGTACACTGTGCTTTGCAAATCCTATATCCCCAGGAGTTTGTACATCATAGTCCCTTGCAAGAGGGAAGTTCAGCCACCAATCAGAATCCCCATTAGAGTCTGTCTCTGTTTGCAGAGAGGGGGCATTCTTCCATTGGCAGGAATTGGATCTAATAGCTCTTTTCCATCTCTTATTTCTATGATTTACATAGGCTGAGCATATTATCAATGTTATCCTGGTCAATTATTATATTTACAGAGCGAAACCCCATGTATTTCTCACATGACTGTGTCAACAAGGTATTGTAGGCAGATAATGTGGACAGCAGCCATTGTGGCATACTGTGGAATTTGTTATAGGCATTTGGTAGCCTGAGGTACAATATCTGACCACAGTACTTAATACTGACACTGATTTTATGTATGTGTTTCTATATGTCGAGATCCTGCTGCATTAGGGCTTTAGAGAACTGATTTTCAGAGTTTTTTCAGCAATATGTGCTCCCACTAAGGCCAAAGGGCTATGAAAATCAGCCCATAAATCTGCTCTAGGGCCAAGTTACAAACATGGGAGTGCAATTCAGTTACAACTAAAAAAGAACATCTTTCTCCAGAGCAGATCTCCCTCCCCCGCCACTTCGCATTTCCAGATTTGGAACATGGATTAAAATATGGAACATGACATTACGCACAACCTGTCAAAGCAGCCTTACAGAACCCTGGACAGTTAGCCAAAGCAAACTGGCCTCTCTAATTACAGGTGAACAAATATTTGTAACAAACGTTTAAAAAGAATTAAAACTACACATGCATCAGAAGACAAGGTTTTCCTTTGTGCGCTATCAGCAGTGCTTCCAGTTTTCACAGGCCCTGTGATGTCAGTGTGTCAGCTGGGATAAAGTATTTTTCTTCTCGGGCATCTTACAAATAAGTATCTTGTACTTTACCAGCGTGTCTCTCATTCTCGGTAAAAGAGGCCCACTATAAACAGAAACATGAGCTATAAAAATACAGGGTCCGATCTGCAGCTGGGGAGAATTGGCATATGTTCATCGGTTTCAATGGAGCAATCCTGATTGACCTGGTCCACTCTTTGCTGGAACAGATATTCCTTTTTTTCAAGGATAATGAAGCTGAATCATAATATTCCAAAATATTTCTTTAAAGTTGGTGCAAGCTCTGAAAATGACATCAGAGCTCCTGGAAAAACAAGCTTCTGGAGAACTAGGAGGAAATGCAGGCTCCTTGCCTGTTTTCATTCTGAAAAGTCTGCACTTGCTTTTTATACCATCAAAACTAATATGCCCATTACTGTGGTGTCCAGACACTATAGGGTATGTCTACACTGCGATTAAACACTCTCAGCTGGCTGTGTCAGTGGGCTTGGGCTACGGGACTGCTTAATTGTGGTGCAGATATTTAGACTTGGGTTGGAGCCCGAGCTCTGGGAGCCCGTGAGGGACAGATTCTGGACCCTAAATGTCCAACTGAGGATTCCCCTTGTACAGATGAATCCCCCAATAGGATAATACTAACATGGCTGGCTTTCCACCACTCTGTTTCACAGCTTAGGCAATCATCAGCTGCCAGAACTGTCTCTTATTACCTGTTGTAGCCAGGCATAATTTAGAGCAGCCCTTAGGCTGCACCAACCTCCAGTTGGCCCCAGGATCAAGAGAGTAGTAAAGGTGGCTCATGTATCTAGTGAAGCTCAGCTGAATCAAGGGACTGGATCCCAAGATTTGTCAGTCTCAGAGGGCGGTTCTGGGATCAAAACTCTGGGACCTTCCACATAAGGACCCGTAAGAGTGCCATCCAGGGATCATTTATTGTTACTGGAGGAAGGAAGTGTTTTCTTTTTTGTTTTGATGAATGCTTTTTGACCAGTACTTGCAATTGGAGATGTCAGTGGAAAGGCAGCGTCTTTGCCAGTTAATGATCATTCCTGGAAAACTCTAACACAGCAGTATCTCGTGCCGTGGAGAATGCAGTGCCCTATTGTTGAGTGATTTTGGCACTACCAAGTTAAAAACTAATAGCACTAGCAAGAATCAGGCTTCTGCAGACAATGTGTTTCAATACAGGTTTCAGAGTGGTAGTCTCTATCGGCAAAAACAACAAGGAGTTCCAGAACTATATGAAATGCACTTCAGTTTGGCTTTGCGGCACCGCTGCTGTTATACAGCGGGGCTACACCCAGCAGGTGTCCAAGATCCAAGAAAATGTGGAGGATGTGGAAAAAGCCCCCTGTGTGGAAATCTTTTGTCTCTGCACTGACTCTGGGAGCTCCCTAAAAACTCCTTCTGACTGCCTGGTCTGGGAATGTCCCTGGACTTCCCACTCTCACGAATGGGACTCTGCAGGAGAGGTAATAGAATTGCAAGCTTTCCTGCAAGCACTGCCAACACATGGATCTTGTAACCCACAGGGTCTCAGAAAAGGGGGATGGTATTGAAGAGATGACTGAATTCTCCCTTCCATACAGTCAACAGGCAGATGTTCGACCCAAATATATGGGTTTGACCCTGCAGATATGGACTGATAAGAATGATTCGGTCCAGCTTGTGATTGGAGGGGGAATATTTTTGTTTGCTGTTTGTACAGCACCTAACACAATGGAGTATTAGTACGGGACTGGCACTCCTAGGTACTATGGCAGTACAAACAAATAATAAGGATACACAGAGTTGGTTGGGAAATGATTTGACAGCATTTTTCTGATAGAAAATTTCAGTAAAATGTTTCCATTTTCCAGCCAGACCTAGTACTCATCCTGTAAACAAGATCTGGTCAGAATGGGAGAAAGGAAGTGGGGGTGTTCTCCTGTGGAAGTTTTTGACAATTTTTTTAAAAATTAACTGACTTTTCCTCAAAATATTTTGCAGAAAGCTTTAATTTTTGTATTTAAAAAGGTGAAACTCTTTGGCCTCAAAAGCTTTGGGTTTTCCATGACAAGTTGAAGTTTTTGCAGAAAGCAAACAAGAAGATTAATTTCAACAAAGAATTTTCAGCCAGAACTACCGCAAACCTTAACTTAAACTTCTTCCGATCCTTTGTATCCCGCACTTGGCTTTGCATATTGGATGCTCTTTCTGTTGCTGTTTACACCAGAAAGCATCTTTAATTGTTTTTCTTGAAAGCTCTGATGCTCAAAAATGCTAAGCGTGCAAAAGGCTCCTATTGAAATGTAAAGAGATCTATGGGTTCCCTACACTTCTAAAAGCCAAGACATTAATAATTAATCAAATGTATCTTCTTAATTTTATTAAGCAAGTGCCTAATTAGTCTGTGGAACGAGCTATCATGAAGGCCAAACAGCTTATGGGATTCAAAAATAGATTACCCATAGAAATGTACAATGTAAACTTGAGATTATCTTATAAAAACAAATCCAAACCACAAAAGTTTGGAAGGAACATAAGCCCTCATGTGTCAGGGCATAATCCAAACTCCAGTTGAGGAGTCAGGAAGAAGTACCTCTATGATAGGTTAATAGATAAATGCCCACGTTAGGGCTTCTTGGCACCTTCCTCTGAGGCATCTGGCATTGACCACTCTTGGAGCCAGAATACTGGAGTAGGTGGACAACTGGTCGGATTCAGTATGGAAAATTGGTATAGAATAGAATTCCTGTGCTATTAGTGAGGGTAGGTCGTACATTGGCCTGATCATCAGGCAAAAATAGGTATTTTGCTAATTCTTTGCCTATCAGCATCTCCCCTGATCAAGCTGTGCCATCTACTTCAACTTGAACTTGACCATGAGTCAACAAAAGGTCTTGATATTTTTTTCTTTAAAAGCCCATTTCCTTCAACAGGTGTTTGCTGTGTCTGAGGTTACTTTGTTTATATAACCCTTGTTCCATTTGGAAGGATGAAAAATATCACTCCATTTTATTATAAACAGGCTTAGGTTCTATTAAACACTAAAAGGAAAGGTTACAGGATTAGTCATACTCTCTCCCAGTCCCTCTTAAAAAAAAAATACATAGGGGCCAACAAATATTCTTTCCTGTGATGTAATTATTTTTTTTGGGGGGGAGAGAAAGATCATCTAAGGCCGCTAAAAGAGGGGGGTAAAACCTCCATTTGAACTATCGTAGTGGGCTGGGTGCATCTATAAAGAGCTGTTTGCAGTGTGGGGGGTCCTTGCGTGCTGGCTATCAGTTTTCAAATATGAGTTTGGAATCCTGTCCAGGTTTTATCTACTGTTCATTGCCAACAATTTCCATTTTGATTTTTTTTTTTTTAACATTCTTGACAAACAGCCATGAGTGGAAGCTTGATCATGGAAAGACAATCTTTTATAATGACAGAAACAGAGCCAGGAATCCATGTCAAAGGGCCAAGATGCTGTGCTGCTTTAAAAAAAAAAAAGAGTAGGACAAGGAAACGGCAGAGATGCAGGTGGGGGATGGGGAAGGACGGCTTATAGCAGGGCCTGGCCTAGGTACAACAAGGGTGGGCAACAGGTGAGCTGTCATTAATAAGATAGCAAGACCTATATTAAATGATGCTTCACTCAGTGCAAGATACTAACCTTTTCCATTAGTCTCCCTCACACAGGGCTTGCACATGTCCTGCCTTCCCTCGCCTGGCCCGCTCCTTAACTCAACCTTGCCTAAGCCCCACTCCTAGCATTTCAAGCTGGCATGTTGTAAACTAAGTGAAGTGTATAAATGGGCTCCCTTCAAAGAGTGTGCCTCAGTCCTAGCAATGGGGCATAGCAACTGACAAGGCTCCTAACATAATGCATGTGTGCAAAAGCCGTGTTATGAATCATCCACTGGTTTAAACTGAGCTATTAAGAATCCAGAGTCAGAGCAAATTCCATCATTGCTCTGGGAGTAGGGAAAGCAGGTGTTTTTTTCCATAAACTGTCCTGAGCACTAACGTTAACTGCAATAAATTGAAGAGGGGAGGGGAACAGCAGCTGTTAGTACAGGAATCCATGGGCTGTGTCTGAAAAATTAAGCTAAATATAGATTTTTTTTTTATTAAAAAGGCCAAAACAAAAAACAATGACCTCTTTCCATTCTGGATAAGAAATGTATCCCTTGTTTTCAGTTCCAAGATATGCACTTTTCATCCTTCATTAAAGAATTATTAATGGCTCTCCTCTGCCCAAGCAAATTAAAGCTGACAGCTCATGGGTCACTCATGCATCTTGTCAGCTTAGGTCTTATCTGCTATGTACACTTCACTCGCAGCCAGGCCTGCGTGTAGGTTTTTGCTGCTTAGTCTTATTTGCCAAGGACAGTGTGAAGGGAGGATTCCGTGTGTACGTTACTGGCGATTGTTCACAGTCTTCTCTAATAAATAATTCCTCCCAATGCAACCCACGATCAGGACACACAGGAAACTGATTTTCTCTAATTGTTTGTGTGCTTCCCTAAAAACCCATTAGATCTTTAAGGGTTTCTTAACTACCAGCTCCTACATGCAGGATGGGTAAACGTCAAACCTGGACTTTGCCAAATGCAGCTTAATAATTCTTGAGTGTAAATTGTTTAAAATTAAAGAAAAATGGAGTCTAATGCTCCAATTTCTTGAACAGCATCAACTGTTTCCTTAGAGTTGCTTATTAAGGCTGCAGAGAAAAATTCATGTGCAAGAGTTTGAGGCTCAAGGTAGCTGAAACAGTACCTATAGGGAGGCCCTTTGTCAGGAGTGTTTCAGAAAATTGTTGGTGGGGGGTGCACAACTGCTTGAGTATACTAAGGGACAGACAATCTTCATTCATTGAAGACAATTAGTGGATCTGCCCTTGATCTCTTGTTGTTGATGTTAGATATTTGCATCCTAGCAAACAGCCCATCTGATTGCGTGCTTGCACGCCTACCAGCTCACGGAAAGGTCACCTTTCCCAATGCACAACAACATCCTCATTTCCCACAACCGCCCTGGACCGCCCCCTGATTTCTCTTAACCTCAGACCTGGAAAGCCTTTCCAACTGATTATTCTGCCAGTACTAGATACCACCCAGGAGGTAGTGTGCTCACACACACCCCCCTTCTCTGTCCCAGCGGTTACCAGGGGGGAGCTGTTGGGAGGGTTATGACAGGCTGTTTGTGAATTGGTGGGGGCCTTCCTTCCACCACCACCCCCAGATCAATTCAAGGAAAAAATGAGTGAGAAACTGACTAGACTGCATTGATAGCCAATTTTTTAGAAGGAAAAAAACCTAATGTACCTTTATGTCTCTCTCTCTTTAATTCACTCAGCCTCTGGTATGTTCATTTTTCCTGACACCTGTAAAAAGCCACAATAGAAAAGTTCACCCATGGATTCTGTTGCTTTACAGTGTTAGTGTCAGCAGAATATGAACTAAAATGGCCCATACATGTGGCGAAGAAGGGGGAGAAGTGGGAGGAGATATTTCGAAGACAGACACAAACGCACACTACAATAGTCTAATACACATCAATCTAGGGCGAGAGGCAATGAACAATTTTTCTTTCTTCCCTCGCTCCTTTTCCTGACCAGGATAAAACTTGTAGACTTGAAAAGCTGAATCTGCCAGACCTAGTCATCCATTTCCATCTCTTCTCCCTCCCCCAGTTTACCTAACAGACTGTATAAACACAGGAAACATGGTTATTTTCCAGAAATTGATGTACAACTGTTTTGTAAGCTATGTTCCCTCCAAAAAGACAAGGCTTAAAGGAGAAGGAACCAAATTCCATGACTTAACAGGCTCCGGATGAGGCCTTGTCCCAGTGCGGGGTGCCATTCTGAAAGTCCAGAGATGAGCTATTGAGAAATCTGTTTATTATTTTGCTTCTGGTTAAAAAAACACTGAATCTCTGTGCAGGTGGAAGGAGGTTGTCACCGATAGAACATGAGATTATCTTTCAATATCTTATCAGATACCCTAAGATTTTCCAAGTCACGTGTTTCCATGCGGCTTTTTTGTTGTTTTCCTCAATCACATGACAAGGGGAAAAAAATAGACTGGGAGATAAGACTATTTGCATATTCAGAGCCAGCGCTGCCTGATTGGTTGTATGTTTGCTAACATAGGAGGAGAATATTGTATTGGCCTTCCTAGCTGAATCCACGCCATTTTAAAAAGATGGTAGAGTTAAGGGTTTATGTGGAGATCAGAGCTGTGCCAATCTTTATGTTGCAGAGCTGAATTCTTAACTGTAAACAGGGCTTCTGGGAGTTTAAGTGGGTGGATGGGATTCATTTAATTTTGGAAGGTTTATTTTTAGCAATTTGTAAGTTAATGTAAATGTCCAAAAACTGGAGTTTTTGGAGGCTCTCTCTTTTGGTATACTGTAATGAGTGTGCTGTTTGTAACATCCCTTTGGGCGCTTTCACATGGTACTGTTTCAAACAGCATTGTGTTAAAGCACACTGGGGAACTTTAACTGTTCACCAGAATGGTTTACAGGGACCAGATAAGGCACAACACCTTAATGCGCTTTAGAAATCACACCCTAGAGTCCACATTAGTGCTCCATGTAGACAAGCCCTGCGCTACAAGGGTGTTTATTGGATAAACACCAATTTCATTTTTATGGGGGTTAAAACCAAATATCAGAAGCCCTAACTATAAATCAGAGGTTCTCAACATTTTCCATGACCTCACTCCATGATATATCAGGGGGAAATAGGTCTGGGAAATCCTCCTCCTATCTAGCTATAAAGAAAACCAAGATGGTCACCATCCCAGTCTGAGAAACCATGTCCTCACAGTCCTGAAAAGTCCAAAATTGTGGAGTTGATGGTGAAGATGGCTCTGTGTATAAGCCTGGTCCAATTTCCATTTGAAGTCCATGGGAGTGTCTCAGTTGTCTCCATTAGGAGTTGAATGCCCCCCCCCCATAAACTGGGTAAATGGCCAGACCCCTACTCAGGCAAAACTCCCATTGAAGTCTAATGAGGATTGTAATTTAGGGCCCCACAAGCCTGCTTCCTTGTTACCATATAAAAACAACATAAGAACTTTGGGTCAGGAGCATCTGCCCGTCTATTTAAATCAGCCTGCTTCTGAGATCTTCTACCTGTTCCTCAGTACACAAAGTTGGCCCTTATTGCCTTCCTTGGAGGGTTTGGGATTTTCTTTGCGAGCACATAGGTTTGCTAGTGTCCTATGGTTGTAAGTAAAAAAGCTACAATAGAAAAGTTGTAATATGAATAAGCCTTTGCAAAGCTAGAGCCACAGAGGATCTCAAACGTGCTCAACGAACCTGAATAAATTCGGCTCAAAATAGCTCTCTCAACTCCCTATTTTATAGGTGGGGAAACCGAGGCACGGAAAGGTCCGTTCCTAAAACAGGGGGGAAATAACTCTGATTTCCCTAATCGCAGTCCTGTGCTTTAACCACACGATTCTGCTTCCCGGCATTTGATGGTTTGCATCGCAAAATCCTTCAGGAGTCACTTTCTTCACTGAGCGTTATTTGCAATGGACTCTAAAGGTGGATAGGCAGAGATGCGTTTCAATGGGTCTATCGCTCTGCAGAGGGCCCGTTGTCAAACAACCCAACCCAACCCAATCCCGCCAAGAGCCATGTCGATTCTTTATGTTGCGTCTTAACCTGCTTTCGGTCCCGCTCCTAGGTCAGTTTCCGCGAGCAAACTGCGGCTGAACGCGTTTTTTCCCCGGACCTGATTAATTTCAACTCCAATGAGAGCCAATCCCATTCGTATTAAACACAAATAAAACGCCTGCAATGCTGGAGAGCAGGTTCTAGCAGACTGAAGTCGCAGGAGATTGTAACAACCCGTTATTTCGCAGTGGGAGGGGGTATCAGAGGTCCATTTCTGTGGGTGCGCCTCTGATTTGAATTGGTTCGACTTTAAATCAGGAAGCTTCAGCCTTAAAAGCCAGTCAACCCTTCCTCTGCATTGCAGCAAACCCTTTGATTTAAATCTGGCACCAAACTTTGCTCCACAGATCCGCTCTGTAGAGCAATGCTGCTAGCTGCGTTTCCAATTTGTAGGATGCTCCCAGACACTCTCTCCATGGATAATGTTTCCGGCTCCGAACTGGGAAGGAGGATGGGCTTCATGGGAAGATGCATTTAAAATGGGTTAACATTGCAACTGAGTCTCATTCTTGGATAGATTCTGCTAGAATTCGCAAGGGGCGGATTAAAGTTAGTTCCCTAAAACACGTGTATTCGGATTGTTTTCAGGAGACGTAAAATCATTGGGGCCAGACTTCTCCACTGAATCGTCCAACTCCCTAGGATCTGGGAAAAACCTGGGGGTAAATTCGAAGCCATTAGTAGCCTCAAAGTGGTGACAAGGCTATAAATTACTAATTAACCTTTCAGAACAGGTCAACACCTTGGGGATGAGTGTGAAAACATGAAGTAGTCGCCTGACAAAGCCCTTAGAAAACCAGCCCCTTCGGTCTAGTAAAGGGGTCTCATATCTCTTGGAGGGGTCCCAGAAACAATGCGCCCCCCCCCCAGTCACCCCGTAGCTCTATTAAACGGTGGGGGTACCCATCCAGGAAGTTTTAAAAACCACATCCCTGTACAACTTTTAAGGACTGAGGTCCCCGCGTTGATTCTAATAGCTACGGGCTCTTGTTAAATCGGTTCGCTTACCCTTGGGTTATTGCTGATTATGGACTGTGTGTGTGTCCTGCAAAAGCGACAAAGAGTCCTGTGGCACCTTATAGAGTAACAGACGTATTATTAGAGGGTAAGCTTTGGTGGGTGAATACCCACTTCGTCGGAGGCAGTGACTTTTAAAAACTAACCTTGCATTTGTGGCTAATCTAAACACTCTGCTCCGAGGCACAGACACGCTGTTCCTAACCTACCTATTAGATCCTTTTTTAAAAACATTAGTTTTTATCCCATTTTGAATTCTCCCCCACTTTCCCCAATCGGGCAGGCGAAACGCACCGCCAAACCCACGCCTTGTTTGGCTTGTGCGTCTAGGTATTCAGCTGGTACATTTATAAGGGAGGGTGACCGGATGTCCCGGTTTTGGGGTATTTTTCTTATAGAGGCTCTCATTACCCCTCAGCCCCTGTCTGATGTTTCACACTTGCAGTCTGGCCGCCCTATTTATAAGGCGGGTTAATTGGTGCTGGGGGTGGCAGTAAAGGCCAATATCGTTGGAGTCGGACTTCTCCCAGCCCTGGAGGGGGAGCCAGCTCAGCGCCCTGCTGGGGGCTCGGCCTTGCTGCGTCTTTCCCCGTGTCTGATCCGAGCTAGCCCGCGGCGAGCTCTGGGGTTGGATTCCCCGGGCCGTCCCCAAGGTCCAGGGAGCGGGGCTGGGTTTCTCTAGCCCACCACGCGCCCTCGGAGCAGGCTTATGGGAACACCCAACTCGCCTCTCCAAAGATCTGTCCTGTAGGAGCTGGGAGGCGGATCAGGTCTCTCTTCTTCCTGGGCACTCGAGCGAGATGCCCCGTTTCCCAGCCTGGTTGCATCTATCCACGTCAACTAAGCTGACCGTGATTTGGGAATAACGCCAACGCCTGGGGGTAGGCTGCGCTCTCGCCCCCCTCCCCACAGCCAGCGTGGCTTTTTAACTCTGGCTTTGGACGGGGCTTCCAACGCTTTTGGGGTGACCCCTGGCGTAGCCTTGATTTGCAGTGGGCCCCAGTCACCCATACGGGGTGGCACCCACTAAATTCCGTCTCGCTCTCCTTGGGGCTGAGCAACTTTCTCCTCCTGCCGTGACTCCTCGCCTTGCACCCCCGTTCCTACCTCCACCAGCTAATCATGAAAGCACCCCGGGCCCTGACTGGGGCTGGAGTCATTGGCCCGGGCAGTGGTCTCATCGCAAACCTATTGACAGCAATTAACGCTCTGCTCTTCCGCCCTGCTGAGGGCGATCAGCCTCATTAGGAGAGACAAGGGGGTAGTTTTAAAAGAAATCACCGCTTTTTAAAAATAATCCCTGCACCCTAACGTGCGCCCAGACCCCGTCGTTTGTAGCCTGTAGAGGAGAAGAAGAAGAAAACAAATGCAACGGGCGACCACCCACGTTTACGGCGAGTTTGGAAACGTGACCCGTCTCATTTTCGGGGCCCGGCTTGCAGCGGGATCTAGTTTATTGCCCATTTCCACAGCGTGCGCCTGGCGTTTGCTGCAGGTCGCTCTGGCGGATGTTGGGTCTTGGATCGATTCCACAGGGCCAGAGATGTGGTCTAAAGCGATCCACGGGAGAAGGGGAACTCCACGGGATTACAGCCTGAGGTGTAGGCTTCTCCCGGGCAGACCGGTCCGGAATGACGTTGATCAGACGCATGCAAACAAACAAACGAAAAAACCCTCCTGGAAACTAAAATCAAGCATATTTGCTGCCTCTATTAAAGCAAAAGCTGCCGAGAAGGAGACTGCAGCCGATACGACAAGAAGCGCTGCTTCCTGTTATGTTTGTGCATCCTAGAACCGGACAACAACACAAAATTGTGCAATCAAGAAGCGGGGCTTGGGGGGGGCATTTTCCTGGTGCTTGGGGATGCATTTGCAACTGGCATTCCTCGGCCCATTGCTGCTGATCAAGCAGGAGGTTTTGCCAATAGCATAGGCATCAAAGGCTTTTCAATTTTAATGGTGTCTGACATTTGTGAGACCAGATACGGCTCAGCAAATCATATTTTAATAGCCCTACCTTTAAAAATGGGCTGGCTTGGCATGGACCCCGTAATATTTTAATTTCTCAGCCCTGATGAGTATAATTCCAAGCAGGTATTCAGTTTCTCCATGTATAAATCTTGCTCCCAGATGTTAAATGCCACAAAACGAGAGAGAACAACTATACAAATATAATATTTAATACCAAATGTCAGCTAGGGTGTTCCACTCAATTTCCTGGAAAGATCTTTAAACTCTTCTTATTTAGGTTGCGCACCCAATCAGTTCCATACACAAGCCCTCGCCCAGTTGCTATGTAATTCCTCATAAGTAAGGTCTCTAATTTCTGAAATGCAAATGTAGAGCAGATGGAGGTGGTGGTGGTGAGGAAGGGAAGGGTTCTTCATATTTATCAGCACGCCTTACTAGTGCTCTCACAATGACTGAAGGGGGTGGGGCAGCTTAGAGAGCAAACCTATTGACTAGGTTTGCAAGGTTAAAAAAAGAGAGAGCTTGTACATTGGGGACTTGATCCAAAGTCCATTGAGTCTGTCCACTGATTTCAATGGACTTTGGTCCTGGCCCTTATGGGATGGCTGCGTAAGCTGGCTTTTCAATAGAAAATCATCTATAAGTAACCTTGTGCCTCTAACAATCAGGGCTGGTAAAGGCATAAACAACCCAGAAGCTAGTTAACTTCCAGAAACTCTTAGGGTAACTCAAGAGGCTGATGAATTGGATGGATCAAGGGAAACAGTTTTTCACCTGTGGCCCATCAGTTGGAATAACTCAGCTCAGGTTAGCACTGACCAAATATGGTGGCCAGTTCATAACTGTTTGGTGGCTATATGAGATGAGTAGAAGGCCTGACTCCAGTTTGTAGTGAGTCACGCTATTAGACCATTGCTTATCATGTCTCATTGCTTGTCTTCCCCATATGTCTGTCTGCATCCATCCGTTGTCTCTTGTCTTATACACTCTTTGGGGTAGAGACCATTTAATTTAAACCAATGGGCAAATATATAGTTGAGTTTGTATATAAACATTGTGGCAAAGTGCCAAAGAAGTCAAGAACTTGATAGTGTGCAAATCTGCCTAATCCTAGGTCTACACGTGTTATAATTATTATTCTTATCCAATATTACATTGATTTCTGTTCCAGCTTCATTGAGCCTTGCACAACCTCCATATATTTCCATATTCCACTAGAGAAGGAACAGATTTACCCCTATTATTCCATGAAGACACTACTCAATCATTCAGAGTATACCTAACTCCTGGGGGAATTCTGCACCAAAAAATTAGAAAATTCTGCACACAATATTTTTAAATTCTGCAAAATGCTGCATATTTTGTCAAAATAATATCATATAATCATGCCAGTTTCAATTATTTTGGTAATTTATTCAAAATACTGTCAGCAAGTATGTCTGTAATAATACAGACACACACACAAAAATTCCCCCGGGAGTAGAGAGTTAAGGAAACCCTTATGACAGCCCCGTTCCTGTTTCTGTTTCTCTTCCCCCTCAACCCATCAGAAACTCTCACCCCCTTCCTTCCAGAGCCCAGTCGTGCCCCCTCCCGCAGCCCAGACACTTACACCCTCTACCCTCTGAAATTCCGGGGATCCAGAGGAAGAAACAGCCTGATGCTGGGATCTGGGTTTGCATGGAGTTTCCTGCACTCCACTTCCTTCCTTCAGGGGGTGATGGGAACTACAACGGCTGGAAACCCTCCAGTTCCCTCCCGGTTCCCCGGGCTTGTCTTCCATTTGTGAGCTGGTCTCCTCCGGTCAACAGCACTACAACCCATTTCTGGGGGTGGAGGAAGGAAATTCTGCACACGCGTTGTTCATTTCTGCAAAATTCTGCATGGCGCAGTGGTGCTAAATTCCCCCCAGGAGTGATTGTAGTGTGGTTAGCTACATCTATCTAACATGGAAGTGTAGGTGTGCCAGCATGGACTTCAGCATGAACTAGCAGCCCCGAGTACTCATGCAGGCTCCCCAGGAGCCTCCTCAGGATGTGAGCCCCTAATTAAAGCTAACATGGATATGTCTATCTGTGCTACAATCACACCTTCATCTGCAGCATAGACATACTCTTAGTGCACCATCAAGACCTCATTTGGTTTTCAAATGTTAATTGTGGAGGAAGAAACTACACTGAAATACCTGTCTTTTTACAAGACTTGTTCTAAATTTCAGATGGAAGAAAATGTTTCAAACTTTTTGAAAAGTAAGAATTCGCATTTACAAAGAGAAGTTGTGGTTTGTGGAACATGTGCTTGCTTTGGTTAATTTCTTTATGGCTTTGGGGATCTGATCCCTTCCCTCCGATCACCTTTCTCGTAGGGCCGGATTAAGGCAGTCTAGAGCTGTAGGTACGTTGTACACTAACGCACAGCACCCCAGAACTCTGCTCCTGTCCTTGGGCCCCTTCTCCCATTTGGAATGGTGGTATCAACCAGCTCCTCTCCCTTCCCAGAGATGCATGGGGATAACCCCCTTCTCTCAAACCCTTGTTCTCCCCCACCCAGAGGTGACAGCAAGGCCTATCCCCTGTGCGGAGCTTAAGGGGCAGTATCAAGGATCAGTGTACTTTTTCCCTATGGAGAGGCAAAGGAGGCAGTGCAACGTCACCCCCAGTATTTTCCCCAGCAACTGGGGCACATCAACTCAGATGGGTCCACCTGTCTTCTTCTCTTGCCATACCCAGGGCCCTCTCGAGTGTGCTACGAGCTGTGGGTCTGAGAGATAATATCCCTGTGGACAGGCATGGTAGACTTCCATTTTTATTTGTTATGATTTTGATGGGTAATAGCAATGTTTATTTTTAAGCATTATTTTATATGTTTATCCAGTTAAATGTTCACAGTTGCAGGAAATTATGGGGTCGGGGAAGGGTCAGACAATTATTTAATGACGGTACACATGGCGATTCAAAAAAGTTAAAGCTTCATAAACTGTTCAGACACTCTCAGTATCACAGATCCAGATATACAGAGTCAATATCTTTAAATCAACCAATCGTAGCTGTTTTTACTGTTAATTCCTAGTCCATTTGTAACAAGCCTAATTTAAAAGTCTAAATCACTGGATTTAGACTACAGTAGACACTTGATTATCCAGGATTGGGTTAACCAGGTTGTGGATTAACCAGGATGTCAACAAAAATAGGCGTAACTCGCAGGGCCGGCTCTGACTTTGTTGCCGCCCCAAGCACAAAAAAACCCAACCAAACAAAAAGAAAAAACCGCAGGGCGCAGGGCAGCCAGTGAATCAATGCCCTCTCCCCTGTGCAGGGTGGCTGGTGAACCAATGCCCCGCCCCCATATTTCCTATGGATGGTGATTATCTGGGATTTATTAACCATGATTAATTTTTTCCCATTTATTCTGGATAATCGAGAGTCTACTGTGTAATGAATAAGTTCAGAAACAGCGTTTTTCTTACTTTGCCTGTCTGTACATTTTTATCATCATCAATGGAAATATTTTTTGTCCTTTTGTGGGAGTTCAATGACTTCGATGTTTACCAGTTAAAAATCTAATTCTTCAAAGCCTATCTATGGAGATTCCCAGTACAGTTTATAGCTTTCAAACTATTGTTCAGCAGACTCAGGAAGAAAGCCTTGCATAAGTTACTCCTGGTTCACATGTTCAAGCTTTTCTTTGCAACCAAGTGGGCTAGAAATTTACTTACAAACTGAGTTTCTGATGTACTCTCCAGGAACCGGGGCCTGAGAGACTGTCCCGTTGTGCATATACCTTAATCCAGCTTCCTATATGTTTTGTATATTGTGTTCTTGTCTTCCACGCTTTCTGCGTTGTCTCTTTAAATTGCAAGCTGTTTGGGGCAGGGATTGTCTCTTTCTAAGTGTTTGTACAGCACCCAGCACAATGAGGCTCTGATTTCAACAGAAGCCTGTGAGCACTATGGTTATGCAAACAATATTAAATAACAGTTGGCCAGGAGGTGGACTGGATAATCTAATAGGCTTTTTTAATCCCTAACGTCTATTATTTTTGGAGTTGCTTTTTTTTGCTTGTTTGCAGTCAGATATTGCACGGGTACTTTAGAAGGTGCATTGAATCCTAAAGGGATATGTATATTATCTTCTAATGCAAGTATTAATAAACCTCCTCCTTCCCCTGCACCCCATCTTCAGGCATTAGAAAGGACCTAAGTTTCACTTACTTACTTATCTCACTTATCTCATGCTTTTATATTGGGTCCCAGTATTGTTACTCACAATTTTTAAAAAAAATCCCTTTTTTTTAATGGAAAACCTGCTTTTGTATGCTGCCACATGAAAGTAGTTTTGCCTTGATTTGTGGCTGTGCTGATTGCAAAGACTAAAAGATCTTTAAATTGGTTGGGATTTGTGTATTTCTTAAAAAGAAAACCATCAAAATAGCATTTGTGACTCATTATAATTATAACAGTGATGTTATCATACTTGTCTTCTTATTCTGCTCATTTTGATCAAAACTCTGTATGCCAGGGGTACCTTTAATTTGTAGTGTTTCTGTGCAATTCTCTTTTGAGACATACAGAGAATACTGTACGATATCAAGTTTGCAGATGCTGAGAAGCAACTGAGCTTAGACTCCCTTAAAGAACACAGGATGAATTCCCAGCTAGTGTAAATCCATTATCGCTCCAGTAAATTCAATGGAAGTGTGCCAGTTTACACCAGCCATATGTCTGGCCCAACATGCCAAATTCCAGTGGAGTTACACCAAGGATGAGGGTGGCCCAAAGGGCATTATCAGTGACTTGGAGCTGGATTCTACTCTCAATGAAGTTAACAGCAAAACTGCCAAAGGTGTTCCTGGGAGAAGTGTCAGACCCTTAGTAACTCTGGAATCCTTATCCAGCGCATAGTGTGAATCTGTGACACAGGATACTTAGGAATTATTTTCAGAAGGGTTCAGTTTGAGGGATTTTTCTCCTACTATGGAAACTTAGCAACCATTTTTCTCCTTATTTTTGCTTCAATAGAAGTTGGTGGTAACTTCCCCCACTATTTTCCTGTAGTCTAGATAGTGTCCAGGACTACAGAACTTCCAGCTCCCACAGAGTTAGGTGCCATATATATCGGCATTCTTGTAACTGAAAAATGTCACAACTCACATTTGTTTCATATTCACAATAAAAAAAAATGGGGGGTGTGACTTCACTGGGACCAAGATTTTACCCTAGAAGCTTAGAGTTTCATAAGTGCCTACAAAGTGGATATGTTTCTTGACGAGCCATTGCATGGAATTAATACACTTGTAACTCACACTCATCTCTTGCTAAAAATTGTCCTCCACAAGACACTAAAGGCCTGATATTCTTCAGAGGTTCTGACTTTAATTGCAGTTTCAAGGGATCAAGATTTCTGTAAATCCAGCCCTAACTGTAGTTTCAGGTAGCGTAATTGGATGAGATGACTGCATATGCCTTCACTTCACTTGGGATAATTATATCTGGTTGCATGCATGACCATGCCTATTTCAGATTTGTGTTCTTCCCCCAACGTTCCATTATGTCACCATGCTCGGGCTCTTTAAAAAAGGGACGTGGATCTCTGCGCAGCAGGACATAAAGTCATTAGTAATGAAAAATGCCACAATAGCCCTTGGCAAAGGATGACCTAAGCATTAAAAAGCTTTTTTGGACAGATGACTTCCACTGAAAATTGCCGGTTTAGAGAGCTGGTTTGGTGCCACTGCAGGGAGCAATCCATCCCACACAGCTGTGGTGGAGACCTCGTCCCAAAGGAATGAGACCAACCCCTCAAGTCAGATAAGCATCCTTTGTTCTTCACAGAGGGCTTGACCCTTAGCAGTGCTGAATCTCTCCAGCTGCCATTGAAATCAAATGGAGTTATAGGTTGCCAGTGCCTCTTATGATCAGGAACAGAGGCCCGGATCTCAGAGGTATTTAAGCACCTAATTCCCATTGGCATCAATGGAAGTTAGGTGCCGACATACCTTTGAGGCTCTGGGCCAGACCTTATCACAGGCTCTGTGCTTGTCTATGTGATTGACTCAACACATTAGAGTCTTTAAAAGTTCTTTAAACTTTTCATATGTTTTAAGAACCATCCAGCCCTTTCTGAATGAAATGGGAAGGAAGGATAGTTCTGTGATTACATCCCAGGGGCCCAAGGAGCAGGAGATCTTGTTTTTAGTTTCATCTGTAACATGTCTCCATGTGCCTCAGTTTCTCTCTCTGTAAAATGAGGATGATGTTTGCCTACAAATATAATTATTGTATTCACCTACAGTTCCCAGCTGAGATCACGGTACTATTGAGTTAAGCATTGTACACACACACAGTGAAAAGTAGTCCCTTCCCTCACCCTAACCCTTCCCTCACCCTAACCCTTCCCTCACAAGCTTATAAGCTAGACAAAGAGAGATAAGTGACCACCCTAAGTTCACCGGCAGGGACTATAGGCAGGTTTCTTAAGTCCCAGTCTAGCATGCTAACCTCTGGATCAGCTTCTTTCCCTACTACAAATCAATGCAAAGTGGATGGAGGGGGTTATAAAAGTATAAAGTCTTCATAGTCCTTTGTAAATGTTTGAGGCTATACTAAGCTATTTTATTCTTGTCCTTTTTCAGATTCCCCGCTGTGTTTCCTATTCAGCTGCTGCCTTGAAACTTACCCTCTTTCTGCCTTGCGTTTGTGTGGGTGTGGTAGAGGAATGTCTTCCTACCAACCAATCAACTAACACTTCCCTTCTCTACCCCTGTTTTCACTTATTAAAACTTTTTTTTAGAAGTCTTGTTGCTGAGTCTGTCCTTTTGATGATTATATTGATTTTAATTGTCATGTGTTTCCTTGTATTAAGTTTCCGATATTCAAGGAAATCCAGGCTGGATAACAAGTGACATGTGGGCACAATCAGTCTCAGACAATTTAGTTTTACCACCGTGTATAAACACTATGCTGAAATTGTCACTCTGATTTAGGAGGTGTCAAATTTTTCTGCAGGTCTTTCCCCCCTCCCCACTTTTTTCCTCCTTTTTCCTTCTTTTCTTCCAGCCCTCGGCTCCCTCTCTGAAACAGCAGCTGTGAGCTGCTTTCACAAAGGACTTCACCAGCTAAGCAACACACGCATTCGGTTTGCCCAAAGCCTGGGCACCAACCTCCAGATGCATTCTTGGATGCTGTTAGAAGTACAGGCAGTTGCAAAACTGAGATCTTTTTCTTCTCCCTCTTGCCTGGAATTGGAAACCATTTTGTGCACCGAAAATAAAAGTATCAGTAAGCAGCTCAGGGGCACTCAATCCCCTAGATGCAGATGAAATCAATTAAAAAATTTGAAACTGGCAGCCTCTTATATTTTAATGGCACAGTGCGGTGATATTCTGCCGAAAGCAATTACAGTGTAGTCTTCCCACACACAGACAGCCCCAGTTGTGCTTCACGAAGACTAGTGGTTAAGTGCATCAGGAATAAGGTATGCTTTTCAAAAATCCAATTTCATTCAGTCTTTGAAATAAGACAAAGTTTCAGCATTTTGGGGACAGAAGGGGGGTTGTGGGCTTTATTTATTTTTTTGGACTAACACAAAGAAAAGGCCCATGTACCCCAAGGATAAAATTTGTTTCATTCCTATTAATTAAGCCATTTCTTTTGCAGCAAGGAGGCTCTCCTGCCTCTTTGACTATTTTTGAACAGGCGACTGTCGAGAAAGATACCCCTGTTCAGCCTCAAATGCACGATTCCCCTCCAAAGAAAAATATTTCCACAGGTTGAACAGGCCTCGAAGCCCGGCCTTCCAAATTGTGGTTGAAGAGCTCAGATCCAGTTCTTGCTAGTGATATCCCTTGCCCTCCCTTCAAAATTAGCCCCTATGAATGGACCCTTTTGTAGCAGAGAAAGAAACAGACAGGGATCACAATGATCTCTTTCTAGCCAGGCCCTCTGTAGCTACTAGTGAGTCAACAAGCCTGCCTGCTCCTGTAGGAGAAGGAAAACAGCAATTTCTTAGTGGTTTCCTTGGCATGCTGGAAATTGCAGCAACTCTTCTGTTACCTACGTTTTGGACCTCAGGCCTGCTTCTTACCATTAGCCGCCTTCCATCCAATACTAGAGTTAAAGTTCATAAAACATTTCATAGCAAAGAGCTAGGACCCATGTATTTAAGCAGAGTTAATACCAATAGGATTCATTGTCAGCCTCCAGGTAGGGGAGAGTACACTCCCCCTCCAAAACCTGCCAAGGCAGCAAACTGAGAGAGGAGGGGTGATTACTTGGTACCACCGGTAGTATGACCCCAGTAATTCATGTTTCTCAGGCGTGCTTCATGAGCAATATCTTAACACTCAGTGTAAAGTTCTTCTTCTTTCCTGTTATTCTAAAACTAAGTACTTTGCACATTTGGGAAGTATTATTAAATAATAGTCTGGCTGCTGGTCTCTGGTTAGAGTTAATTTCTTCCAGTTTTCAGGGCATTTAGTTACACTTTCCTCAATCGTAACTGTCATAATTGCTTAGCGCGTGTCAATGGCACTTGCAATGAAACATTCAGATCGTCCCTCAAAAGTGACGATCAGGCACTAGAGGCTGAACCCAGCATGTCTTTAAAATAAATGCAGTTTCCAAGTCTGTATTTCTCTATGGCTCTTCCCTTAGGGATAAGAAACAAAGGGCTGGTGAAGTAATACTGCATACCCCCATTTAAGCTGCCCTAGTTCACATCTGCTGAAGAGCTGGCCAGACATCCTAAGGGCTGGTCGACATGAGAGCCATGTCCATATAATGAAAATGGCTCTCATGGCTCTCACTCTTCTGTGTGAATGCTCTTAGTTCAGTTTAGGAGCACTTAGGAGATCTCGGTACTATTCCTGGCTCTGCAATCGGCTTGCTGAGTGACCCTGGGCAGGTCACTTTGCTGCTCTGTGCCTCAGTTATCCCATCTGTAAAATTGGGATAATAATACTGACCTCCGCTGTAAAGCACTTTGAGAGCTACAGATGAAAAGTGCTATGTCAGAGTTAGGTGTTAGTTTGATTTAACTTAAGCTAACTCAAAAAATGACACTCTTCTACCAGATTAGAGTGGCCATAATGGGGTTTTGGCAGATTAGATTTGCACTGTAAATTATACTATTGTAATTATTTCATGCAGATATGCCTTTTGTCAAAGAGAATGCACACTTTGGAAGAATATTTCCTCCAGGCACTTTTGTAAACATAACACACTGCACAGTTGATTTTTTTAAAAGTAGATTTAATTTTTAAGGGTGATTTACTGTTGGTGAAGAATGTCGGGGGAAGACTGAAGACCCAGAGTAATTAGTAGAGCTACTAGTGGCATTGCTCTGGGGAATGATGTGGACGAATTGAAGACAATCCTGAGGGAAGCAACAAACATGAAAAAAAGAGTTTAGAAAACCTGACCTACGAGGAAAGATGGAAAAACCTGGGCATATTTTAGTCCCGAGAGAGTCTGAGGAGGGACCTGATAAGTCTTCAAATATGTTAAGGACTAAATACATTATAAAGAGGACTGTGATCAATTTTTCTCCGTGTCCTCTGAAGGTAGAACAAGAAGTTATGGGCTCAATCTACAGCAAGGAAGATTTAGGTTAGATACTAGGGGAAGTGTCCTAATTACAGTGGTAGTTAAGTTCTGGAATAGGCCTCCAAGAGAGGTTGTGGAATCCCTGTTTTCTGAGGTATTTTGGGAACAAACTGGACAAACACCTGTTGGGATGGTTAAGGTCTCTTAAGTCTTGCCTCTGCAATGACGGGGGCTGGACTTGATAACTGCTCCAGGTCCCTTCCAGCCCTACATTTCTATGATTCTATGCAAACTTCCCTTGTCTGTGTGCCCACTGCTCTATGCTAGATAAGCCCATACATATGCCAGGATAACTCCATTTTCATACCCCTTCAGTCATCGGTCTCTCTATTGGGACTTACAATGAAGCTGACAGTTGCCATAGTGATTCTTGTGGTGTCAATTTCTTTCCACTGGGAACTGGAATGAGACACACCCACTCAACTCATTTCACATAGGCCACCGACAATATTCGTATAGTGTGCAACTTTTGGTCACTGCTGACTTGGGCCAGGTTCAGAACAGGGAGCTAGTGCTTATAAGATCTGTGTCCCTCTATCAGACCTCACAGGGGCCTTATTTTTATTGGGAAAGTTCCAGAAGAATTAATGAGCTGGCTTTCTAAAAGTCCCTTCTGGCTCAAGGGAACGTGTTTTGCTTTGTTTTGGCTTGGTGTGTTTGTGTGCTAGAATTTGATATTTTAGGCTGATGCTCTTGCTTGTGAAGTGATGGGCACATGTTCATTTGAAGTGTGTACTGCAGAAGTAGACACGGTGTCATCCAAGACTTTGTGAGCTAAGATTCTGATTTATTTTTCTTTCCTGGGGTTTGTGACTGCATCAGGTGGAGAGAGGAAACGAAGGTTTATTCTTGCTAAAGATTTATTTCAATACATCTGCAACAAGTCAAGAAGAGTACAGAGTAGAAAGACTTTTGGGTGTGGGCCTGAAACAAAGCACAGTTCCTTGAGATAAACAAATTGGGGGAAAAGGAATTATCAAAGAAAGAGCTAGCCATGAACCCTATTATGAACTGTACTTTAATCAAGTGGTTACTTTGGTAACTTAAACCAAACTGAAGTCAGATCAACCTCTGCTGAGTAAAAGTCCTGAAGACCTGCAGAATATCAATGCACCTAGGGCCAAAAATCTTCCAAAAGTCATCATCCATCTGTCCAACGTAGGGCCCATTTTCCAAATCTCTAATATGTGGCACTACTTTTCAGCCTTGACAAGGAAGATATACCCAAGGTGTATATTTTTAAAGGTGCTAATCTTCAAATTAGAACTCCAGTTCTATTCCTTGGTTCTATGCCTAACTCTGCCACTGACTTTTTTTAGCCATGGGAAAGTTATTTAATACATCTGCCCCTTAGTTTATCCATCTATATAAAGGGCTAATGACACTTACATACCTCTAATTGATGTTTATAAAAGGTCTTGAGATGCTTAAATGAAAGAAACTATGTACATGAAAAGCATGATTATATACACATACGAGACCATCTCTCAGTGTCTCTCTCTTCCCCATTCACCATGAGTGCAACATTTCAGGTATATAACTTGAGGCCATTTTTTGTTTTAAATGTGGTGTTTAATATCTGCACCTTAGTTTTCTCATTTATAAACTGATCATACTAATTCTCACCTACCCCATTAATGGTCATGGCGACAAATTGGAAAAATCTCTGAGACATGGAATTTGATTAAATCATGGAGTTTATTTCTGAAAGGAAAAAAGTAGTGAAGCGTTCACTACAACAAGATTAAACTGACAAAGAAAGTGTCAAAGAGCAAATGCCAGAATAAATACACGAGGGCTATTAAGAGCCTAACAGAAATAAATATTGAATTGTTTCTTTATCATTCTTGCATATTGTTTTGCAAAAACTCAATCTAGCAGCTTGTCCAGACAGCTGAGAACAAGGAGGATGTCAATACATACATGTGACCTCAGGCCCTCCATACTCACAGATCTCTGAGAAGAAAAATGGTTGCAACTTAACTTTACAATTAGCGAGGCTCATCTCATTATCATCCTGATACAATATACACCAGGAGTTATGAAGAGAAACGTACAACATTTTGTTGTACAGATATTCCAACGGAAGTGTCGTGGATTAAGGGGCAACCATCCCACTCCCACTAGTGAGGGGATGACCCGTTCTTTGTGATCTGTACTCGTTGAGGAGAATGCATTAAGGAGGCTGGGTTGGTCTGCCCAGCAATCAATGGAGGCCTAGTTAGTACTCCAGAATCCCCACAGGTCCATTCTCAGTGCACACTGCTGAGGTGATGATATTGCTGTCAAGCCCAGTATAAGCTACTGAAACCAGGAGAGCCACACTGAGGTAAAACCGGAGTCATGCAATGGTAAATAAAACTGACACTCGTGTCCCACAGTTACACAAAGAAAATAGGGAAACCTATATATGTAGTTCAACTACAACCACCATTGGCTGAAGCTAAAAGTTGTGCATTTTGGACAGTCTTTGGGCAGCGTATCATATAATCATTCTCTCTCTCTCTATACACGCACACACACACTGTAGAAGATCTTCAGAGAAAGATTATACACACAGCATGCTTGCAAATTCAAAGCTCCTATGCATGACAATTCCTCAGAGTAGGTCAGGAAGACTGGCCAGAAACCTGTAAAGAAGAGAAAAAAACTGTTTGTGGCAGAATTACAAAAATACAAGAAAAGAAAAGAGAAAAGGGCAGCTTGTTTCAATGTCTTTTGGTCTGGGATTGTGTTAACTTTTCCTTCTCTAATGCACCGCAGAGCTGAAACTGAGTTTAGCGGAGGATGATCACTGATGCTTCCCATTCAGCGAGTGGGGACAATTACAGCTGTTTTTGCTAAAATGTGACATGAAACCATTGCTGGCTTTCTGTTTTTATGGAGACAATTTGTTTTATCCTTTTTTTATATTATGCATCACTGAAATGATTAACTAAATCAAGGCAAACGCTGTGTAACTATATTACCTCATGCAATAATCAAGTAGCTAACAAGAACCATAGCTAAATGAACTTAAAGTAATGACATAAGCATGGCACCATGCAACAGATATTAGTGCGTTGAATATTTCTTGAGCTATGTAAGGCAAGAAATTGAGTTAAGCTAAAGTTTTCAAACTTGGCTGCCTAATGTAAGACACCACAAGTAAAATTTTCAAATGGCTTAAAAGCCTGCACCATTTTCAAAAGTGATGAAGAGCCAGAATTTTAAAGGTATTTAGGCACCTAAAGACCTAAATAGGCCACTGGTGGGATTTTCAGAAGTGCAATGGGGATGCCCTTAAAAGTTTGGCCCATTGGCACTTCTGAGCCTAAGTCCCATTGACTTTCACTTCCAAAAATGGAGCAGGCCCCTAAGTCATTTAAAGTGCTTTGGAAATGTTACACCTAAATCCATATTTAGGCATTGTCTCCCATTCATTTCATTAGCTGTGGTGGGTGCCCAGCTTAGTTTAGAACTCACAAGCTAGAGGAGAAGGAGGTGGGAATTGACCATAGGGCCTAATCTAATGTTCATTGAAATCAAAGGAAAGATTCCTAGCAATTTCAGTTGGGCATTTGGTCAGGGTCTTGAGGCATTTAGTGGAGAACACCACTCTGGAGAAGGGCAACACGTCATCTTCAGCAGGAAAGGCTCATTCTTGCAAATAGAATTTCATTGGTATAATTGTTCATGGGAAGTGAATAAATAATAATACCTAGCTTTTATATGGTGCTTTTCATCAGTAGACCTCAAAAGAGGGTCTGCATCATTTATCCCCATTTTATGGATGGGAAACTGAGGCAGGGAACAGCAAAGTGACTTGCTCCAGGTCATTCAGAAGACCAGTGGCAGAGACATGAATAGAATTCAAGTCTGAATCACAGTCTAGTGCTCTGTCTAGTAGGCAATACTGCCTATCACAAAGGCCACTGGAATTAACTTGTGGGTTTCCTTCAAATTTTTGTAAATGTTTTTTGCAGTATTCCCCCTTATCCACAATATGGCCTAAACCTGCCCTTACTGCAGACAAGAGAAGTTTTTCATTGTCTTTTGCAAGTGCAAGATCTGGCCTTGAAGCTCTGTGAAAATAAAGGAAAACTGGGGGGGGGGGGGGCCCCAAAGACAAATACATGGAGGTGACAATAATAATTTAAGGTGCCTATAATAGGTGCTTTAGCAAGTCTTTATCTCCACTCTTTTTTCTTAAATTTTAAACTAACTTCAACAACTTCTTGAGAAGTAAGATTTGAATGAGTATATTTAGCATGAGCCTATGTTTAGATCTCATCATCCTTATGAATACGTATTGTTTATATTGTGGTTGTGTTTCTGAGACCTAATGGGGCAGGGAACATAAAAATCTAGTCAATGACAGCCCCTGCTCCAACCAGTTTACAGTATTCTACGGTGAGGTACCAAAAATTTCAACATGCTTTTCAGACATTCATTCCTTAAGCCTTTCAACACACTTGCAAGGTAGATATTAATACTTCACTTCACAGATTTCATGGACTCACAGGGAGCGTGACGTGTTTTGTCCCAGAGCCAGGGAGTGGCAGACAGAGCAAGGAATGGAAAGGAGACTGCCTGACTCTTGCTATTAAAATGCACTCACGTGTAAAATGCACATTGACAGTGCACTGCAACCATTAGTGCCATGGGATAATCAAAAATGGACCCCAGTGAGGGACTCTTTGCAGTTTGACCCTCTGAAATATATTCATAATACAATGAAGAAATTGTTCAAGAGCAATTAATTGTTGCCCCGGAAAATATTGCCCCAGTGGCAGGGGTTCTGGAATACTTTGTATAGTGGGGGTGCTGAGAGTCATTGAACCAAACTGTAAATGCGGTAGCTAATGGAAACCACTTCAAGCCAGGGGGTGTGGCAGCCCCCTAGTTCCAACACCTATGCCCAGTGCTGCTGCCGAGGTCAATGAGAACATAATTTATCAGCCACGTAGGTGCTAGGACACTGTCCCAGAGGATTTTACAACTCTTGTAGCACATGCTGCAAATATCCCTTCCTTCTATCAATGGTCTCCATCACTGAGCAGCTCACCATTTGTAAGATATTTGTGTGAGGTAGGAAAATGTTATTACCCCATTTTACACCTGGGAAACTGAAGCACAGAGCGGACAAGTGACTCGCCCAGGGTCACCCGGGGAATCCGTGCTAAAGCCAGGAATTGAGCCCAGGTCTCCCAAGACTTACAGTAGTGCGTTAATTACTGGACCATCCTTGCTGCTGCTGCACTTGTTAATCATGAGAAGTTCGTGCTTTTACCAATTCCTCCTTGTTGCCATCTCATTCACCCGTGTTTGACTGAGATTAAACCCATCACCCCCATCTACTATGTAGAATAGAAGTGGTAAAACTTTAAACTATTTTAACTATTTTAAATTTTTTTGACAGAAAATGGGGTTTTTGATTAAAAGAATATTTTTACAGGAAGTGTCAGCTTCCCTAAAAAACCCCACTCATATATATATCCAAATTCTCAGTCCAAAAAAGTCAATTTTTTGCACTGAGAATTTGGATAAATTTTTTCCCATTATTCATATTTTTCCTCATGGAATAAATAATAATAATTAATAACATTTTCCAAATAGCTGTAATGTAGGTGTAGATAGAGGGTGTGTCACTGCAACCCATTATATGCAAGCATTGAGACCATGTTCATTGACCTCTAACGTCGATATTTCTTGAACAAGGCATATTATTTGGCCCTTCCACGCCAGTTAAAACAAACATTTCTCAGAGAAACTTCACAGCAAATTATTTTTGACTGACTCTTAGTGTGCCCAGTTTCCATGCCAGAATGAAAATGGTGTGTATGGGTTCATGCGTTGGACTGTAACTGTTCCTTCCATGGAGAATAGTTTTCAGCAATCCTCATCCTAACAGAACTCGAGCCAGGCAGCTCAGTAAGACAAGTGACACCAAGAAATACACCATTATCTTGTATTAGGAAAGAGTGCATTGTACCGCTTTATATCTATGCCCACTCTGTACTCAACTTCCTTTGCTTCCGAGAAGGATATTTTTCCTCCCATATTAAGACTTCAATACCATTGGTATACAGCGCTCCCCTGGCAATTATAATACCCAGATTGCTTCCCTGAAATCCCTGTGTAGAAGCAGCCACAGCTGTCTCCATGGGACTTACGCCGCCCAGTCACTCCCCAGGCCTTATGCAAGTTTCTCTGCAGGTTCTGAGTTCAGTCCTGGGGCAAGGAAGTGGGGTGGGTGGGCTGGGAACCGGGGAGGATGCTCAGATCATCTCATTCACAGCATCACCGGATAAGATAATACAGCTCCAGGCCTGGATTTACGCCAGGGAAACCGAGTGCAGAATTTGGCCATAAACTTCTGCCTGTTCCCTGGAAGATCAGCCAGTAAAATTCTGTGGAATAAAAACCTTTCCATCTGTCAGTAATGGTTCCCTTTAAAAAATAAATATATATAACCACCACTCTGCTCTGGACCACAAACTATCACTTGCAGTCTCCAACCCAAACTCAGTGAATTCAAAAGCCCTAGCTAGTTTGTTTCCACTTGAGTTAAACAATCCTACTGGTTTTGCAATAGTCTCATTGACCTCAGCAGGACCACTTGGCCAAGTAATACAGAGATCTGGTTCCCCTATAGACATAGATACAGTACTTCTAACTTTGTATCTCATTAACATCATGTCTTGCAGTAAGCATGGCTTGTGTTCTCACCCCAGATGGCTAGGCTGAAGAAAAGGTAATATAGCAGGGGCCTATATTATCTCAGAGTCTTACTTATCACAGAGTCTTATTGTGATTGACAGCCCTAGGCTGTCCGTATTGTGCTGGCCGTATCCTGGTACCACAGCCTACTCATCTGATTGCCCATCCAGTGAAGTAAGGTGATCCATGCAAGAAGACTCTCCGGCCCTCTCCCCATCTGCCACGTCTCCTCTGATGTACTGATCTCTGGATCATAATAGAGGCCTAACGTTAAGCAATGGTATAGATACGTGGCCACATCTACACTAGAAAATTATATCAATCTAACTGATGCCTGCATACAGCCACCATTATCAAAGCACTGTGCCGGCGGTGCGCGTCCTCCCCAGAAGCTCTTGTATTGATTGGATCATCAGCATGGGGCATTGTGCAATGGGGCTTGAAAGTCTGTAACAGTTGATGTAAGCAACACAGTGTCTGCACTGACATTGCAGTGACCTAATTACATGAACAATGACTCTATCGATATGGCTACACTACCCACCGGATCGGCAGGTAGCGCTCGATGTATCAGGGATCGATTTATCACGTCTCGTCTAGACATGATAAATTGATCCCCGAATGGATGGCTGTACTCCACCTCGGCAGGAGGAGTAAGGAGAGCCATCGGGAGTGGCCGCGGGTCGACCTGCCGCCGTGGGGATGGCTAGGTAAATCAACCTAAGGTACTGCAACTTCAGCTATCTGAATAGCATAGCTGAAGTTGTGTATCTTAGTTTGAATCCCCCTCCCTCAGTGTAGCCCAGGCCTATGCCGCTCAGGGAGATGAAGGTACTAACTCGGCATAGAGAGACACTTATGTTGGTGGGAGCCAAATTTAAGCATGTTTCCACAACTAGGCCGATGTCAGGCAGCTTACCTCGACAGAACTATGTCATGTAGACCAATATTTGACACACAAATCTGGTTGATATTGTGTTGTGAAGAAAGCTGAGGAGTGGGCACAACTCAGCCACAATCGTCATAATGAAGATAGATGTTTACAGAAACGCATCCCCCCTTGCCATATAGACAGAGCCACAGTTCACCATTGTGATTCACCCTGGAAGACCCTGCACTTGCTCCTACTGAAATCCAGGGTAACGTTCCCACTAACATCAATCTTCTTAGCAGATGTGCAACGTGCCTCAGGTGGCACGTAACCAGGATTCATCCCCATATTTGGTCCATTGGTTGGATCATTAGCTGCCCCGGGCCGGGAACTGACAGGGAGTGTGACATGAATGTGGATCCAGGCCCCTCCACTGACTTCAAAGAGGGCTAGGGCCAAGGGGTCATCTTATGTGTCCATTTACACAAGCAGATCAGACTGTGACTCTATGGCACTATCACAGCTATATATCTTGGAGTTGGTCTATGCCCCAACAGCATATTCTAGGAACCTCTCTAAGAACAGTGTTTAAGTGAGTGCTAATTAGTAGCTTGAGGAAAAGAAAAATCCAGATTCATTTGAATTATTCTAGAGGCATGACTCCGTATATGAGGTTGCATTGAGACTTGCATTAAAACCCAGGATTTAATTTCTTGAGTGCACATTAAAATGTCACTGAGCACAGAAACTGACTTGACAGAGTTCTGAATACCTTCTCCTATGTTTTACTCTTCAATCCCGGCTCTGGAGAAAAAAAATACACAGGTCCCACAATAAATAAATAATTCAGCCATTTTCCTTCGTTTCTTAAACACAATGAGGGTAAGCCTCAAACTCCCCCACTCCCCTTTAAAACCTATCTTAGAAAAATCATTTAAATAAATCAGATAACAAAATAGAAAACATACCATTTAATCAACAGTGTGCAATTATGGGGTCTCCCTCAGACACAACAATGGAGCCATTGTATCCACCCATCTGAGAAGTCAGCAAATTGTGGTAGTACAAAGCTGTAATGAATTAAAAGCTTTTCTGCAGCACATAAGATTGCTGCTTGTTACTAAAAAAAGCACGTCTTCTGAAATCCTCTCTAGTCTGCTGCATGCTAAAGTCATGTTAGTGTTTCTAGCACCGAGTAAAACCTTAAAAATCAGAACGATGAGGCAGGGGAAATTGCCAGACTGGAATGACTTAATTTTATGCTGATTTTTCTCATTTTGCATGCTAGTGATTTTCTGGAAGTGGTTGATAGGAGGGCTTAGTGGTAGATTTCTTGCACCTCCCTCTGAAGCATTGGGACTGGCTGCTGTTAGAGAGGATATTGGAGAAAATATGCTGGCCTGATCCAGTATGGCAGTACCTAGGTGAGTGTGATAATGATTGTAGTAATTGCAAGGATTCTCTCAGTAAACACACATACATTTATGCTGACAAAATACTCTCCAGGCAGCATGGCTTAGAGGAGAGGGTACTGAACTGGGATTCAGGAGACCTAATTTCTATTCTCATCTCTGCCAATGACTTGCTGCATGGCATTGATCAAATCCCCTGGGCCTAAATCTTCAAAGGTATTTAGGCAATGAGCATCCATTGATTTCAGTGGCAAGTTATGAGTCTACAGACTTTTGTGAATCTGGGCCTTAGTCTCTCTTTGCCTTGATTTTTCCCTTGTCTGACTGGTCTATTTAGAATCCTAACATCTAATTTGCAAAGTAAAAGTCTATTATTTAGAGAGAATTATATTACAATATTGCAGTTAGTGTTGCAATAAATATTTTGATAGGCCTAAATAATCCAGAGCAACTATTTTGTTACAATTTGTAGAAATGCTGGGCTGGAAGGGTCCTCGAAGTCCAGCCCCCTGCACTGAGCCAGGACCAAGTCAACCTAAACCATTCCAGATGGGTGTCTGTCCAACCTGATCTTAAAACCCACAAATGATAGGGATTCCACAACCTCCCTTGGAAGCCTTATTCCAGAGTTTACCTGTCCTGATAGGAAGTTTTTCCTAATATCTAACCTAAAGCTTCCTTGCTGAAGATTCGTCCAATTACTTCTTGTCCTACTTTCAGGGGACACAGAGAACAACTGATCACTGTCCTCTTTACAACAGCCTTACAGATAGTTGAAGACTATTATCAGGTCCCCTCCCTCCCAGTCTTCTTTTCTCAAAACTATAAGCTGCCCCGTTTTTAAATCTTTTCTCAGAGGTTATGACAAAACAGATGTAGGACTTGGGTTTAAAAATGCCAGTCATTGTTTTAATTATGAACAGGGACCTTGAGTCATTGAAATTGACTTTGGCCCTCATCCAGTAGCCATTGGAGTAAACAGGAGATTGGCCATTGACTTCTCTGGGAGCAAACTCAGGACTATATTGCACCAGGATGCCTAGAATTGCGTAGTAGCCTTTTCTCTTTCCCACCGCACACACATAGCATGTGTCACATTAAAACTAGATGCACCTGCTCGTGAAGTGAGGAGGCGGTGGGGGAAGAGATTATACGTGGTTATAAATCCTGAGCCTATCAACAGCCTTTGGTAAACATTTGGACAATCCTTCCTACCTGTCTTTCGTCCAAATATTTGCACCGTGCAGGGCTGCGAGTTATTTCCTGACATGTTCTCAGACCGCAGGTCGAATCCAGAACAGGGGGATTAATCGCCGTATTTTATACATTAATTGCTTGGAAAGAGTCGATCCGTCTACCCACAGGAAAGCCAAGTGAAGCTGTGAGTTTGCAGATACAATCGTATTTTATTGTCTGCGTAGATATTAGAGTCTGATCCAAAGCTCTAAGGCGAATGATCCAAAATCTTAGAAAAACGTTCCTGGAAACATTCCCCAGCGACTTCCCTGGCGCTTAGCGATCCTAGAGAGAGACCACTTTAAAAGATGGTGTTCCCTTGGAGCTGAGCAATGGCTCCAACTCCGTCTTTTAAAAAGGAGCAGTTGTCCACTATGCTAAAGCCAACCGCGTCAAAGTAATCCTCGCCAACAGAGGTATTTTCCAGATCAGTTGCAGCCGGAGGTTGCGAGGAGGCAAAGCGTTTGAAAGGCAGGTGTGAACCGTTTAACGCAAGCAAAGTCGCCACGGTGAAATAAAACCACCGTTTTGTAGGACGAGTAAAGTTCTCTGGCTTCAGCTTTCGTAGTTAATAAGGCTGCCTAGAGGTAAACACCAGGGTTTGAGATTACTGTGCTAAATCTCAGGGCTGGCAAGATTGCACCCCACAACACAATAATTGTGATCTTCGAGTCACTACAACCGGTATTTTGTAGCTAAATTGACACTGTCATAGGCGGTGAAATTTCTGATAGCGCAGGGAAGAAAATATTTGACCTTAAGTTTAATTGTAGGATAAATATTGCTTCGGGTACAATGTGTTCTCGAGCTTTAGTCAGGATCCTTCACGTGATCTCTTCTATAACATCCACGCAGGGCAAAAGGAACATCACTTGGGGCTGTAGGGTCTTCGGGGCAGAAACTGGTTCAGTTTCGCCTGTTGTCCAAGCCCATTGGCAGCACCAAGGAAGCACGTAACCAAGAACAAGTCACAACGGCCTGTGGAATCAGCCAGCGGTGTTTGGAATTTGCCCCTCAGCAAACTGGATATCGATTTAAGGCGGACCCCAGACCACAGGAAATTGACTAGGCGTCAGCGGTTAGTGCGCCGGAGCATTGCGTATTTTATTTTAAAGCCTTGTTTCCTATGGGCTCTACCTCCGCTAGGCAATCTCTAGGCATCGATCCCTTATACAAAAAGAGCAAGATTCTTGCAAAAGAGGAGGCTGTAGCGTAGTTGTGTGTTGCCAAGCAGCATGTGAATTGCAGCCAGGTAACACCCCCCCACACACACCCCTTGTTTCTCAAACATTTCCTCCCTGAGCCATGACTTCCTTTCAGGAGAACCAGAGCATCCCCTGCACAGACTAAACAATGGCTTGAAAGTTTTCTTTTATAAAAAAAAAAATCGCAGTTCAAGAGGAAAAAAGTCACTGTCCCCCTCGACGCGAGCTGATTGGGGAGGGGAGACGCAAAGATGTGGCAGAAGCATAAAGCACCTGTTGAAGGCTATTTAGGGATTAGCCAAGTGCTGACAGACAAATTGGCAAGATTAATAAGAGCAATCAAGGCTGTGTGGGCTCGAGCTGTTGGCTGACATTAATGTGACATCACTTTCATCTGCTTTTGCCTCGCGTTGCATAGCGGGTACCCAGTGGTCCGATACTGGTGCTAGGAAAGGGGCGTGGGTGTGTGGTTGCAGGGGATGGGGGCCACTTATTAGATCCCACTATGTCTGCTTAGCGCTTTTATTATTATCGGGAAACTTCCCAGCCTCATTGTACCGCGCACACGGTGAAACACGCTTCGAAATACCCCCGTCCAGGAAAACCAGAAGAGGATCGAAACACTAGAAGTTCAAAGGAGAATTCGCTCTCCGCACCTTTAGCTCTTTCTAGATGCCGGCGGAAGGGGGTTTAAACCCGATACGTTCTTGATTTGCTCGGAGGAATTATGACTCCGTTGTGGCTGGAGAAAATGCAGCTTTCTCGAGAAAATACGTCTCGGTTTTTTAAATAGCAGGTAGCCCACATTTGCAAAAGGGACTTAAAGCCAGCCGAGGTGATTACGGTTTGGGGAATAATGAGGCCCATGTGTCTATATTTTTGGCTGATTTCTGCGTCTTTCAAAACCAGGCGAGCTTGTATTATGTCTTCGCTGTCCTTAAAAAGAAAAAGCTTAACACGTTAGCCACGGTCTATTTTTGTAACGTATTGTTCGGGCACTAAACGGGCTGGATCAGGTACAGATCACATAAATGGAGCATCCGGCGAGGGGTACCGTGGGCACCAAGTGACATTACAACCCCCTTTTAGGGTAAAATCTTAAGAAATGCAAAATAACAGCTAAAAGCGCAATTGTCATTATTGGTTCTAGCGCCTTGGGCTTGTAACCAGTTCAATGCTCCAGCAAGGGATCGCTGTGCTCCTTGCTACCAAAACCAGTGCAGAAGTTCTACGTGCAACGTGAATTCGGCAACGCGATCGTTTTTCTTTCAGGCCGAGGTTACTGTTTAGATGTTTTTGTTTTGTCTTGTTCTGTTACATTCTGGCCTGCTAACGTTTCCCGCTCATTCCTGAACCTTCGGTAATATCCTCTTCCAACGGGACTTGTTTAGACTTCGTTTATTTCTTTGTAGTTCAGTCCATGAGGAAACAACCACAGTCATAAAACATATGAATATAAAAAGACTCTGGCGCAGCCCTGCTTTAACAATGTCCTCTTATCGAGAACGTTTTAGGCGCAGAAAGGAAAGTAGGAAACCAGCGGAGGAGACACCTACCTACATTGAAAAGGCTGATGTGATTGGGAGGCGTTGAATTCATGTTTTACCTAAAGATGAGAACGGGGGAAGATGGTAAAAATCGGATTTCTTAAAAGAAATCTGCACGCAAGAGATTCCGTCAAATGCGATGATACAGGCGCATGTACCGACATCACAAAGAAACATTCGACTTCGGTGCAGTCCCTCTGGCCCTAAATATTTAGGGACGGTGATTGATTAAAAAGTCCACTCGACCTAACTGCCTGATCCTGCAGTTAGGGTAAAACCCCCTGCTGAGGTCAGTGGGAGCTGGGTCTGGCTAAGGACCTCAGAATCGGGCCCATTGTCTGCCACTGTCATTTAAAGGGAGTGGGCAAACGCTTTGGCTATCGACTTTGGGAAAATCATGGGTGTGCGAGGCCACTGATTTTTGATGATCATCTTTGGGAGGGTCTGTTTGAAATAGTCCTGGCAAGATCTTGTATTTATCAACCCCAGGGCTTCTACAGTTAGGACTATTTCAGGTGTGATCATCAAAGGCCACGTGCTCATACGTGTAAGCCGTGAGCATGGAAAGCCGGGAACGCTGAACTTTGTCGGAGGAGTGTTGAAATGCTCGATCCTGCCCTACCTACTCCACTGGACGAAGCAGAATCGGGCCCTTTGATACTGTACCAGAAACTCTGCAAATTTGAGTGCTTTTCATACATCTTCCGCGCGCACTTTCAGTTATTTTCCACATCCAATCCCAGCACCAAATCCACTCTGCCCTTGTCTCGACTGTATCTTTCTTAGGAACTGATGGAAAACATATTATACAATTTGGAGCAAGACAAAAGCACCAGTAACCACACGCAGAAAATCTCCCCAAATAATGCAAATGTGTTTCTGCGAAAACGACAACAATCCTATTTGCTCACAGAAACTGATTCCTTTTACAGTTTACCAATCCGGCAGCAAAATTCAGGGCATTCAGTGGTCTGTTTGTAATCTCATCCTTTTTTATTAACATAAACACTACTCAACAAAAATATACATGGCCACCTACTAAGCCAGTAAAGTGAATGTAGAGACCATCTCATTGCTTTCAGCCAGTCGATGCGCTTGCCTTTAGTGCGGCAATGAATATGTGTACATTTCTCTCTCTTAATACTTCTTACTTGTATAGATTTACAAGTAAGTATTTTAAAATATATATAGACATTCATTCAGTCTCTCTCTCTATATATTCATTCAATGTCTATATATACTAAAATACTTTATACACCCACATATATACACACTGATGTATACCCCACAACTAATCCCCTACCTCCAAAAATCTATTTTAGTGTGTTTTACTTTTCTCAAGGAGGGAGGGAAACATACAATGATATTCACACACAGCCAAACTCCTATACAACAAACCTTTGGTAGGTTAATTAAAAGAAATCTTTGTTCTCAGTCTCTTTCCATTCTTGTCCCTCCACTTCAGACAATATCTAAGGTTTTAGGTACAAGACTGTGTGCAGAATTCAATCTCTTGGTGACAGTTCCCTAGGTTGTTTTGCTTTTACTACTGACTCTGGGGAGAGAAACAGGAGGAACAATTAAAACTGCTCCTTCTGAAGAGAGGTGAGCAGTATGTATTTCCCTGTTTTACATGTGGAAGCTTCTTCTTTTTTTGCTCGCTCTCTGTCTCCTTTCTCCTTCCCCTTTACAGGTTTGGGAGAAAATTGGCCTGTGCCTGTACGTGTCTAATCTGTCTACCTGTAACCTGCACACGGCTATTCTTCACCAGAACTTGGAAGTCCGCTTGTTTTCTTCCAGCAGATGAATCAGACACTTGACAGTTGCAGGGGGACCTTGGGGAACATTCAGGAGAAATGGCTTATTGGAATGAAGTGAAATCTGTGCACATTCGACCCAGCTTTGCCGTCTGAACCGCGTTCGCTCTGTTCTAACTCTCCTTTCTGACATCCCTGCGCTCATTTCGCAGCACACGGATATTTGTTTGAACCAAAGCACTTTATACCGCTTGAACATCCCGCACGGGAGTTTAATGCCTCTGTGGAAATGACAATCTCTCCCCAGACGCCTTGGCTATAGGCTTGTATACGGGTGGAGTGCTGAGCACTTCGCCTTGCTGGGGGGGTTTGCAATAAATACATACAGAAGCGTCTGCTGCAATTTGCTTGCTTGTAATTTCTGGTCTCCCTATCGGGCAGTTCCAAGCAACTATTTCTCGCTCAGGGCTGCTCGGAATCGGGCCTTTCCGTCGCACGGAACAGGGCTCAGGGCCGATCTCACATCGCCCGTTTCAATCCAGCGCGCTGGTTCCTACCCCGCGTCAATAGACGGTTGTAACCTTAAATTCGATTCCGAAGCGGAGAGGCAAACAGCCGCGGCAGGCGCAGCCGGGAGCCGGTTGCGGATTCTGATTTACATCCAGGATCCGTCCAGCTCGGAGAGCTGGGGGAAGGGGACTCTGTTCGGTTGAAACCAGGGCCCCAGGCCGCCTTGAAATCACTTTCTGCCTTATCTCTCAGCCTGGGGTGGGAAGTTTCAGAATGCTGGGGGCGGTGGCAGAGTGACGAGACAGCACGTGTGAAAAATCGGGACCGGGGAGGAGGGAGGGGGGATAACAGGAGCCTATATAAGAAAAAGACCCCAAATCGGGACTGTCCCTATAAAATCAGGACATCTGGTCACCCTAGGGTGGTTGGGAGTAGATAGGTAAAGAGAAGGGAGTCTGGCCCTCCAGGATCGCTCGAAATACAAGCTGAAGACTGTGGCATAGAAAAGAAGGCGGTAATCGTTGGAGAAAAGCTCTATTAGCGCAATGCTTGGGGTGCTTTTAAACCCGGTGAATCGAGGTGAGATAAGTTCCTTGCACACACATAATATAGTCGCAACAACAACTGTGTCTGGAATCGAAATGCGCCAGTTCGGAGCTACGTGCATAAACCTACCGCTCGATCAGGGAGATTCCTAAAACAATTGTAAAACAACTCCCAGCAGATCTTTTAGGACAATTTCACCCAGGACCTCCCGGCTCAAAGGATACATTCCCGATCGTCCACGGTCCTTTGAATGGATGTTTTTACAACATTCAGATACTAGCTCTCTCCAGGGGAAAATGTTCAGGATTTTGAGGGGGTTTTAACCTCGCAATATCCAGAATATCAGAAAAATAAACTGAGTGTGAAACACAGTTAATGTATAATTCAGTCGGAGTTCTCATTCCTTTAAGATATAAATCCAAATTCCGTTGTTTAAGGCAGTTTGTTTCCAGTGTTTTCTGAGGCAGACAAAACAATAAGACTAAAATTCTGCCGCGATCTCTCTTTGATTTACCCATTTTAACTGGATTAGCTGCAAACTGATAATTTGGAGGCATATTTTAAGGACCGGCGATGCAGTTGATGGGGGAGATTAGCTGTCAGAAGATGAGTGTATTTTAAAAATTAGCGTGTGACTAAGGAGAAAACAATTTAAGGGTTGGTAGTTTGCATTTTCAATACATTTCTCCCAAGTTTGCCCGGCACGGACGGAGGAACACACACGAAATATAAACCTGGAATGGGAAAACTTAATCTATCAGCCCCTATAATTAGATTGACTCATGGAGAAAACAACTGCTTTATTGCAGGGCACTGGTCGCTCCAGAAACAAATGCCAGTGTTTTGCAGAGACGCGTGTGTCTGCTTTTCTCTGTTTCATGTTTCCATTTTAACTAACCCCACTCAGATCCTTGGAGGATTTGTTTTCCCCGAGTGTAATTTCTTAGGGTTCTTTTGTGTTAATTAAAAACAATGCAGATCTACTTAGCCCGAAACGGATTCTTAAACGGAGCTTAACTGCTTCATTGATTATTTTGATAGGAAATGAACGGTATGATGGTCCAAATTGGTCTCTTTCTAACCAGCACTGACTCTCTAGTTCGATATAGACTGGGGTGGGTGCTTATCCTATACTTGTGTCTGGTAGCATAGCGGGGACTCCATAACATTAATTATCATTAAACACCAAAACGGTTATAATTCAACGCTAAAACGGTGGTGAAAAGCATCAGGCTTTCGCCTGCTCAGATGAGCGACAAATGGGACTCGATTCTTGACCTCAAAGAAAAAGTTAAAGTTTTTTGTTTTTAAAAAAAGAGCCAGTTTGAAGATAATTTCTGCGTTAAGGCGCCGGGATGGAGTCCAACGAAAACAATTGCTTAGCCTTAGCGAAAGGAGGGTGAGAAGAGAAAATTGTATTTTCCTACGTAGGGAGGATCTGTCAAAAGCCGTTTTGCGTTGTTTACATAGGAGCTAGACGTCCAGAGCTTTCTTCATTGCTGTGTATCGTTTGCATTTGAGATTTATTATGGAACCAAGAAGGTACAAAGCCCGTCTTCTCAACGCTAACTGGCGGTATAATCTATAATCGGTGAAACTCACTATCGGTTGGTGCGGAGTAATATTATCCAGCTCTGAGTATGGACATACGCCCAATATGTCCTGAGTGACATCCGGGCTCAGCCGAAATCAATGGGAGTTTTGCCATAGATTTGAAGGTGGGGGGGCCGCTGGTTTCACTCACTGTCAGCGACTGGGTAGAGGGAGAGGGCCGAATCCAGTGTCCCAGGGGGAAGCAGGACTCTTACTAACCTCGACCGAAATTCTGCTTAGCTGAGCCTTGCAGGATCTAATACTGCGAAGTATTTCTACCTGCCTTTCTTATTACAAGGGGAGGGGTTAGTTGGAGTCCTGACAAACAAAAGTGACCCGTTACTGATCCTTCCAAACATACCCGGCTTTACTGTAGCAAGAGACTAGGGAATGATTCCCCAGTGCTTTAAATGAGCCCAGCTCTGCACGGCGAACCCACTGGCTTATCCTAGAGGGTGGGTTTGCTGGTCCCATTTTGCAGACGGAGAAAGTGTGGGCATCATAGTGGCGTTCGGGATGCGCGCCCGGGGGAGGTTTATTGTGCGCTTTGCCCCTAGCCCTCTCGCCTGTTTAAAGAGATTTTTAAAAACAAGGTGTTATTCTGGTGTCCTTTCTGCAATGGACACAGTGGGGCGGGGGCGGGGGCAGAACAGCTTTGAAGGAGATCCAGCCCCCACCACTGATGTCAACGACTCTCTTACTCAGGGGGCTACCCTTTACCGCTCCTTCTCATCCGGTTGGCACCAAAGGGAGCAGAATCTGGCCTTTGGCTTCCCACTGATATGATACCACTACCAATGGATCCCAGGCAGTGCCTTTTATTACAGAGTCCCGGGCTATTTCCCCCCTTGTGTGGAGATTTGCAAGAGGGGACCCCCCCCCCATCCTTGTCCACAATCTTCACTTTCCATTGTTCTACCCACGTCTTCCTAGTCTAATCCCCGGCAACGACACCGCTCCATTGCTTTAGCGCGGCACTGGCTGATAGATCTTCCTGACAGGACGAATATCGACTCACGCCTTCCCCGCAATTAGCCTGACGTGACCCAGGCTGGATCCGCTGGAAAACTGAGTCTTAAACCCGTCCCGAATCGGACTGGGAAAGAATGGCAGAACCTGCTTCTTGCCACCAGCCAATAACACTGCACGCCTGTCGCTATGTGGGTTATCACTCTGCCTAGGGAGCTGGGGAGCTATGGGCGGTTTGCTGGAGAGGCTGTGGTTAGCACCTACAAGGCTGGGGAAAGGGGAGAGATCCGTTAGTTTTCTGGAAGTTAAAGGATCGATTCATATATAGGAGGAGCCTTCCCTCCGCAGGTGGCTGACTCCCGCGGGTGCCTCGCTTGCTGATAATTAGGTATAGTGGGGATTTCAGCTGGAGATCTTTCCTTCAGGCATTTATAAACAATGAACATCTGCATTAGCTGGCTCATGGAAAAGGACATAGACAGAGTTTGCACTGGCCTGTAATTTGATGGATCATTTGGTCGAAAATCTCCTGCTTTGACTCCACAGAGATGTGAGCACAAAAGCTCCCCCTACAAGGCAGATCTCTAGCATGCTATTATTGACATGTGTGTTCTGGGAGTGGCTTTTGTTAAATGCCACAATAAACTATCGATGACTGCTGCCTATAGGTCATACAACGGCTGCCTATCTGAAGTTATTGTTTGGGTTCGTAGTAGTGGATGAAGTATGTCAAAACTCTTCGGTTATCTCTTGGGATTAGGCTAAAAATGTTGGTATTTGTGCGTGATTAACTGATTAACGTTATACAGTTCAATCCAAGCGAGTTAAGAGAGGTATCATTCCACACACAGCCTTGGGTTAAGGATAAACTCATTCCCCATTACAGTGACCACACTCGAGTTGGTGACGGCCGGGAGGGGTTTTGAATTCTAGTATGGAAAGGGTTTTAAATAAGATTTCAGGGGAGTTTGTTTCACGCAAATTTTGTCAGTCAAGGGACACAACTGACGCTTTGGTATTAACAAACCTCTTGGCTAGGAATAGTTTCTGTTAGTCTGCGAGCCAGGAGAGAAAGGGGCTTTCTGTTGTGCTCCAGGTAACTGGAGAGCTTTTGATTGGACACGATGCGTGGAAAGGTTGTTGGGTTTTTTTGGCTGTTGTTGGAGGTTGTTGGGTTTTTTTGGCTGTTGTTGGAGGGACCAGAGGGGACTTCCCCATCCGTATTAGCAGCTGAGCATCCTTTAATTATGTCGGTAACCAATGCGCGTTTTCTCTCTCTCTCTCTCACACACACACACACACATATTGTGTGTGTGTGTGAGAGAGAGAGAGAGAGAGAGAATTCAAAGTTTGCTCTAATGTATTCCTCAAAAGAACCCCCCCCCAGCTTCATTCTGAAAGTTCAAGGCCCCCAATTCGTTCTCCAGGAACATCTCTTCACTAGGAGGAGAGTCATCGACATTCATGGGACATTGGGACCCAGCTCACGGAGCTCTCCTCCACTGACCTCCCTGACACTACAAAAGAGAGGGACGTTTGCTTGGCTCCAAAGCCTGCTAGAGGATTCTAACGATCCGATTGCAGGCGGAAGAAGGTTTCACAACAATACCCGCACCCCACCTCTGCCGGGGGAACAGTCAATGAAGTCCCTATTGTCTTGCCCGTAATGGTGCCGCCTTGTTCTATGCATGTGCCTTCGGGTATGTTCTCTAGGTCTTCTGGGCACACAGTCGAGCTCATAAGTTGATCTGGTTATTTCTAACTCTCAGAAATTCAGATCTATTTTTCGGCTCCTTATCTTCTTTAACTTGTCAAAGTCCCGGTGATGTTTCCGTACGATTGTACCAATACATTGTGCTTCTGGACAACAATCCGTAACTTACTGTGAGAACGAATTTGGATATGAATCAGCTAGGTATTACACATTCTGGAAGACTTTTATTGTCCAAGAGAGCAATTAGAGTACATGTTAATTCACTCCTGGGAACTTCTGTAACCTATTGGGTTATTTTATATTTTTTTTGCATCCCTTTGTGCCATTTAGTTAGCAGAAAAATCAAGAAACTCACTTGTCCCCTATACAGAATGGAAACCCACTGCATTAATTCTTTTCACTCTGCATGCTAGGAACGCTTACTGTGGATAAATACAAAACAGTATTTTCTTTTTGGTCCCAAACGCTAACGACAGAACAGGACTTTTTAACCCCACAAAATGGTGTAAACTTTGCAAAGGGGGAGGGGAGGGAGTTTGCCACACCACAACAATTAAAACTATTTCCCTCCTCCACAAACAACAAATACAGCTATTTTCCTAAGTCACCTAAAATCCAAATTCTCTGTCTTTGATGCATTTTGTCATTTACTTTTGCCCAATTCCAACTCTCTAAAAATTGGATTAGGGCATTTCAAATGCATTTTTGATTAAAAAGGCAAAAATTGAAAATAAATTCAAGCATAATTCGGGGGCGGGAAGACACAGTTTATAAATCCTTGCTCTCAAAGGATTAAAATTGTTCATGCCAGAAGAATAATTGTCCTCTAATGACTCTGTTGCGGTTTTATCTTCATTCAGCAAACCAATTTAGTTCCGTCTGAATGATTTTTTCCTTCAGTGCACATAGGAGAGTAAACGAGGTTACGTATCTGAAACATTCGTGGCTCCTAAACGTTTCTTCTGGACACCAGGTTACTCAGAGCAAGACTATTGTATGGTAATAACGCTGGTTGGGGTTAGAAACGCGTCTTGCCTTAGAGCTAAGCTTATTGGTATGCGACGTTGGTCTATATCAATATTTATTTGCTTTCCAAAGGATACTTTAACCCTATTTGTTATCAACGTATTCCCCACCCTTTAAATAATACTGCACGTTTCTCGCAGTGTGTGCGCAGCAGATTATTCTGAAAATAGCGTCTAAAAATCATGGGAAATGGTGGTTGCCTTGAAGGGATCTTGGTTTGGCTCAATAGCGGATTTGCTGAGGGAACACAACGCATGGGCCAGAGGAGCGTCACCTTGGGAGAGGCGAAACGGGCAAGATCCTGCTCTGAGATTGAACTAAAGGAAAGCCCCGCCTGAACAGAAAACGATCGCGGGGAGGGAGGGTTATAAAACAATACAAGCTGGGGCCTGGTGAGATAACACACAAGACAGATCCCCTCCCTGGGAACTTTGCCTGCGACAGGATTGCAAGATCCCACCTAAAATAGCTTCCCTCCAAAGACCTGACAGTAAGAATACCCCTGCCCAGGACGGTAGCAGGAATCAGGCGTGTAGGTTCGAGCTAATCTCTCTTTCTCGATATAAGAATATTTACAGCTCTTCTTTGTTTTCTCTTGCACCCAATGCTCCGCAAACGCGATAAAGCGCCTTTCACTCCAGCATCAGTGGCTACTGCCCCAGCCTGGAAGGGCTGGACAAAGCTTCTTTTGACTCTCTCGAAGGTTAGGCCGGATCCACCGAAAGTTCAGGGTCTGGCGGCTGGGGGAGACCGATACGTTTGATCAGAGAGCATCAGCTTCTGTCTGGAGGCAGGGCCCGATCCCGATCGCGCTGAATTTCAGGGGAGGGGGGCAGAATTGCCTGAGAGATTGTCACTTAAAGGTGAAATCCGGCTCTCGTTTACTTCAGTGGGGCTAAGATTTCCCGTTGGGTGCGGGGATTGGCTCTGAGCTTTGCAACAAGTTGACGCTTTTCTCTTTTTTTTAGGGGGGGGCATATATGGGGAAGCGACCGTAGCCACTTCGCAGCTTAGCAATTCAGTAACCTCTTGGCTGGCTGCGGAGTTCGCTTTCTGAATCGCTCCCCTTACGCCGTGGGAGGCTACGCAGATCTGAGCGCCAGCGGGCGAGAAAATACTCAGAGGAAAGCATTGGAGTTATCCTCCTGTACGCGAAGATATAAATACATGGAGATATTTTCAGGCTCTCCTCTGTGGGAAGCTGTATCTCGGGGCTAACTAGTAACATTGGACGGGGCTGGAACTGGTTTCTGTTTCAGGGATTGTTCCTGCAAGCGAACTCCCCCAAAAAATCGTGCGCTAAAGAGGGCCGTAAATTCCTGCGCGGTGATGTTGTCAAATAGTTCACCGAAGAACGTCATGGAAAACGTGTGCTTTGGGGCAGCCTCGGGACCTCATCGCGCCCAGCCCCTTTATCTGACCAAAGCTTGAACCTCTCCCTAACATGCGGCTGTCAGGAGGCCTTCAGGGCTGCATTTCTGCTCCAGTCCAACCTACAGCCGCTGGAGTCGACAAATGAGCCGCTGTCAATTGTGCAAAGTGGCCCCGTAACTCGGGGTCAGTCTTCACGCTCCCCCAAAGCCCCTATGGATGTCACTGAAGCCCAGCCTATGCTTGTAAGATCCCATTGATGGCTGTGTTCCGCAATGGGATGATGGTCTACTGAAGCCGTCTAATTTTGCTCAGGAAAACCATCATTATACATTCATAACACGTGTCAGGGCGCAGATGTAGACACCCCTATGTGTAGACCTATGAATACATAGGTGTGTGTTGTGTGATGGAAAACACACTTTCTAGATACATGAATACAAGGATCAAGGAGTCAGAGATTCCGATCAAGGCTGATCTGAATTCAACACGAGTTATGGGAGGGATGAAAGTAGGCCCTGGTTTTTGGGGGTGACTTTCCACACGCATGAATGGCCTGGGTGTAGGTACGCTGCCTGGGGTGGCTAGGTTTGGCCTTGCTGCCCTCTCGTTGCCTGCGGCCGAACCCTGTTCCGCCCAATAACCGGCTACTCTCTGCCTTTAACCCCTTCTTGCCAAGGTCGGGCTGCTAACCCTGGCTCTGGCTTTGCTGGTCTCCGGGGAAATCAGCGGCGCTCCGGGAAAGCTTGTCTTTTCCGCCACATATTTCCTGCATGAACTCACTTACGGTGCCTTTAGCGATGGCGGGGCTTGGTTTTTGTTTTCCCTGCCCGGAGAAGTTAAAGGCGGAGGGGGCGTGAGACCGAAAACTGCGCGGGGGTCCGAACGTGAATAGCCCCAGAGCGCGGATGCTGGACCGGTCCCCAGGGCTTCGCATCCCCCCTCCCTGGGCTCGCCCAGACCTTCGCTGGTTAATCTGCTTTGCAGACGTGAAGCTGGGATGGGGAGTAAGCGTCTCCCGGACTTTTTCCTCGGGGGGGAGCCTCTTCTGGGCGTGTTGTAGTAGAGAGGGGATGCCAATGAGCTACCCGAAGAGCCCCCCCTCCCCCACCAATAGTGCCCCCTCCTGCTAACACCTTTTAGGCTGGAATATTTACAAGTGAACAAAAATCCCCCCCACCCCCGCGTCTGCAACCCACTGGCTGAATCGCCCCCATCACTCCCTCCCCTCCTACCTTATGTAAACGTTTAGGCATCAGTTTGCACGGGGCTAAAGCAAGGAGTTTGGGCGATCGCCTCCACAAAGCGAAGGGGGGCGGGGGAGCGGGCTTCTCCAGCAGGAGTCCCTGGTGTTAATGAAAAGCAGGGGCAGCGGGGAAGAGGACGCACGCCTGTCTCTGCCCTCTCCATGGGTGGTCTGCGCTCGGATAAACACATGGGCCTCTCGGCAAAGCAGCACCCAACAGCACAGTCCTCTTACAACAATACTACCTATATCCATTTCCATACTCGGGTTACAGGCTGGCTTGTCGCAGAGTCTCGTTCACTTAAGCAATTAGCTAGTAAAAATACCTTCAGTGCAGGAAAAGGAAGAAAGCTGAGATTTGTCTATTTTTACACAAAGCACTGCCGATTTAAAAAAAAATGGAGACAAAAATGTCTTTTGGAAATTAATTTTAAAACAAAGGGTTATTTTAAAAAAAGAAACATTACAGGCCCACTGGACTGATTTTTAGTCCAACCGCCTGATGTGAAATCTGCATCCAAGTGTGAACATGTTTTTAAAAGACAATAATTGCTCCGAATTCTATTTTCCCCAGTCTAGTTTATTTTGCTGAGGAAGCCACAGATAAGGAGGGGGACCTTATATTTTATTTTTTTGTTTTATACAGGAAAATATCTATCTATATGAATCACCAGCTCCACATTTTTCTAGAGCAGGAATTTAAGATATATCCTATTTGCCCTTTAAGAATCCGGTCTTGACCATACTTTGAATAATTTTGACGTTTTATAACCAACAAACCACTGAAGCTAACAAGTTACCTAATAACATGATCCTCTCCTTCTATAACAATAGTGACACTGTGGGTTAATTTATTATAAAATAAAATTCCTGCGCTATCTACAATAAATCATATCTTGGCCTTTACTCCCCAAATCTGATATTTACTAAATACACAGGTTCGCTGGCTACATAAAACGATGTAACATTTCTTCCTTTCCCACAGCTAGGCCTATGAAATACGGAGTAGATTATAATTGGGTTCTTTTATTCTAAAAAAGTTTACCAGATAAATAAGTAGGAAAAAAATGTTCACGCTCCCAAAAGTCACTCAGGGAAACAAAGAAAACAATTAAGCAAACGATTGCTTTATTGTGAAGAAAATGGTTTCGTTAAGACCTCTGAAACAAGCGTCATGTTTGCTTCAGTTTTTTTTCTGATTCAATAGTCCAGATATTTCCTCATGTAAATTACCACCAAGTGCAATGCAAGCAGTAAAGCCAGAATTTTAATTTTAACGTGTCCTTATGAGCACCCCAGAAACAATTGCAAAATAGCTTAATACCCTTTTTAGAATTCTGGAATTGACATATACAATCTGGGTTCTGAATTGTTTCATTTCCGAGTTCATTCTTTATATTTCCTTTAAGTAAGGCGACGGCAGGGAAGGAGAGGGAGGAAGGTACCCACAAAGCGATTTCATATTGAAAATAAATCAAGAACAATAATAATCTGAGCTATAACACAATCGGTGCAATGGAGAACAATACGTTAGACAGGCTCACAAGAAGATTAAAGGCTGATTTAAGAAGTTTATTCTGCTTTATAAACTTGGGATCTGTAAACGGAGAAAACATAGGCTCACTTACTGAAGACGAGATGGGGAAATGTCTGATTGGGTTTTTTTAAAAACTCAGCAACAACACCCGATACGCTCACTATTGGTTATCCCCGTTTGCTCTCTGCTTTTTCTGGCATCGAATGGTATTTTAAACCATGTGTCTTCCTGCTTTGAGAGGGAGATGGGGGACGGAATTTTCTGCACTGGGGGATGGTCCCCATCAGTTTATGGGAACATTTCACCGTGTTTCTATGGCCGGGGGAGTGAGGAGAATGCCATATAGAATCAGAGAGCCCCCTGACAGATTGCAGTTATACGTGGATTATCCTGCAATCCAGGCCCTGAATCCAGGCTATTTACTAGAGTTTTCTCTCTCGCTCGCGGCTCAGCTCCGTTTACTGGCTGTGAAATACCAACCCGAAAAGCGATCTCCGTTCACCGAGGCTGCACTTTGCCGTATGGTGAGCATGTTGCGAGGGCCGGTTACATTCAACCCTCCACCGCAGCACTCTGACCCGATCGGAACGGAGCTGCAGAAGTCCCGACACTGGCGGTTGTTTCCCGGGGAAACACACGTTCCGCTCCCCCTGGCTAAAGGCTGGAGATCGCTTCTGAGTTTTGCAAGGGGAAAGGAAGAAGAAGGGGGTGGGGGGACCGTGATGTGAAATCCCTGTTGGTGGTATCACAGATGTGTCAGGCGCCCTAGAGGCTAGTAACGACTGGCTGCAAATAACGTTACCAGGGATTCTGGAAACCCGAGCCCTAGCTATCTTTCTTTTAAAAGGTATTAAATTATCATAAAACCCTTAAAAGCGAATCTGGGCAGCAGGGGGAATTAAAGGAGGAAGGCTGGGAGGTTTTCAGCCTCTCACTCCGGGAAGATACTTTGCAGAGCCGAGAACAGGCGGCAGAAGCAGCCCAAACTCCGTTGGTTTTTTTTTTAATCTGGCCTTTGCTTCCCCCCACCCTCCCCATCTTGACAAGAAAGAAAACGGCAACCGCCAGCACATCTGCTCAGTTTCTAGCGGCGATCTGTGAAAGCCAAACTCCCCCCCCCCGCCCCATCACAACCCCTCCCCGCCCCAGCCCCTCTTACAGCTTAATGGTGCAAAAGTTACCACGCGCGCCTGGTAAAGACGGTGACAAAAGTTGAAAGTGACTTACCTCGATTAGTGAGTGACAGCTCTATTGATGAAAAGATGGTCAGGCTTTTTTTGGGGGGGGGGCTGATGAAGGCTTGGCCCTTCTTTTCCTCCCCCCTCCCCTGTGTGAGTGTGTGTGTGTGTGTGTGTGTGTGTGTGTGATCCATTACTTCTGAGGATCAAAGTCTGGGCTGAGCTGAAAACAAAATCAACACATATTTATATCACAACCCCGACACCACACAACCCCCAAAGTCTAACCCGGCAGCAAACCAGGCGACGGGCGCTATTCTAGACGGCGCAGCGAGGGGCCTTGTGCGATCTACCGGGGACTTTTCTTTCGGATTTCTTTTTATTAAAGCACCCCCGAGCCGGTGTTTACGTTTCCCTGTATAAACATCCTGCCCGGGTTCCTGCCTCTCTTCAAACGAGAGAACACACTGGGGGTTTTCAGCTCCACTCCTGCGACATTTCCAACGCGGTCCGCGCCGCGTCCAACTGAGCTTTGTGTACAAACAGCCCCCGTGGTTTTCAGAGCCCGGGGACCTAAAACGGCGGCTCCTTGGGTGTTTGTCTCTTTTCAGTCCCGCGGGCGTGTTGTTCTCTCCCCCCCCCCCCCCACGTTTTGATCTCTGTTCGGATTTAAGAACAGAGCCGGCAAGAGCCCAAGGGGCCTGGCTCATTGCAAATGGGGCTGCGTCGCCCTCGCCTGGGCTCTGGAAAGGCTGGGGCTGAAAATCAGAGCAGCCCAGCCGAAAACGTTAGTGCCTTTAAAAAACCGTTGTTACCTGCGAGGCAACATCAGGGCAATCAAACGGCCTCCCTCCAGGGCCCCCTCCCCCCAATTCCCTCCCACACACCCCTCCTGGGGGGGGGGCGTATTGAGACCGGAGTGACGCCCCATGCGAGAAGGAGCAGCCTGTGAGTCAGTGGCGCAGCGCTTGGCCGGAGCGTAAAGGTCCCTTTAAGTGCCCACCGGAGCGGGGCCGGAGCGAAGGGGCGGGCGGCGGGGGAGCAGAGGGGGGGAGTAAAGGGGAGGGGGAGAGTTGGTTGGGGCGGGGAACTCCGCGGGCTTCTTACGTCTGACTGTCAAGCCCCGACAGACGCCGCTGACACGAGATAAAGTTAAAGGCGAGCGGCGCGGCGCGGCCGGGGGCAGAATCCAGCCCGACCGAGAGGAAACGCAGCTCCCGGGCGCAGCAGGCGAGCGGAGAGCCAGGAGGCGGCGCGGGGGGAGACCGGCCTCCCGCAAACCAACGTCGCGGTGGGGGGGGGTAACCCCCAATTCCAGGGGGCTTCTCCGCTCCGGACCGCGGGGCTCGGACTGAGGGGCAGGGCGGAGGGGTCACTCGCGCGTTTATTCCAAAAGGGGGGGGGCAGGCTCCTGGTGGAAACACCCCCCCCTCTCCGCGCAGCTGGGGGGGGCAAATAACCCCCATCAGCGTGGGCTGGGGGCGGGGGGAGGGCTGAGCGGGGCCGGTCTGCGGACGCCGCTGTCGATGACCGCAGAGGCGCAGCAGGGTCCTTCTTCTCAGCCCCCTCCTCCCGCGGCGCACGGCGGCTGCAGCCTCCTGGCCTCCGCGCTGGAGAAGCCGCCGGCGCAGCAGCACCAGCAGCCGCCGCCGCCGGCCATGGAACCCGCCTCCGCCCCCGCCGCCGGCAGCGCCCCCGCGGGCGGCGGCGGCGGCGGCGGCGGGGCCAAAGCCAAGAAGAGCAACGCCGGGATCCGGCGGCCGGAGAAGCCCCCGTACTCCTACATCGCCCTGATCGTCATGGCCATCCAGAGCTCGCCCTCCAAGCGCCTGACGCTGAGCGAGATCTACCAGTTCCTGCAGAGCCGCTTCCCCTTCTTCCGCGGCGCCTACCAGGGCTGGAAGAACTCGGTGCGCCACAATCTCTCGCTCAACGAGTGCTTCATCAAGCTGCCCAAGGGGCTGGGCCGCCCGGGCAAGGGCCACTACTGGACCATCGACCCGGCCAGCGAGTTCATGTTCGAGGAAGGCTCCTTCCGCCGGCGGCCCCGCGGGTTCAGGAGGAAGTGCCAAGCCCTCAAGCCCATGTACAGCATGATGAACAGCCTGGGCTTCAACCCGCTCTCCCCGGAGGGCTACGGCTTCCAGAGCGCGGCCGGGGGCCTTTCCAACAGCCTGGGCCTGGACGGGGGGCTGGGCATGATGAACGGGCACTTGCCCGGCAACGTGGACAGCATGGGCCTGGCGGGCCACTCCGTGCCCCATCTGCCGGCCAGCGGCGGGCACTCCTACCTGGGCGGCTGCACCGGCTCCTCCGGGGGCGACTACCCGCACCACGACGGCTCCGTGCCGGCCTCGCCGCTGCTGGGCAGCGGCGGCGTGATGGAGCCCCACTCGGTCTACTCCAGCGCCGCCTCGCCCTGGGCCCCGTCGGCCTCGGCAGCCTTGAACAGCGGGGCGCCCTACATCAAGCAGCAGTCCTTGTCCCCCTGCAACCCCGCGGCCAACCCGCTCTCCTCCGGCCTCCCCACGCACTCCCTGGACCAGCCCTACCTGCACCAGAACAGCCACAACGCCGCCGAGCTGCAAGGTAACGGGGGAGGTGGGGGGCCCGTGCCCGGCGGCCTGGGGAAAGCGGCGGGTAGAGGGGGCTTCCCATGTGTGCACTGCTGGGGAGCAGGCCATGGAGCATGCATGCAACGTAGGTGCAACAGCCGTGCGAGCGAGCGAGCTCACGCGAGCCCTGCAAAAGATCCCGTCCGCATCCATGCAATTGATCCGTGCAATTGACCCGTACAGACTCTTCCTGCAAGGGCTTGTATGCGCTCTCTCTCTCTCTTTAACACACACACATGCACGCGCTCACACTTAAACATATACACACACACATACAGGCGTGGGGGCCCAGCCTATACTTCTGTTCTCCCCCCGGTTGTTGTGTTGAGTTTTGTGACACCATTTTCGCGCTCTTTAGGGAAAGATTTAAAATCTGTTTTGTCTAAATGTGAAATTAGATCAATATAACTGTGTGTGTGTGTGTGTGTATCTCTGTGTGATATTTCACTTATCTGGCTTTCTGATTTCAAATTCCATTTAGATTCAGGCCCCCAATCTGATATTACTCCTCTCACCTTTTTCGGAACACTCTGGTTTCATTGGATTCCTCCGCTTTGGGGGTATTTCTCTGTAGTCTCTTCGCAGCCTGTATCACAAACACGAGTAATTGCTGGCTTGGTACATTCACGATCGCTTCCTACCTCTGCAAAGCAGATCGGAGGAGCTGATTAGTTATATCCACGGGAGAGCCGGGAAATGCCGTCGATTTTGCAAACAGGACTAACTCTGCAGTAGGCCAGGGGGGAATTTGGCCGGGGCCTGGATGTCCCGATAGGTGGCCCCGAAGTCAAATAATCTAGAGCTCTGTATCCCGCCTTAGGTTAGATTCTTCCCAGCCAGGGATCGTGTTGATCCCTTGCCAGGTGAATTAAACCAACGCTCCTACTCCCCTTGGGCTGGGGAGACTAGCTGTTATTTGCAGCGAGGGAAATATCCGGCGCGGTGCGTTGGGTGGATTTCACCTGGGGAGGGGGGAGGCGGTTTCTAGGAGCCAGGGGGTGTTGTGGCCAGGAGCAGGGACCGAGCCGCTCCCGGAGAGGGCTTCGAGAAAAGCAAGCTCGGGGAAGAGGTTATCTCCGGCCCAGCCGCCTGCGACTCTGCTGGGGATTCCCTTTGCCTGCGGCGGGGACAGCCCCACGGGGCGGTGTGTTTGCACCATCCCAGTCCAGGGGACCTGGGTGAAGTCCTGGCTTCATTGCAGGCCGGGGACGCACGGCGTTGAACCCAGCTCCTCCGGGCTCTCTTTTTCCAGGCCCTGTCTTTCTGCGCAAAGGCGGGTGCGTTCGTGGCCCCTGTGCAATTTGGTGCTAGGCCCTGTGCTATCGGGAAGTGGGGGAGAGTGAGCGTGGGAGCCGAAGAGGGGGGGAATGCTCGGATATATTTGAACTGGATCTAAGTTCAGCGATTAGATCAGGCGCCAAGAGCGTCGAACCGAATGAATCCAGATCTCTGGCTCAACTCTGACTCCTGGGGCAATTTTGTTCGATCGGGTCCCTGTATCTCTCTTCGCTGTAGACAGGCGATGAGCTGCATTTGGCTAGCGGCTCGCTCCATCCGATCTTCTGTTGTATCGGGCCTAGAAGGAATAGAAACGAAGGGATCGCAAAGCAGAGAAGTTTTAAACCCGGCCACACAGGTTTGCTGGTTTCCAACAGGGCTAACCCCAGGGCTTTCCCGTGGCCCGACTTTAGTATTGAAACCTGACAATTAACTTTGAAAGAAAAATCACTGCCTCCTTCCCTCCTGTTTCTTTCGCCATTTTAATCGAGTGTGATTTGGGAGGACTGAATTTTTAACACATGTCCCCGGGGGCTGTTGGGAGCCCATCTGGGCCTTGAAATGCGGGCCTGCTGGAGAAACGTACGGGTCAGGCGTGTAAACGGAGTCCCGTAAAATAAGGGTGACCAGGAATAGTGGCCATGAAACAGCAAGAGGGGACGCTCCGGTGTCGCTCTGCCTTGGCAAATCTCCCTTGGCAAATCTCCTTTCCCACCTCTCCGTTCAGGGCAGGTGGAACTCTCGGCCCTTCAGCCGTGTAAACATGCTGTTAAGGGAACTAAACGGCAGCGCCCGGAGTAATCCGGATTAATCATTTCAGGTCAGCTGCGAAATAGAATTGGCGCAGACGGGATGAATCATTTCAGATTAGCTGCAAAATTTCATGGGACTAGTCCGGACTGATCATTCGAAATTAACCGCAAACTCTCATTTATTCCAAATAGGAGAGACACACTTTAAGGGGGGAGTTAATACAATATTTTAAACACCAAGCGTGTAACAATGGCATCAGCGTGGGAGGACTTGGGTTTGGTTTACAAAGCTCTGTTAGAAGGAAACGTTTCAGAGGTGGGTGATTTTGGTGCTGGAAAAATGAATAATTCGGAAGGCTGTCGGCACAGTGTTTTCCTTGTTTACACTGCTGTGGTTTGCTTTAATATGGCGTTGCTTTGCTTTTTGTGTCACGAGGGGGAGGTTTCACTTTGATTTCGATGGGAGGTGTGCTTAAAAACTCCAGGCTCTCTAGGTTTCCTTACATTTGCCCCCCACGTTTGCTAATTCCTCTCGTCAGAGCTCAGGAGGAGTGGGAGCAGAGAGGGCGTAAGCAGCCAAAGCCCCATTGGAAACCAAGGGGCCTTTCCCTCCCCCCCACCCCGTGGATTCCCACGGAAGGAGCATCGGACCCGCAATCTGGGCATCCAGGACGCAGCATGTAAACACACATCTTAGAAATGCTTCTGTTTCCTCAGCTCGCCAGGAAATCTACCGCCCCATCCTGCAATTCGCATTCGGGCCAAACTCCCATTAAAGTCAAGGGGAATTTCCTCTGCGTAAGGGCTGGAGACCTCGAAGCCATGACAGCACGTGTTTGTGCGCCACAAACCTCCCCCCCCCCTTCCCGGCGTGTCCCGTTCCGTGCAGTGAAAGCTCTCCTCCCAAATCCCCCCCCCAAAAAAGAATCCCCCCCCAGCACGGGATGACGGGAGAGATCCCCCACTTGATGCAAGGCTCTCGCTAGGAGAACTGCTCTGGGCACTTGCTAAAGCTTCATTTTAATTCTGCTCCCCGGTTTCTTCCAGGTATCCCGCGGTATCATTCCCAGTCTCCAAGCATGTGCGACAGGAAAGAATTCGTCTTCTCTTTCAACGCAATGGCCTCTTCCTCGATGCATTCCGCGGGGAGTGGATCTTACTATCACCAGCAAGTGACATACCAAGACATCAAGCCCTGTGTTATGTGATACCAGGCAAAGAAGCCACCTTTTGGGGACCCCCCGCCCCAATCAGGACACAAAGGACACTTTCCGTGTGGAAGGGACCTCCCCAAAGACCCTCTCGTGCTAAAGGGACATCCAAATAACTAGACTGATTTGACTCTGGAGGTGTCTAAGCCATCCGCAGAAACCTGGCGTTTGGGAACATTGTGAACTGAATTAACACTAAGCTAAACGAAGAGGGATGCACGTGCCTTTTTGGAAAGGGTAAAGTGAACCCGGGGTGTCTCTTTCCTTCCTTTGGAGCATCGCTCGGGGGCTGGGATCTGACTTAAGAGTCCAAGAGTCACGTGTGTGATTCTATTACTAAAACGAGCTCTTATTTTTTATGGATGGGGTGAAAAAAAATATCCAAGATGGTATTTAAAAAAACCCCCACACACGAGGGGTTTTTTAAAAAATAAACCCAGCCGGAAACAATGACAGGAAAGAGCTCGGGGAGGGTTTGCCTGGGCCAGAACTCTAGCCGCAGTGAGCGTTAAAAGGAGAACCGAGATCTTTTGGAAATGACGGTCGGGTGGAGGTGGGTTAATTGCTTGGGATCTTCTTCAGAACACAGCTGGGATTTCTGGCCAAGGGCTCTTCCAACCCCCTCGCTGCCTTAAAAAAAGGAGGGGGGAAGAAAAGGGAAAATAATTCCTCCATGTGCCTGTGTTACTCCGAATCAGTTCTTTACCGGGGGGGTGGGGTTCCTGCTCCATCCGAGTCAATGGGTGTGTGGTTATGGATTTCCCTGGGAGCAGAATCGAATTCCGCTGGCCCTCTTCTCACGTGATTGCGCATTTGTAGCCTATTCTCCCAATTCCGCTGTGTAGTTTGTGGTCCCCCTCCCCGTTGGGTTAGGGATGTAGGAATCAGCGCTCTACACTAAGGACTAAACGTTGGCTCACGAGGAAGTGCGGGGGGGAGGCGTAGGAGTCGCAATAAGGACAACAAGACTAGACAGACCCCCTCCCCTTGGCTTTATCCTTGTCTCCATTCTGTCCTCTGCTTTAGAGAAGTAGCTTTTTTTTTTGCCTGCAACCCCGCATTAGGTAAAAATCTCCCAAAGGGAGTTATTTGCCTGCCTAAGACTGCAGGATCAGACCCTATGCAGAGAGAATAAGGCACTTTGAAAAAAAAATTAGCCAGGCTCATCCTGTTATTTATTCTACATTTTTTTTTGCTAATAAACGAGACACCAGTAGCCTCAGTTGATCAGTATTAAAGTGGTGCAACTTTGTTGGCAATATTTGCCATATAGATTTTTTTTTAGCTCTCCATTGTACATTTTTTTAAATGTCTGATCTGCGTGTAAAGACAACCCTCCCTGTGTTTTATATAAATCTATATATAATGAAGGACCATTTCCTCCCCCCGTCCCTGTTTTTTGGCCCGCCTTTGTACAGTTCGGTGACACCTATTTTAATTTCTTCTGCACTGTAGCAAATGGTAATGATGGTGTGTTGCCCCCTTTGTGTACGTTTGTCCTTTAAAAAAAAACCCGAACCAAAAATAAAACATGTATGTTATTTGTACATGGTCTTCACAATTGTATGAACAGTAAATAAAATAGCATGCGGTGTAATACCTGGATCAGAGTCTGCGACACCTCTATGGGGGACAGGGGGCCCCCGATCCAAAGTCTAAGGGACGCTTTCCATTGGCAGCATTAAGCTTTGGATGGGCCCGGAGAGGGCCCAACTGGGGATGATTTGGTTCCCCAACTTCCCTTGCGGTGCCAGCGGGATGATAGGGTGAGCAAGGAAGGCGTAATAGGATCCTATATTTGCAAAGTGACCTTCCCCCTCTTCAAACGCCCAGAGGTCCTATCCCTGCAGGTTCAGGATAATTTATTGGACTATCTTCACGGTTTTCTTTTTAATAAGTTCACATTTCAGTGCAAACTTGAAAGGAGCTGCTATTGTTCTTGGCTTCTGCTTCCAAGAAATCCTTTATGCCAATCTAAATGCAATCCCCCTGTTTTTAAAGAAATCTTTAAAATAATAATAGTAAGAATTTTAAAAATACCCGGAGGCGATTTTTTGCAAGGAGAATATGATTTTTGACAGGTTTTTATTTTTTGGTTGAAGGAATTTCGTGTTGATGAAGATAAATATCATTCAAGGCTTTCTTTTTTTCCTCCCTATTAAACAGTGGGATTTTTGTCTGCCAACGCTGCGGTCTGCTTTTCCTATTACAAGGAATTAAACCGCTGTCTTTTTAAAACGTGTCGGGATTAGCTGAAGCCAACAGGGGAGAGAAATAGCCGGATAGATTTAATGGCCAGCGGTGTCCTAAATCAAATGTTCTGTGTTTCTTTCTTAGGAGCAGGTGACTTAAGGGGGTTGGGATCAAGTCCTTCGTGAATGACTTGAAATGAGCTCGCTTTACTTTGATAACACTTCTTTTCCTCTTTGGTCTGATCTCTGGACCCACCGCAGTTCCACTAGCTCCTGCGATCCCCATCTCCCGAAACTGGTTTTTTTCAAACTTGACATGCTGGACATGGGGGGTAATTTATTTGGGGCTCGGTTACATCGAAATGACCTGGAAACGCAGTGAATGGCACAAGCGGCTGTCTCTAAAGACAGGGAACACAGTCTGTTTTTGGTCCTTCGGGGTGAATTCAATAAAGCGACATTCACTTGACCCGAAAGGGCTGTTATTTCGGAGTAAAGACCAAATAACCCCCCTTTCTCGCCTCCCCCCATTAGAAATAATAGAGTGAAATGCAAAAAGAAATAGCGGAGAAATAGAAAACTCAGATCAAGAGGCAGAGAAAACGCTTTAAGACATCCCGCACTCCGCTCCACCATAACCACCCCCCAAAAACCTACCCTCCAACGCAGCAATAGCAAACCCAACAGCAAAGCAGCCGCTGCTCCGGAAACGTGCAGGTTTAGCGCCCGAAGGACTAATCCTTAAACCGAGGGAAAAGGCCGGCGCTTCTGCGTTGCAACCGCGCTCTCCAAAGGCGGCTTGCTTCGCTTGGCCACCTCCCTGCTGATTTTCCTCTCCGCTTTGGGGGCGGCTGGTTCGTCGGGACGCCTCGTTCACGTCGGTCTTGTTCTTTCCTCCTGCGCCTAGTGAGACTTGCAGGCATTTTTTTTATAAACTGTAAATGACCAGGTAGTTTCTGGGCTGGTTTTATTTTGAAGACACTGAGAGACTTAAAAGGATCGCCCCCCCCCCCGAATCGTCTGGACTAAAAGCCCCAAGCGCTCTCCACGCCTGGGCGCCGCGATTTCGCAGACGCCCTAAAGCCTTCTCCGCACCAGGCCAGCTTGTTCAAGGTCAGGACAACTCGGGGTGGGACCGGACGGGCGTCGGAGCGCTGCGGGGAGAAGGCGCCTAGCGGGTTAGAAAGCGGCGCTGTTGCGGCCGGCGCGTTTCCCCGCCCCGCAGCCCGGACAGGGAAGTGATGGCAGGACAAATCGGAGCTAAAAAAACCCAAACCTGTTTTCAGCTGCCGATGTATAGGGCGCACAGGGCGCCAGAGTGCGTGTTAGGGTGACCAGCTGCCCCGATTTTATGGGGACAGCCCCCATTTTGGGGGCTTTTTCTTATTTAGGCTCCTATTACCCCCCATCCCGTCCTGATTTTTCACACTTGCTAGTGTGTGTGTGTGTGTGTGATCAATCCAGTTAGCCAGAGAATAAACTCAGTCAGCTTACCCGCTGGGCAGATTTCCCTACAATAACTCGCTACCCGCTCTTCCAAGGCCTCCCCCGCCTCCCGAAGGCTTTACTGGGAGGGGGCCCGATACGGCTCAGGGTCGAGGGGGAGGAATTGGACCCAGACAAGACTCAAAGTTCCCAGCGAACCATGCGGGTGCTGAGTGCGAGTGTCGCCCCAGGCCCCCCCCCCCCCATACGCAGGGACACTGGTCCCTTCGGAGCTGTAGTATTATCTTGAAAGCCAACCTCCCCCGTGTGGGGAGAGGGGGCCGAGCCCAGTGTCCGAGATCCACCCCAACTGGGCTGCATGTGTGGGTGTGCTGGGGGGCGGGGAGGGGAATCTAGCTATAACTAACAGGCGTCTACACATCTTAATCGCGACTACCGGCTCCTATGAAACACCGGGGCTCAGTGGGTGAACACCAAGGGCTGAGATCCTCCTGGCCTATTTTAAACCCCACGCAGCGTTCTGGAAACCAGAAATGTTACTGCTGGGTCAGCTAGCTAGAAAGAGGCACGTGCTGGACCCACCTATAGGATAGGAGGCCTGCAGGTCTCCTTAAATAGCGAGAGGGCAGGGGAAAGCTAGATCTGCAACAGATAGAAACAGACACTGTCCATAGGTAAAGAGCACTATATAGCTACCTTCCTTTTTTATGCCTGTGTAAATATACTTACCTACATGGAGCTGTAATACATTTCCCTCTCCTTTATAGGTATAAATACAGTGTATAAATTAGAGGATATAGTTCATATATTGCTTATGCAGAAACTGGAAGTATATAAATGTGTTTGGCTATAGAACTATCAATTAATCTGTGGGTAGATAGATAAAGAGAGAGAGGGTGTGTGTTTCTGCATTAGAGATATGTGTGTTATTAGCTTCAACTTTCTGAATTAAAGAGAGAGAGAGAATGCAGAAAGTAGAGGCTATAATACACGTACCTCCAATGCAGAAAGAAGAGGCGTATAACAGTCTAAAGAGATAGGCAGCACTCTATCCCATATACCTAGAGCCAGGGAGAAAAAAAAACCCAGCCACCACCCCCTGGAGGCTGTTATATCTCTGGGCCAGCCCTTTCTCTTGTGTGAGTTCCACCAGTCGATAGTAAAAGCTTGCTTTGGTAATAACTATGCCCGTTATGGGGCTTATTTGGACACCGCTGATCATATGTGCATGTATATATATATATATATATGATTGTGATGTGATCAATCCAATTATACAGAGAATAAGTGTACACACACATACACCCCCCCCACACACTCCACAAGTCTACATGCAGGCATAGCTCTAATATCTGCATAACTTAAATCTCTATAGTCTGTTTTAAACTGCTGCTGAAATCCACAAAGATTCAGAAGAACGCTCAGCCCTAAATAGATACAGCTATTTATCACTGGCCCAGTACTAGCAGGGCTACCCAGGGAAATGCCATGGACCACAGAATCAAGGGCCAGGGATTTTGCTTTAGAGGCAAATATCTTTACTAGGTGCGTCCAAGATAAAGGTCCCAAGGTTAGAAGTTCAAACACCACCAAGTGGTTCTTTTCCTTGAAGTCTCCTTATCTTCTGCAAGATTCATTTTCAGCTTCATTTCAGGCTTGCCTTTTGTGTATACAATAAATCCCTGGAAAGTCTGGTCTCGGGGTGGGGTGGAGGGAGAGAGAACGCACCTTGCAGGCTGTAGGCCCAGCCTTCCAAAGGCCTGAAGTCCATTCCACAGGAAAGTTTTGCACAGTTAATTTTTTTTTAAAAAAAAAAAACCTGGAAAAACAGAATCACCACATACCATGGACGCCACATATTCCTCAAGCCAGTGAGCGCAGTCTAAACAGACTGGCAGCACTCCATCTCATACACCTACTGCCAGGGAGAAAAAGATAACCCCCTGGAGACTGCTACATCAGTAGGCCCTTCTCCTACATCAGGGCAGCCAGTCCCCCCTGGATGAGTTGCTCCAGAAGATAGTAGAAGATTGTCTTGATAATAACTATGCCCTTTATGAGACCTACAGGCATGCATGCATGATCAGCTGTGTTCAAACATGAGCAGACACCAAATACACAAAGTCCCAGATGCGCAAATCTATTTAGATTAAACTCCCACCGCTTTCATTAGGAGCCTCTACCAATATTTTTGAGGCTCCAGGCCCATTTGCTTGGCCATAGTCGCTGGCTCAGGTGTCTCTCAGGTAGTGGGACGCGGATGCCCTCAGGATACCTGGCTAAGGGGCAGGGATTTCCCCTAGCTCTGTTCTTCACCCAGCAAAGGTGCCTAATGAGGCTGTTTATAGCTCCTTGAAAGTGCACCCATGATGTGGATGCCAGGAATAGTCTCTAGCGGTCAGGCCCTGCTCTTCCCCTGTTGGGGACACACTTCTCCAGCTAAGCCCTGACCTGTGCAGCAGAGAAACAACTACTGGGGAATCACCACCCCTTAGCAAAAAGCAAGATCAGCCACCCCTGGGTTTTATAGTGGGGTTCAGTTTGAAAAAGGGCATGTTCCCAGGTAGGGTGCCCAGCTGTCCCAATTTTATAGGTACAGTCTCAAATTTTCGTCTATATAGGCTCCTAATACCCTCCCACCCCTAGTCAGATTTTTCACACTTTCTGGCTAGTCACGCTATTGCCAGGGATGATGGAGCTAGAGTTTAATCTCTAGTGAAGCTGAGCTCCTATTAAAGGGGATAGGAAAGAAGCAAAATGCCACCTTGACTGCACATCTTGGGCTGTTGTTCTGCATTTTACACCCTCCCCATCTTGTTGTATGGCCTCATGGCTCAATGAGCAAGTCTGACCACTGTATTTCAAGCCAGTCTTGAGCCTTGTAGGGCCCCTTGAAAAGGGCACTCGGGGGGTGGGGGTGGGGCGCTACGGTCTTTTCTAAAGTAGGAAAGTAAACCAGCACATGATTTCAAAGTACTTGGTGGGGCTTGGAAGGGTATGGCTCCCGGGTGTGCGGGGACACACACCCACACCCACACCCACCCACCCACCCCCCGAAAGCGACTGGGGACTGTGACCTTTCTAGGAGCAGAAATACTAGGCGGCAACGCAAGGGTTAACGGCCAAGAAGCCATACAGCAGAGCCCTTTAACACGGCTCTAGCGCCATCTGCCGCCCGCTTGGGGTGCGGTTCTTCAGGGCTGGGTCCATTCAGAGACAATGGCTTTGTGTCAGCGGTGGCTGAGTCTTTCCGGCTGTGTCCACACAGCCAGCTTCAGCAGGGGTAGCAATATCAACAGGGCACCGGAGACGTTCCTGGGGGCGTTAAATGCTTGTTCAGACTCCTCTGCAGAGTTGGCTTAGGCTGCTCCCAGGATCTTAGAGACACAAGGAGGGCAAAGGGAATATCTTTTATTGGACCAACTTCTGTTGGTGAGAGAGAAAGTTGACTGGGATGATTTAGTTGGTGGGATTAGTCCTGCTTTGAGCAAGGGGTTGTGCTAAATGATCCCCTGAGGGCTCTTCCAACCCCAATCCTCTATGATTCTATGAAAGTTGGTCCAATGAAAGATATTCCCTCACCCACCTTTTCCTCTTCTCAGACTCAGCAGATAAGTCAGCTCCTTGTATGGATTTTTTATTTTTTTCCCACCGTTTTCTCCATCATTAATGCATTTTCATTAAAAGAAAAATGTTCTGCAAAAAAATCTGTTCAACTTTGATGACATTTTACATTTTTCCACCCTCCCTACCCCTCTGCCCCCCAAAACAAACCAGAAATGCAATTCATTTTGCTCATTTAGTTTTGGATTGAAACATTTGTCTCACTTTGATGTCCAATAACCAAAGTGTGTGTGAGATTTGACATTGTTCACAGACATACAATTGAGTCTTTTTCACGGACCCTAGTATATATTCTAGACCCTGCCATGGTTACTACTAGTGGAGCTACAATGAGGCTATCCATAGTGGGAAATTTTTAATCAAGGTAAAATTTTAAAAAGCTTCTAAGAGACAAGCCCAAGTTCCATTTTCAGATGTGATTTAGGTGCTTAAAAGCCTACATTTCATTGGCCTTCAATGAGAGTTAGGCACCTGTTACTTTTGACAATGGCATTTGGGCTCCTAAGTCACATAGGCCCAGTTGCACAAGGGCACCAATGAAATAAATGAGAATTAGGTACCTGAATGCCTTTGAGGTGTTGGATGCTAGGTGCTTTTGAAAAATGTTGCCTGAGGTGTCTTTCTTCTATGCATATTTTTGTTGGCAAAAACGTTTGAAGAAAGAGAATGTGCTACAAATGCTCAAGGAAATCTGTATTTCAACAGCAGCAATGTTTGCACAGTCATGGCAAAATCTCTGTGGCTTAGGGAGTCATCATCAGGGACAAGCAACAATAGGGTGACCAGATGTCTTGATTATATAGGGATAGTCCTGATTTCTGGGTCCTTTTCTTATATAGTCTCCTATTCCCCCCTATCCCCATTCTGATTTTTCACAGTTGCTGGTTGGTCACCCTAAGCAACACTAACATGTGCATTAGGTGACCATTCATGAACTATGAGTAGAAAATTCTCAGAGCATTAGTGATGGTTAATAATTCATGAGATTTATATATAATTATATTAGTGATGGTTAGTAATTTGTCCATATAAACCATTCACTGGATAGACTCGAAGAACGAATAAATGACTAAAATTCAAATGCTCTTCACAATTTGTGATCAGGAGAGGAGGCCTTTATTTACTGGTTGATTATTTTAAAATGAACTGGCCACTCCAAATAGTTCACCCAGGTCTATAAGAAAGTATTTATTATTAGCTGCCTCCCTAATGGAGACTACTCTGACCCTTATACTATTAGTATTATTTGTATTGTTGTCTCAGGTAGTGGTCCCAATCAGGTTCAAGACCCCATTGGGCTGAACATTGTACCAACACACAGTGACAATCCCAGCCCTGAGTTAGTTTTAACTCAGTCTTGGAACAATACAGCATGAACTAGACACTGAAGGCCTGATTCTGATCTCATAGTTTCATAAGGTATGTCTACACTGCAATGTAAGCCCAGATCTTGGGTTCGTTAACTAGGGTTAGGAATTGTTCAATTCTGGGGCTCCGGTGTCCACACTGCATTCTGAGGGCCTGAGTCCAACCACCAGACTTCCTAGCACCATCCCAAAATATGGCTTCCCTAAATCCTTTGTCCCCTGTATAATCAAATTTGGTGAACAACCAAGTTTTTCCACACAAACACTTCAAACCAAGAAAATTGCCAAAAGTATTCCATAATCCCCTGGGCCAGACTCCCAGAGCATGAGTCCAGCGGGGCTGCATCTACACTGCAGAGCGATAGAGCTTGAACCCTGGGTCCTGACTTGTCTAAGGCTCAGACCCTTCACCTAGGGGGTCCTGGGACCCTTGGTCCAAGTCCTGGATTAGCAAGATTTGTGTGTAGACAGAAGGGGTCTGAGGCTTGAGCCTTAGTTGGGCTACATAGCAGTGTAGACACACCATAGAGGTTTTAGTCCAGAAGGGACAATTAGAATAGCTACTCCAACCCCCTCTGTATCACAGGCCATTAAATTTCACCAAAATACCACAGAGCTGAGCCCAATCTCTTGTAAACTACTTTTACATTACATTGTGATGTCGTGGACAGCTAAGGTGTTATTTCCTTATTTATACCTTTGTCAAAGAGCTCAGAATTAGGTCCAGAGAATGTAGAAATGGATACAACCATACTTTAACAGAAGCTGAAATTTTATTCTGCATGGCTTCATGCTAATTACTGAAAAAACAAACAAACATACCTGGGAAAGCAAGATGTTAAGGAGCCTGGGAATTTTGGAAGGAACCTGTAGTGCCAGGAGTTCATGCATACTAAGAATTGCTTCTACAATTGTATTTATGTACGCTTGTAAAGAAATGACCCCATATATCAACTGCCTGAGTAATCACTTCCTGCAGCAGATGAAAACATTACTTTCTGGAGCCTAAACAGCACAAATTACTGGAAATCCTCTGAAAATGTGATCCTCAATTTAAAATGTGAGAGTTAATCTCCTTTAAAAGATTAGGCTAATCATCCTAGTAGACTGTTCAAAATCACTGTGAAGTGACAGCAAAAGATTTTTGAACATTAATGAGCAGCAATACAGATGTTTTTGCAAGTTTGTTTAGTGAGTGCATCTTTCCTCTTGGGCTTTCTCATGCAACATTCTTAGAGATGGCTACAGATGCTGTACAGGTAGGGGATGCCAATGCCATACTATCAATAACTGCGGATCTCCAGCCATGGTCAGCTGGTGGATGATCGTCTTCGATTTGGTCAAACAACTGGTAAGTAGGGATCCTTGCTGCTAAGAGTAGCCAAGCTCAAGACTCTTTTAGGGTTTCTAGAAGCTATTTGGACCATCTGAACTCTGAATCCTATGCAGCTACTCTTAGTCTGGCTTTGTGGCATGTTTCTTTGGGGAAAATTCAACTGTACGCAAATTTGCTGATGACAAGAATTGGAAGGGGGCACAAACGCAGAGAGGATAGAGCAGGGGATGAGAAACTACGTCCCACGGCCAACATAAAATGCCCTACAAGCCTTCCTTTAAAGTGCTAAAAATAGTCCCAAATACAGTTTGACAAATGACTGAAACAGCCTCCTGAACAGGTATTGATGAGAACTGATAAATAATTGAAAGAACAGCGAATCAGCAAGTTCTTGGTTCTCAGTCCAGTGTTAATATTACTAGGTCATGTCTTTTTCTCTCAAAGTGTTGGCTAAGTCACTTAAGCTCTTAGGCCCAGATCCTCAAAGTTATTTAGGTGCCTAACTCAACTTCTATTGGGATTTTGGCACCTAAATAACCTTGAGGATTTAGGCCTTAGTGTCTCAATTCTTCCATCTGTAAAATGCAGATAATATGCATAGACTGTAAGGCCAGAAGCAACAATTATGCTCCTCTAGTCTGACCTCTTGCACATCTTAGGTCACAGAACCTCACTCACTCACTTGTGTGATAGGCTGATAACTTCTGGGTGAGTTACTGAAGTCCTCAACACTTGATTTAAAGACTTCAGGTTACAGAGAATCCATTTATTCTAGTTCAAACCGGCAAGTGACATGTGCCCCCGGAAGAGGAAGGTGAAAATCTCCCTGCATCTCTGCCAATCTGACCTGGAGGAAGATTCCTGATCCCAAATACAATGATCAGTTAGATCCTGAGCACATGGACAAGCCCCACCAGCCGGACACCTGGGAAAAGAATTCTCTGTTCTAACTCAGAGTCCTCTCCATCTACTGTTCCATCTCCCATCTTCAAGGAGCTCTGTGTAGATTAATTAGGTAGGACCATATCCTGCAATCATTTCTCCTATTTACTTCGGTGGGATGTCCATGCGGAGAACAATGACAGGATACATCACTCTAAACATTTATGAAGTGCTTTGAAGATTGAAAAATGAGAAGGACTGAGTTTTTAACCTATGGAAGGATGGGAAAGAAATAGGGACTTGTGATATTTATAATAGACAGCAAGAACAACATAGATGAAAAGATGGGAAGCGGCTCACTTTTCTGTTGAGACAATGATCTTCTGCAGGTGGCAATAAGGAAATAAAATTCTTCAGAGTGTAAGTGTTGCAGAGGGCTGTAGATGCTTTACTAACAAGCAGAGGTTTCAGATGGCCAGAGACACAGATGTTTCCTCCACTGAAACTGATCTCAGACTGTTCTTGGTCAAGAACTTGAATCAGAGAAATCAGAGAAAAACAGAACCCCAACAGAGCTCCCTCCCTGCTGTGGTTTTCAGTTCAAAACTTTGGGGATTTTGATTAAAAAAAATTAACAAGCAAACAACATTTGCTGTTTTTACCTACCAGCAATATAAACCTGTTGAATGATTTTCAAGAATTTAATTTTTTGCTGACAGTTTCCGCCCCCCGCCCAAAAAATTTCTTATGATAAATTGTTGCCCCTTTTTTTTTTAATAAGCTGTGGTAACCTGAGCCTGCAAGTTCCTTTTTCAGGGACAGATCCAGGAGTAAACCTCAATGAAGTCAGTGGGTCTGCCTATGTGGAAAAGGATCAGGGCTAATATGGCTTCCCAATTTATGAGAAAACTGTTTTGTTTCAGGTTGTTTTGTTTTGTTGTGTGTGTGGTCTCTGGAAACAATCTCTAATGCTTGCATCTATCATTTAGTTACTGCAGTCTTCACAGCAATAGATCATGTTGACTCACTGTTGCTTTCTTACTGAAACTGTGTGGCCAGAGATGTCTCTAGGAAAACTTTCTTGATCATATCGTATTGGCATTGAATGGCAGCTAGCCACCTCACACTTTGGAGTTGGTTTTCTTTTGTTAAACGATATTAGAGCACGGTTGACTGCTGCTAACAGTCAGAGTACCAGCGTTCTAATGCCTCACATCCCTGGGAGAGTCTCAGTTCTTCTGCTACCATGCTTCCATTGTGGCTTATCTACACTGAGACATTAATTCAGATTAAGGCCTGGGGACCCACTTACAGATGTGCTTATGGACCCAGGTTGCATTAATTCAGCCCTGTTCTTTGGGTTATTTAAATAAACAATAGTCACTGCATCTTGCATTTGGATTTCAGCTGAAAGATGTGTAAAATCAGACTGCACCCTAGATCCTCACCCTGATTCCCTGGGTGTCAGTGGCAAAACTCCCACTGATTTCAAGAGTTCGGGATCAAGCTCCTGTTGAATATTTAATTGAAGAGGCTTCTGTGTGACACGCATTTCAGCAAGCGTACTCCGTACTCTGCACTTGTAAAATGTGGTCCTGAGTGGATAAAGTGCTGGTATCCTGAGGGAAACTTTCTTATTTCTGGCCAAACTACTCCTGACTTGCATGATCCTACAGCAACAATCCCTGAGAGATTAAGACAAGCCCCCTCACCTAATACGCTGTGGGGGCTTGTCTTCAGTAGGAAACAAAGGTGTGTATTTAACTTGTTAGTTTTTTTCTTCACCAGTCTCAGCTATATTTTAGCAAAAGGTTTTCACATGTGTACAAAGTAGCAAATTAGCTGGCTGACATTTTTCAGGGTGGTGGTGATTTCAAACCGCTTTGTTCACCACAATGAAGAAGCCTGCAGTGATAGACAAATGCTCTGTATTCTATGATGGCATATTAATGGCTTGACTTGATTCCTGCAAACCCTGACTCTACGCTAGGCGTGGGCAAACTTTTTCCCCACCCCTCCTCTAAGCCAACTGTCCTCGTTGCATAGCCCTGCTTGTCAGCCATGTTGATCTGTTGGTTTGTTAATGCATCCCAGGATCAAATTAGCTCTTCTGGCCCGTGCGACACTTGGAACTCATATTCAGGTGATTATTCACAACAACCCCCAAATCTTTTTCAGAGTCACTGCTTCCCAGGATACAGTCCCTCTACATTCTTTGTTCCTAGATGTATATGTTTAGAGTTAGCCGTACTAAAATATATTATTTGCTTGCACCCAGTTTAACAAGCAATCCAACTTGCTTTGAATTGGTGACTTGTCCATTTTATTATTTACCACTCTCCCAGATTTTGTGTCATCTGCAAAACTTTAATGATGATTTTAAATTTACTTCCAGGTCATTGGTTCTTTGCCCTATGCTATCTAACATTTATATCAATCTGTGTGGGACCCCCCCCCAGGAAACACACACTCTCACTGATGATTCCCTATTTACACTTACATTTTGAGACCTATCAGTTAGTCAGTTTTTAATCTATTTAATGTGTGTCTATTAATTTAATATTGTTCTAGTTTTTTTAATCAAAATGTTGTGTGGTATCAAGTCAGATACTTACAGAAGTTAAAGGTAATAGTGTTGATGTAATATAATTAATCAGCCAAATGTGTAAAAACATTTTTTAAAAAGGCATCAAGTTAGTTTGACTGGGTCTATTTCCCATAAACCCTCATTGATTTGCTTTAAAAACATGATTAATAAAGAATTAAAAGAGGATAAAGTCTCATCAGCCACTCCATTATCTTGCATGCGAACAATATAAGGCCTATGAACCTGTAATTACCTACGTCATCCCATTACCTTTGCTTATCTAATTAAGCTGTTTTTTAGACTCATATAACCCCATTGGCATCAGTGAAGATGTACAGGTATAGACCATCACATCATTGTCAGTTATTTTGGAAAGAAGTGATTGATACTGGATTATTTTTAGTTTGCTTTTCAGATCATCTTTAAACTGATTATGCAATGAACATGTTTGCAACTTGTTACACAGCCTCCCCGCTCCCTCCCCCGTTATATGTTAAATGCACAATTGGCCATGCAAGCAGAACAAAGAGAAGTGCTTTGCATATTTTAGCTTTAATTCACCCTGAGCAGCATTGACAATAATCCCGAGTTTGAGGAGCAGTCATCACTTGAGAGCATAATTTTATCTCTTCAGAAGTCTCTCCTTTGTTTTCCCTGCAAAAAGTTAAAGCAATGCCTTTGGGAGCTCTTATGCAGACAGCTTTAAGAACGTTTTCTTTAATACTGCATGAAAGGTCTTCCCCATTTGAAGCACAATAATGTGCTTAAAATATACTTACTAATACCCTCTGGCTAAGAAAAATGTTTCCGACTCCTATACTTAAAAAAATAAAATATCCATTTAGAAGCTTATTTTGACTTTTTGCCCAGGATCAATTGCAAAGTGCTTCTGTTTAGAAAGGACGGTTCAGCCAAAATTCAACTTGTTTTTCAGGAATAAGGAGCTTTAAAAAAATAAAAGCCATACTAAATAAATCATAATTCTGCTTTATTCCGTAAAAGCACTTGTGTGTACAAGTGTAAAAGCTAGCACCTCCCGTTCAGGAAAACTTTCCTGTAGCACTCTGTACTCAAACCCATATCAATATCTGGCATCATGATAACAAAGGAAGACTGCCATGCTGTAATGGGGATAAGGCGGCACAAAATGAATATGCTGTGCTGATAACTTGGTAACTTTTCAAATAACTTTATGCCTAATCAGTTTCCACCAGTATTTGCTGCAGAAGCCCTCAATCTTCTCTCCCTTACATCCGTTTTATACTACTATAACTCCATTCACGTCAGAGTTATGCTTAATTTACATCCACAGATGTGAGAGAAGAATCAGGCCCACTGCCTTGAAAATAATTACATACTACACATCCATCTAACCACGAAAAAGGGACTTAAAATAGCCAGGAAGGAAAGTGATATTCATCTGACTTCCCAGACCAGAGTAAAATATACAAAACGGAGAGAGAGTTAAGAGAGTGAGCTGAGGTTCTCAGTGCTGTCAGTTTCAGATGAAGTCAACAGGTGCTGAGACAGTACAAGAGATGATAAAAAAACCAACCAAACAAAATAACTCCACAAACAAACTAAACCAAACACTTCCCCTTCCCCCACCATCACAATCCATCAAACAGCACTGAAAATTGCTTTTCAATAAAGCATTTCTGCGATTATTTTTTTGCAGGTCACAAAATTTTGTTGCAACAAGCCTTCTTTTGAGAGCAGTGTCTCTTTGGCCTGGGGGTGGGGGGGAGAGCAAGAGGGGGGAAAGGGGAGGAATTTTCCTAGCCAACTGTCCTTAGCACCTCACAGCATTGGGTCCTGTCTGGCAAGTGTTGTCCCGCAGACGAAATTTTCAAAAGCTCACCTCTAAATGTGTGTGCACAGCTGTGCAGGTCCAATTCTGTGCCAGCACCAATGTCAGAATATAGGCCTCTGGCCAGAATTGTGGGTACAGAGATTCCTTGGGGCAGTTTTTCCAAACAGGCCATGTGTACAAACGAATGTGTATGTGTCGTGCAATGGACACACGTATCTAGTGCACCACAACTACTGGCAACTGACACACAAACTGAGTAACGGTATACCAAAAGGGCCAATTTGACATCTGCATAGGCAAATACTTGATTTGTACAAACATTTGTAGAAACAGTCAGCAAATCAACTGTGCCTAATCTGCTAGAAAAGCTGGCTTTTAAATTCTATTATTTGACACTGCTTAGTCCACAAAGTTCAAGACTGTGCTGAGATCCTTGAAAAACTAGGCTGGATTCTTGCTGAGCAATGAAGATATACCTGTTTTTTTCTATTCATATTTGGTTCTCTGTCCACTGATTTCTACTTTCCCTTTGTTTCTCTGGTTCTTGGCCATCTCAACTCGCAAAGTCTGACCCCTGAGGCTTAAGCCTTTCAAAGAGGACACAACACTCTCTGCAGTCATTTTATCCGTGTAATCAAGAAAAGCCCTGCACTGTGCTCCCTGCCAACTGAGCCGTAACGGGGACGCATGGAATTCTCTTAAAGTACTTTTTAACTCACTCACTCTTGTGCCTGGAGGTATATTACCTACATAGACGGTGGCGAGTGCACCATGTGTCTCTGATTTGGTACTTAAAGAATCATTTCCAACATAACAATGTCCAATTTGGGCCGAGGTGGACTCAGTTTGCAGTTTTGTATTTCCAGTCTTGGCCTTTTCATCAGAGTCTTCGGGTTTCCTGGCGTTTGGAAAGTCTGGATGTTCGTCTTTCAGGATAACATCTTTGCCTGCCTGCTTCTCCCTGTAGCGAAGATTCTTTAGGATTGGGATTCTTTCCAGCAGCTCGTAGCTGATCTAAAAATTTAAAACAGAAACAAGTTTGAGGGTGTTTTTTGTTTTTTAATTAACCCAGCATATACGGTCAGCTCAGACTCTGATTCGTTCTGTCACCATCCTTCACAGTGCCCAGAGCATTCAACAAACTTTACTAACTGTGGGACCGACTTCTGAAGTCACTCCATAAACATACGTGGCAGGGCAACAAAAAAAGACTAGTCACTATGCAGGCTGCACAATGCAGATCCAGCAGAAAATGACTAACCAATCCAGAGCTTCTGGACTTTGAAATTTGCTGATTTGTGCATGTTCGGATTTGCAACCTTAACGTTGCATCAATACAAGATTCTGCATGTGACGCATATTGTGTATTTTAAAATCTAACGTGCTTCCTTTGAAGAAATTGGCCAAAACTGAATTAAGTTTTTCTCTGACAAGTTGCCTGATCCTGTCCCCAAAATCTCCCTTCCATCATTTCTCCCCATCACAGGCACAGCCCACTTCCTGTTGTACTCTGAGTGGCCTCGTGTGTTTTCCTCTCCCCATCCCTCTCAAAGTCAGTGCGGTGAGGATGATCTTCTCCTTCCTTGCCAGGATCTTTAGGATCAGCAGGCCTCTTTCTAGAGACCAGCTTTCTCTCCATCATGCCCCAGTTATCATAAACCTCATCAGCAGTGGTCCAGGAAAGACTCCTATTCTCACTGCTGAGTGCTACCAGTCTGGACCTTGTCAACTCCACCTCAGTGATCTCCAAGGGAAAAGGGGCCAGCCAGCTGCCAAGGAGCTGCTGGTGGTAGATGAGAGCAGGTGGGGCATCAGGGCCCATCTAAGGTATAGGGGACGCAATTCAGCAGAGGTCTCTCCAGGGTTTGCACAGGCCTCTGCAGGATTTCAGATTTGCGAACCTCAAAGAGTTTTACTTTCAGGCTCAGACCAAAAGTCAGGCCTGGTTTCCTCTCGTTTTGGCCTAATAGTTCATATACGACCCAGTGATAGAATGAAAACGATTAGTTTAAAACAGAGGCTCCCTCCATTCTGGCCCCACATAGGTCGAGAGTGAAAAGTGCTGGAACTGGGCCCTTACCAACCAAACTTTTTTTTTTTTTTTTTAAACTGTACCGTAATTTGTCTAAAAGCCAGCATAAGCTGGCAGTTCAGAGATGTACATGTTTCCATAGAAGCCATGGGAGCCGTAGCACTCTGAAAGGTACACGCCATTTTTGTATTTTGATGAATTACGACTCCGCGGGTTCTTGGAGAGATGCATTTTTCTCCTCCAAGTACTTTCAGATCTCATCTTCCCCTGGGCCGGGCAGCATGACAGTAGACAAATGGCTGAAGCCATCTTACTTTGTTTTTCCTGGCCAACAATTAGGAACATTTGTTGTCCTCTGTCAAGTTTCCATGTGAAATGCAAGCTCTATGCTAATTAAACTAAACAGGAAAAACATTTTTCTACACTCATGTAACTAATCACTCCGGTACCCAGAAACAAGCCCAGCCGATTACGACACAACTGTACAGTTTCTTTCACCCTCAAGTCAAACTTAGCTCAAAACATACATCCAGAATCTTTATTTAGAAAGATCTACACTACCAAGGACAAACCGTCACCTCTTCACACAGCTGGCGTCCATGGGATGGGCACTAGGGTGTGGAAATTCGGGGACATTCTGCAGATAAGACCAAATTAAAGCAATCCAGAGCCACAGGGACACCCTCCCAAAAGGGACTTTCTTGCCGGCTATCAGGACCAACCCCCAACTCTGACGTGGCCCTAGCTCTCCTTGGGATGGCCATAGGTTTCAGAGTTAAAATTAAATGGGGCAGTTCAGATCTCTAGGAGTTATTGTTTCAGGTGACTGCAAACTCCAGGAGGCACCAGTTACACTTGGGGCAGGTTTTCAAGCTTCTCTTTGGGTACATCTATACTACCCGCCGGATCGGCGGGTAGTGTTCGATGTATCGGGGATCGATTGATCGCGTCTCGTCTAGACGCAATAAATCGATCCCTGAACGCGCTCCCCGTCAACTCCCGAACTCCAGCTCCGCAAGAGGAGTAAGCGGAGTTGACTCCCCCACCAGAAAAGAGGCAGTTTGGGGTTTCAGAGTATGCACCCAACAAATGCATTTGTGGAACGGCTGGGTGGCTAGGGAAGAGAAGGGAAATAAGCTGTTTTCTCTGTTGTAAAATATCAAAGAACTCTTCTGTGGTAGGACAATGTGTTGCTAATTATAATCATGCAAAAAGCTACTTTTGTCTCGAGGGCTGCAGCGATTTGTCTGGAAGTGGAGGGAATCCAAGGACAGTCTTCTCCTCCAAACTGTCCATTTCCTGGTTTGACCCATGCCGTAATTTCCCAGCCTCATCTAGTGGTTGATGCACAGAACTCAGACTTGAGTTTGACTCGGATGGCTATAGGCTTGGTAGGTGGTCTGGATAAGTCATTTAATCTTCCTCTGGCTAGGATTCCCTGCTCTGCAAAATGGTGATAACTTATTCAGTTGGGCAAAGGGTTCTGAGATCACTCTGCACCGGGGGTGTGTGCAATGGGGGGTAAGCAGGGGCACAGTCACCCCCCCTCCCCAATTAGGGGGTGCACAGAACTGCTTTTGGCAGGGAGAGTGAGCTCCTCTGGCCTTGGGCCAGGGCGGGAGATGCCAGCTCCTCCGGCCCTGGGCCTGCGGTGAAGGATTCAGCTCCTCAGCTGCCAGGGGAGAGAGAGCGCTGCTCTGGTCACAGGGGGCACAGAGAGTGCCCCTCCAAAAGCAGCCATATTTTTATTCCTGCACACACCCCTGCTCCTCATAATGGCTTGTATGCTCTGGGGGTCGGACACCTTTTGGTGCAGGCAAACTGCGGAGTGGCCATTCCCCGACATGTTCACCGCAGCTGCAACCCCCCATACTGTGAGCCTTAATCATGCCAAGTTAATGCCACGTGCTGGCATGGCTGGAGAGAGAGCGTAATGAAACTACCTTGAATGTTGCTCCCGTGGCCAGTGGCAGAACGATCCAAGATCCTGCCAAAAAAATTCAGCTATTATCCAAAGCTTCCTTGGAAACTAACTGGTAATCCTGATCTTCCAGCAAGTACGAACCCTCCATGCAGTAAAGCTAACAGAGGAGACCTGCCAATATCCAGCTAAATCTGATTTTCTGTTATAGAACACAAATTTGATAGTTATATTCTGCTTGTGGGTGCCGTCTTTACTACAAGCACTGATCTATGGAAAAGCAGCTTAGAAGGGGAAATTTCCCTTCCCCTTAGAAACCTGACAAAGGCAGGAAGTTGCTGACATGGTAACTGCCCAGACAAATCTCCTTCAACATAATCCCGAGAGTCCACCATGCACTTAAAGACACCTGCTTCAGCCCGGTGGCTGTGTCTTGACAGATGGGCTGCTTGGAGTTGCCCATTGAACAGAACCAGATCATTCCAACGGGGTCTCTGGCATTCCAGCCAGCTCCCCGGCAAAGGTAGCCATTTAAAGATGTGCATTTAAACAGGCAGTACAGAGCCCGGTGATATTTTGGGGCAAATCCAGGCACCACGTTCAACGCCATGATGGTCCTCCTAGAAGCAGAGCCAGTGAGGTTCTGATGTGTGGGTGGAGGAGGAAGGGAACTGCAGTGTACAGGGGGAGGGAAGTAATTCATTAGTAGCGTAAGTTCAGCTTTGCAAAGATCCACCCATCATCAGGGCCGGATTAACCAAGGTACACGCACAGCGTCCCTGAGCTCGAGTGGCCCTCTGACCAGGTTTGGGCCCCTCTTGGAGCCGGAAAGCAGGATGGACCCCCGTTCACCAGCAGGGAAGAGGAAGGGGTGTGGATTGGGATGGGGAAGGCAGAGGCTCTTGGGAGTTTGGAAGAAGACAGTAGCAGATCTCCCTGGACTGTGGTTCCTGGGAGGGGGCAGACTGGTGTGTGTGGAGGATGCTTGGGGGGGGCGGGGGGGAAGGAGGGGTCAAGCTGATGGGATCTATCTTAAGGAAGATAGGGCTCCCCCCAAATTCTTTAATCTGGCCCTGCCTGCCACTCCGCACATGGGGCTGGGTTGGACAGGAAGAGCTGCCCAGGAGAGGGGTAGGAATAAGATCCAGCAATCCCTCACAGTACATGCTGGCCAGTCCTTTCTTCAAGATGGCGGCGTGTTGGGCCATTGGGCTGAAGTAATCTACAAGGAGCAGCTCTTCAGCTGCACTATGGCCTGTGCCTGAGGACACCTCCCCCCGACACTCCGGGGAGATACCCTGCTTCTTGTGCTGTGTTTGTGGGGTAACCCCTTAGGTTATGTCTCCACTTCGCAGCCAACCCGAGTGGCACATCCCTGCAGAATGTCACTACAAAGCCCGACCCACGGTACTGCATCCTCACTGTTTCAGCCTGAAGAACCACTGGCTACGCAGACGCATGGGCAAGTATAGAGACACACTATGTTTCTTTCCCTGTCATTCGGGGGAGAACTTGTCTGTCCTTCAGGGGAACTGTGGGAAAGGAACTGGAGGCCCTTCACTTCAGTGATCCAGCTTATGTCCAAGTAAAAGCAGAGCCTGGTTCTACCTCCCAAACCCAGCAGGGCCAGCTAGCTTGGACCTAAAACACCTCCAAACCTGCGTCAGAGACTTTTTTGTGTGACTAGTAGGGGTGTTAAGGCTACCACCCAGGTAAGAACCCTGTTGGCTGCGCAGTGTAGATGTACCATTACCGAACTGCCTGTGTTCACTAAAGTTTACACGGGTTTAAAGTAATGGCACAGACAGAGCCAAAACAAACAAAACATCCTTGTGGCAGATGCACATTTTATCATTTGTGTACACGCACAAAATGTTCAAATACTTGCACACAATGCGAGGGAACAGTTAGGAGAGGGGGCAGCCTGCTAGTGTCTTGACAGAGAATGTACTTCAAAGTGGTAAGCAAACCTGAAACCTGTTTGAGCACTGCATTTAAACTGTATTTGTGTGGAGCGCAGTGTTTGACACGTACGTTTCTCTTCCTGACTCTCAATTTTAAAAGCAAGCACAGTGTATCAATGCTGCACACAGAGTGTGTTTGCTAATGGCTACTCACCTAACAGCTTCTCATCAAATTAAGCACATCTCCCAGGGCAATGCTTAACAGCAGCCTAGTGTTTGCAAGCAAGAATACCCTACTTTACATAAACCCTTAAGCCATTGTTGGTTTTGCTTGAGCAAGCCATGTTTCTGAAGGGTGAACTTTTGTTACAAGGCAATTTACACATCTCACGGACATCCCTCACTAAATACACTTCAACTACATTCATTGACAAAACATTCTGTTTAGAAGTTGAGTCTTTTATCCATGACCTCTTGGCTAATTTATTTTTGCTCAGAGATACAGGAATGGAATGGCAAAGCCAGGATTTGAAGGAGGAGAAAAGGATGTAGGGTTGGTAGTCATGAGCCTATGAACAAACTCTTAAATAGACAAAATCCTGTAGTTTTAAGGCCTGCAGATTAACTAGACCTCCCAGCTCTGAGACACCGTGTGGAGCAGTTATTCACATGGAAACGCCCATAATGACAAGGTAACAAAAACAAGTATGTGTGTTACTTTGTTCCCAGTGAATTAACAACCTGGAAATCTGTTGCCCTTTTAGTTCTTTAGATTTCTGTTCCTCAGCATAGTAACAACCATCCGTTGGCAGATCCTGATGGGGTTTCTGTGATCCCAACCCGTCACATCATCCATGTTTCTGATACAGCTAAAGATTCTCCCCCCACACCTCCGCCCCTGGATCTTGGTCCTCATTCATGTCTTAATAGCACAATACTGATGATGTGCCAGGGAAGGGGAATCTCACCACCACTGAATCGTTGGTGGTACAACTACACAAGCAGTAGCATTTCAGTACAGCATGTCTTCAATATCTTCCTCTTCATGTCCCACCATCCCCATGCCCAATGCAATCTTTTCCTGTGTCATTTCAAGTTCATCTGACCTCAGCTGTTAGCACTTCAGGACAGGGACTGTGGGCAAAACTATCAACCTTGGGTCCTTATGAAAATTTAAGTTCCTAAATAAGGGCTGCCTCCTGCAAGATGCCGAGAGCTCCTGGGAAGTGGGGAGTCAATGAGCAAAAGCTGTTCAATATCCTGGGAAAGCGAGCCTTAAAAATGGCCCGATTTTCAGAGAAAATGAGCACTCCGAAATCTGTCTGAAATCCACCAGAGCTGTGGGAGCTCACCACCTTTGAAAATCAGGTCACTTTTATTTAGGTGCCCAAATATGGATGACAAGCCTAAATTCAAGCACCAGCTTTGAAAATTTCAGCCCACGTCTTTTCTTTTTTGCCTCCAAAACCCCTTTGGCACAGCAAAAATAACGGTGTGTGTGTGTGTGAGTGTGAATGAGAGAGAGAGTCTTTCCATTGGACTTCCCTAGGCTTTGTGTCAGGTACTAATGGCCGTTCTACTGAAAACATTCCTAATGGATGTATGTTAATATGTGGTGAAAACTACACAGTCCATGCTGAACATGAGAGAAGAGACACAAACAGTAACGAATACAGTCAACTCAAGCAATGATAGGAAAACAAGTAATCACACCTAAGCGTGAACACAACCACTGAAATAAAAATGGTTTCAGACACAGCATAGGAGAAGTATGGTTTGGTCAGATATGTCTGATTAAGTTACAAATGTGAACAGATGGACATGCCTTAAGTGCTGGTAACCCTTTGTCCCAAGTTCTGTTATATGGCTGGTCTTTAATCTCTCTCTGATAAGTGAAGAAAAGAGAAGAAATGCAAAGATCACATCCATTTTGATACATAGGTTAGCTAAAGACTAACTCGTCTGTGAGAGTGTCAAAAGCAGCACAAAGATTAAAGGACTTTTCAAGAGATTTTGTCTTCCCCAGACCTTTGCAGATTTAGCTTGCGAAGGAAAGTGGAGGGAAATGTTAGCAAGGTAATTTATTGAGGCTGAATTCCGACACGAAGGGAGAATGTGATCAAAGCCAGGCTGGGAAGATGGATGGGTCGCAAGAGCTGGGACTTCAAACAATTCCGTTAAATGAGCTTGAGTATAAGAAAATCTCCATGTGACATTTTTCAATTATGAAATGCACTAACACAAAAGGAGCTCTCGTTAATTCGCCCACAACCAGGTTACAATACTCCTCCATGATATTAAAATAAATAGAATTGGTGGAGTTATTTGCTACAGATAAGTTACTTTACAAGTTTAGCCCTTATTTCTGTTTGCTGTGTTTGCCAACTGATCCTGGCTTCTACAAAAGTACTAATTCCTTACAAGTAATTCCTGGATAGTTTATGCAAACAACAATTTGCTATTCATTATCTATAATGTGCAAATTGTCGTAAGTCATATGGTGTTGTTTCTGACTGGATGGCTTGAGAAAGACAAGATGGGTGAGGTAATATGTTTTATTGGACCAACCTCTGTTGGTGAGAGAAGCAAGCTTTCAAGGTGACACACAGCTCTTCTCCGGGTCAGATGACTTAAGAGTTTTAAAGAGGAAAACAATAAAAATCAGATTATAAATAAAGCCCTTTCCAACAAGAAATTTCAGACAAAATCATCTGTGTGAACATTGGTGAAACTGTTTGGATTTGTGAACATCTTTGTGAAAAAATTGGTGATCATCCAGATTAGCAACCAACCAACATAACTCCAGCAGCGTGGATTCATCATGTTGGTGCATGAAAGTATTCAGAAATCCCTTTCTGCATTCTTCAATAAGCTCGATCTATATATTACTTTAAAATAAATCCCATGCCTAATGACTAGCAGCAATGCAAAACCCAACATCCCTACCACTAATTCATAAAACATACACTTACTTTTCCTGCGAAGATGGACCAGCAGACATTTCACTTCTGGATTTATGGCATTAAACTCTCCCTGCTGTGTTGTCTCATGAAAAAGAGCAGAATCCACTGCAACAAGTATTCAAGAGGCAAGACACACTCTGTGGGGCAGACCCCGCTGTCAGTTGCCACAATTTTACTGACTTCAGGAGACCCAGGACAATTTAAGTCATCTGAGAATATGTTCCCATATGGGGCAACCTAAAATCCACAGGATAGGACACCTCACCTTCAAACACGTCTTGTTTTTGCCACTACCATTTACAAAACCACATGAAAACAACATGTCTTTGCCTATTTCCATTTTCCAAATACGTCCCTCACCTTCCTAGTGTTTCTAATGCAACAGAGGGCAACCTGATCTACTTTGTTTACTTGTTTTTATTTCAACACCACCATCGGCAGGCCACGGGAATGTTCACACTGGCTATCTATAGTTTGTTAGTTGGAGATGCAGTTTTCGTAGATATTCAGAGGATACACATTCCAGAAGGATTAATGATGTACAGACGGAGAAGGTACATCATTAGCTTCAGAAGCAACGACTTGGTATCAATAAATCATCTTTAGTGGAAGTAGCCTACCTTATGCCATAGTATGCCTTGTGGCTTTGGTCGTTTGCAGTCTGTTTTAATAGTTCTTGTTGGAGTTAGGATGTAATCCACAGTTAAATCATGGTCATCAAGCAGCTCTTCTGCAATCTCAACGACCTACAACGAGAGGGAAGAGAAATTTGGGAAGTATTTAAAACAGCCCCACCAGAACTGTGACTTTGCATGGAAAGTTTCACACCAGACAGCTTCCCAGATACCAAAAATCTCTCACTTAAGATGACGAGATAAGCAGATTACACTGAAACAACGCCACATCCAGACACAAGTCACTCCTGCTCTGCATATACTGAACTGTTACAACTGGAACTGAGTGATTACTTGATTTTTTTCAGTTCATGGGGTTGAACTGAAAAATTCATTTGGGGTTGATCCAAAGCTGAAATTTTGGGAGTTTTCCTCGACAAAATAAGAAACTGAAAAAATTATTTCATTCAAACCAGAATAGTATTTTTTTGTGTGTTTTGCTTTGTTTTGGGGTGCCTTTCCACCTTTTTAAAATTTTCTAAAGGCATCAAGCTAGATTTCTGAAACAAAATGTTGGTTTGAAAATGAAAAGTTGAAATGTCTCCTTCTGAAAAGGTCGAAACAAAATGTCTGACTGACTCCTTCCTTCCCCACCCAAGGCTTCATTTTTCATTTAGCCAAATTTGATCTGAATTTGCAAACAGTTTCACTCATCCTGAAACTGCGTTTTTGGGCAAATAATTCGTCCCAAAAATTCCATCCAGTTCTAATCCCGGCTGCTTATTACACTTATTACTGCTTATTTGCCTATAATGCAAGGTATTGAATGACTGCAGATGTGCTTTCGGAATGGTTCTTCAGCTCACCTGGCAGTCATGCACGATAGTAACTACCGGGGTGTCCTCTCGGATGGCTCCCATTGACACCATCATTGCATATTCCATATCTGCAAAACCTTCCCCTTTCCCGATTCTCCAACCTAAAATGTACATATAAAAAGCGAGTTAACACTTGAGGGCAGCAAAGTGCAAGAGATGGCAACAATAATTAGGCACAATGCTTGCAAAAAGGCAACAGATGTCTGGCACGTGAACCAAGCACACAGTGATATTCTGAGAGACCATCTGCACCAGGCTGGATTCAGGAGTAGGTACTGGTTAACCCAAGTATGAAGAAAACAGCTTAGGCTTCATAAAGAGGGGACTGGTTTTTGGTTTTTTTTTTGCAAGTGAATGTAATGCTGAAGAAACGTCTTGCACTGACAGCTGCCATACCGAGGTCACCCCCGAAATAGGTGGAGAATGGGCAGCTGCAGTGCAAGTCCTTTATGCTGCTCCCTTCACTCAACAGGCCTCTGCTTTGTCCTGGAGAAAGCATCCCTACAGGCAGAGAAGATCCGCCCTCATCACCATTCAACTGAAAACACAACACACCCAGAAAGACCCACACAATGCACCTTCAACACAATGGCTGATGTAACTCCACTATTGAGACTCCCAGCAGAGGGAACGAATAGCGATGGCATCTTTGTAATGTAGACACCAGCCTTCAGAAGCTAGAATGAGACCACTAACGCCTCACATGGAAAGAGATTACCTTTAAGTGTAAGACAGAGAAATTGATATCCTATTCCCTCACCACTTCCCCAACTCTAATATGTCTAACAACCTTTACCCCTACCTTTTTCAGAAACAGCCACCGATCCTACAACAACCAGGTCCACTTGGATTTTTGCATCCAGACCTATAGGCACACTGTAATCCTTTACCCCCTAAGAAGAAAAACATGATTTTAAGGATGTTTCACTTCCAGTTAAGGACATCATCATCATCAAAAATAATCAAGCCTCTTTTGCTCAAACCAAATAAATAACCACGCTCTGAAATGTCCCTTCCCATACACAACCAAATATCAGAAGTCTGGGAAGTTATTCTCCAAGGATTCAGTGACTTAGAATTCTGAAATACATTTTCTACTAAAAAGTAGATGCTTTTGGCATATTTCAGTTGAAACTCTGGCTTTTCAGCCCTTCTGAAAACCAAGCTAATTACTGAGCAGCCTAAATTTGTATTTGAAGCCTAACGTCAGGCTCCTATTTTTGAAAATCTTGGCAGACGGCGTGGAAAAATAATGCATTGCTCCAGTCACAGAAGGATCGCAAAGTGTGTTAAAAATTGTTAACAAATGAATCTTCACAATACGTCTGTGAAATAGGGAAGGGTTAACTTCAGTTTACAAATTGGACAGCTGAAGTTTAGAGACAAGGCTTGTCCACATGGGGATTTATTCCTGGTTGACTATGTGTGCAGATGTAAAAGTGGCTTTAACTAATGTGGAATAATGCAGTCTTATTTGGAATAAGAATATTCACACACATAGGGCATGTCTACACTACAGCAGCACAACTATGGTGCTACAGCTATTCTCTGGCACCACAGAATGGACACTTTCTCTGTTGGCAGGAGGAGGTTTTCAGTCAACGTAGTTGGTCAATCTAATTTTTAAGTGTAGCATAGGCCAGAGTTAATCAGGAATAGATAATTTGCTTTCAGTTCACACACTGCCTTATTCTGGACTAACTTTCATGTGTAGACAAATGCTAAACTATTTTTCCCAGGTCACACAAGAAGCCTGTCTGTAGCAGAACCAAGGACAGACTCTGGATCACCTGGCTACCTGTCTTATGCATTGGCCACTAGACTGTGTTTCTCTACACACCAGTTATCCCTCAATGCATACTCCAGTATGACCCACACTTTCTCCTGAACTTTCCTTCCTTGTCACATTTTGATGTCTGCAGCATCTCTGATGTAATGATGTCAAGCTGGGATACCTGAAGCAAGCTCTTCTACTTCAGAGTCTAGGGTATGGAGGTACATGTTACTGCCAAACATAATGAGCAGCTTATTTCCCCCATTCCTCCTCTACAGCATTTGTTCAGGACAGACTTCTGGAGCTGTAGATACTCAACACCTCTGAAAATCAGATCCAGCATGTCTCAACTTAGACACCCAAAAATGGGAGGCACTCAAAACGTGGGGGGTTCTCTTCTTTAGTTTCTTCTTTGTTCGATATTTTTGCTTTGAGCTTAACTCAAGGTAATTCACATGTTTTTAAAAGGATAAGGCGGACACTCCTCACACATCTGATCCAGGTGACAAACCTTTGTTCTTTAAGTTAGGTTGACACCCACAATAAAAAACAAAATGTTTACAATCTAGAATAAAATAAGGCCAGTGAAGACCAGCTCTTTATGGCTGATTTTCTCCATCTGTTAAATGGAGAGAATAATAGTTACTTGCCTATCTCCCAGAAGTGTGGTGAGGATTATTTGTACATACTTTGTGATTGCAAGGTGCAGGAGATGCATAATGACTTTATTCACTAGCACAGGTCTGCCTGAAAAATGGGACTGACATGATAGAAAGGTCATAGGTCAGATATGAAACTGGGCAGCAGGTCAAGAGAAAGTTACCTTTTGAATGACATATGGTACAACTTCCAACTCTTAACAGTTATAATAAAATAACAGCCTTAAAAGAACTCTTAACAGAGAAGCTCACTTTAGAGTTTCACACATGTCCAGTCTCCAAATTATATGTAGGAATCTGTGTTTGGACTGATGTCTTTACATTTTATTCCTTTCTTCACCTCTAGCTGCGGTTGGCCAATTAGTTGAAAAATGTTATATTTTTGTTTTAAATACTAGAAATAGATAAAATAATGCAGGATTCTGTGGCATACTCACTCAGCTGTGAAATATGACATTTTTACACTAGGGGGCAGCAAAGCACCACTTTACAGTTAACAAAAAATGATTCACTCAGCATTGACTTTTTCTGCACATCAAGGGAGTGACAGAAATTAGTTAATTTGGATGCTTTTTGATCATTTCTTTAAGAGTCAAAAGGGTAAAAGAACTGTCTCTAACCCCCTCCCCCGAAGTATTAACCATCATAAACATTACCCAGATTAAGCAACAAGTTAAAAACGTTAAATACTCTCCCCTCTAGGTTTTCCTAAGCACAGTTCAGCAGTGCAAGAGAAGGCAGAAACAATACGTGTCAGACTCTGAGGTTTTTAAGTGTGGAAATACAACCTCCAAAACTTTCTTGCCATGATCCAGGTAAAGAAAGCCATTGAGAATGAATATTTCTGCACCACTTCAATTTTAGTTTAAAAAAAACCCCCAACAACTGAAAACCCAAAACAACAAAGAGCAAAGAGATGGTGCATCTCTAAATAGCTGTATGGTTCAGATGAAGACGCATAAGGTTGATGTTTATTTCCAGCTTATCCACACGTTTTAGGGAGGCAAAGCAAGAGCCGAAATCCTTTGAGCATCAGCTATCTGGTAACAGGCCTGAAATGTCCTGCTTCTAGCTAGCCTGGCATTATCATGAATATAGTCGTCTGTGTGTTATTTCAGTGTTTCTAGTCCCGGGCCCAAACAGGGAGTGGAGGAGTGCCTGGAAGTAAAAAATCACCAGGGTAAAAATGTTCACTATACTTTTCTGAATCTCAGCAATGAATTTTGGTTCCCCTTTTCTCTCATTATTTGTGCTATGGTTACGTCTGGAAATTTGGATCCCCCTGCTCTCCTTACACATTGGTCTAGTAAGAGCCAGTCCACCGCTGAGTGATTTACAATCGGAAGACACAAGACAGGAATGAAATATTACCACCCCTGTTCTTACAAGGTGGGAGCAGAGGGACGCAAAGATTAAATGGTTTCTCCAAGGCTACATTGCGAAGATCTCCTTCGCCTCGGTCCAACATCTTAACTATAAGGCCACTGCTCCTTGCTTCTGAAATAGTCCCCCCAAATTCTGATACCTACTTGAGAGGATGCACATATTCTCAGGATCTCTTTAGTTGCTCCTGGTGGCGGGACAATCTTATTAAACAGCCCAGTTCTTAGTCGTGGTGTTGGAACCAACAAAGTTTTCTTTGCCTGTGATAACAGAAACCATCAAGACTGACATGCCAGAATTAGGGGACAGACTCATTTTTCTTTAAATATACAGAAAAAAAATCCTTTACTGTCAGGTGTGTGAGCACAAAGACCAACGCGCCTCTGGGCAAAAATACAGAATTACCATTTGTACAAATAAACAATTCTTAATACTTGCAAATGAATCCTTTCTAATAAGCAAGACAATGAAATCAGAGAAGATTATTTCAAAGATGAACTAATCTAAATGCAAGATCATTCACGACGACAGTGGAACGATCTCGTTTCCATCACGTGCTGATCCCAGACAGTCAGTGTGAAATGGGGCACACTGGGAGATGTTACATTAATGTTATGGATGCAATTCAACCTGGATTTATTTATTTATGCAGGCTTTTGCAAGTCTGTATCAGGACACGACCCAAAGCCACGGGGGCTTTATGAGAGGCATTTTTATCCCACAGCTATTGTAGTAGCTGTACCCTGAAGACTTACAGCTATACAGAGAATCTTTCATTCTGCTGTGAAAAGTGTCCTGTACCAGCTAGTGTGTACAGGAGGGAAAGTATCTAGTGATGAGAGCAGAGGGCTAGTTTTCCTGAGTTCTATTCCAGGCTCTCCCACTGACATGCTAGGTGCTTCAGTTTCCCCATTTGTCCAAGTGGCAACAACACTTATCTATAAAGTTCACATGTGGCTGGTGCCATATAAATGCCAAAAACCCATGGACAAACTGGTCTGCTCAAGCGCTTGGGGTTGCCTCACTCTCATTTAAAGGAGGTTCAATTACCTGTAAGGTCACTAGCCGAACTCCTTCTAGTGGTTTGTCAGGGTCCACTTTGACCTCCCATACTCTGTTGAACACTTCAAGCTCTTGGACAGCCTGGCAAGCCTGGTGAGAACCCTGCATCGATGGAACAGTCATTAAAAAGGAAACGGAATATCATCACTTACGTCCAGCGTTAGAAAGCGAGCTGTCTTCTGGGGAGCATCAGGGTTTATTTTAATGGTCTTGGCACTTTTGAATTCCTGTAAACCTGGGAGCCTGCTTGCAGCATGCGAAGCACCCTGTTTTCATAAGACAGCAGCGTGTCATCAGACTGTTTACAACCTTCCAAAGCCGAGAGGGGCAACCTCTCACCTTCCATCAAGCAACGCAGTTGAATTCCCTACATCTAACACAGACCTGCTGGATCGTGCTAAATCGGTGACATCTCAGAGACTCATAACCACCCAGACTAAAATTCAAGTGCCTCATGGGACTCGTTGGGTACCCACAACTCTTGCTCCCATTGATAATCTCTAGTGAGTACTCTACTGGCATCTTGTAGTCCACGCCAAGTAAGGGCTGGCGCCAGCGATGCTCCACCAGAAGCAGACTAGGGACTGAACTGTGCCTCGGCCCCCTTGTTTCAGGATGAAGTAAAGCCCCACCAGCCCCTTTTCCTGGGGAAGTCGCTTCCCCCTCTGCACCAACTCAACTGCACAAGCTGGTGCTTTGGGTTCATCCCCTGCCCACTCATTCTCCATCCACCTGCCCAGGCAAGAAAGCAATGGCTTGGTGGCAGCCATTCTCCCCCTTGTGCTGCTATCCATCTTACTGATAGCCCATGCGAGGAAGCCCAGGGGCTCATTACAACTACTTATTCCCCTGAGCAGAACCGTAGCCAGAGTTGTAATACAGCTGTCAGGATTGCCTCCCCACTCTGAACTTTAGGGTACAGATGTGGGGACCCGCGTGAAAAAAGAAATAACCCCCACAAGCTTATTTTACCAGTTTGGGTTAAAATGTTTTTTCCCAGAACACAAATTTTTTTGTATCTGGACCTGGTACACTGCCACCACCAAACTAGGTTTAGGGTAGTTTGGGGACCCTTCTTTTCCTTTTCACTAACCCCCCAAACTTCTTCCTTCCCTGGGAAGCTTGAGAGAAAAAAACCCCCAAACCTCGCCTGACTCTGCGAGACGTGCCCGATCCAAAACCAGGATCTTACACAATGAAAAACAAGCAGTCAGCTTTTTAAAAGAAAGATTTTAATAAAAGAAAAAAAGAAAGGAATAAATCCCTTATAACCATCAATAGAACAGCATCTACCATAATCAACAAAAGGATTCAGAAACCAAACCTCTCCCCTGAGGCAATTTTCTCCCACAGTCGATATCTCTGCTGAAGCTTACAATATTAAGAAGCACTCAGCCAACACTCACCACTGAGAACTTTTCAAGTGATAAAGAGAAGGTAAACTTACTGACTACAATACTTAATAGAATCTTATAGTTATAGTGAAAGACATGGCTGTGTTCCCCCCATAGCCGAGGTGAACAGAGAAAGACCCAGAGAGAAACTGAAACTTAAAATCCTTTGTCTCCTGAGGAATTTCTCATTGGTCAGTTGTCCACCTCTCAGGTTACCTTTAGCTTAACCCCTTACAGGTAAACACTAATTTTAGGCTACTTTACACTTATGACAACAGCTCTGAATGTTTAGGGGGCAAATCCACTGTCCAAGTGCAGGAGAGGATGGAAAGAGCTTTCTCTCACTCAGCACACCCACACTGGAAGCAGACACACAGCCATCGCTCCCTGAGAACGAGTGCACATCAAAACAGCAAGTCACTGGGCAGGCTGATAGAATGGCCATGGCCCCGCACCCTTGTGCATTTTGATGCCAGTGGTGGATATCCTATATTTTATAGGTACGTTACATGCCACTTCTGACCACACTCTTGTTTCTCCCTGCCCAATGACCAGGGGGCACTATGGCTGCAGCTTCCCTAAGCCGAAAATATGGCTCAGCCACCACTGCCCAGTTACCTCTATGTACCTCTGGCTCTCAACATTTACACAACCCTATTTCAGCAGCACATTATAGACGGGGTAAACTAGGGGATAGAGCACAGGACTGGGACTCAAGGGACCTGGATTCTATTCTTATCCCTACCACTGATGGGGAACCTGGGGCAGGGCATCTTGGTGCCTCAGTTTCTCCATCTGTAAAATGAGGTCATGATATTGACCTCCTTTGTACAGCATTTTGAAATCCACTGATAAAAAACATATAAGAGCGAGATATTATTATCTCATTCAGTATTTAGGGATATGAACTGTACAAAACCCCCTAAAGTTTTTCAGTTATATTTACCATTTATTATTCTGATGTTTTTTTCCCCAATCCATCCCACCTGCTATGGTTATTCACTAATTGTACAGACTGCTGGGATACATGACTGACAAACATTTTCTGATATACATCAGATTAACCCATTTGTATTTCATACATGAAACAAACCCTTAAAAAAGAAGTGGACTTCCGGCCAAGAGAACCTTTAGTTTGCCATACAGCTGGAACGCCTGTTCTTCCTTTCTGAGAACCCACAATACCTTGAAATTGGGGATCCGGTGATGCACTGGTCTGGGGAAATCAGCCAGGTTATTTGCTTCCATGTAGTCCCAGATCTTCTTCCGGATATCCCATTTGGAGACACCTTGCAAAAGGCAATAAGGAGCAGAATCAAAGCACGGCATGGATGAACTAACAGAATATAGAGTGGGGTGCCAGGCCAGTGAGATAAAGGATAGTGTTTCACCCTAACGAAGTGTTGAGGACACACTGGCCAGCCAGCCTGGAAGTAGCCCTCCCATATCTCAACTATTGCAGTTATTTCCACGGGAAAAGAAGACTGCTGAAGAGCACAAAGCACTCTATGCATTAGGGGGCTGAGAAGATTTGCACCCCCTGCTCTGACCTCCACAATCAATGTGGGGATGGAGCGCCCCCCCCCGCACAACTCCCCCCTTTTCAAGATGGGGGCACCTACCATTTCCCCCTTGTCTAGCCTCCCTGGCCCTGGGGCTATCGACCCCCCACCCCCCACCCTGGGGCTAACGACCCCCCCCACCCTACACCCTGGGACTATCGACCCCCCACCCCCCACCCTGGGGCTAACGACCCCCCCCACCCTACACCCTGGGACTATCGACCCCCCACCCCACACCCTGGGGCTATCGCCCCTCCAGGCACCCCAGTGTGAGCCCCCCCACCCCTCTCCTCCCCAGGGACTCCCGGCAGTTCCCACCCCCGCTCAGCCGCACCCCCGCCTCCATGCCCCCTGCCCGGTACCGCCCCGCCTCCGCCGAGCCCTTCAGCTGGCGGCCCCACGTGTCTGCGGGGACTACGGCGGCCGGGAACGGACAAGAAGCGTCAGCCCGACGGACCGACACGCGGAGGGGGCGGGGCTGGCTTGGATCTCTAGCGAAGCGCCCTGCCCCCCCCGCCACACTTCCCCTCCCCCAGCAATAACCAACCCGCCTGATGGTTGCAGTGGAGCCTGGATGTGCGCGGCGCTGCACAACCCCTCGGAAGAGCCAGCCCCCGCCCTGCGGCGCTCACAGCCTGGGAGGGAGGCAAACCCGCGCCGAAGGGACTTGCACAAGGGCAGGGAATAGACACCTCGTCTGCCAGCAGCTCCCACACAACACAAGCCACTGGCCCAGGGGTGTCTCCGGGGGAGCTGGGATAATGTGTATAGTGGGGGGAGGGGCTGAGAGCCATTGAACCAAACTGTAAGCCCCTGTATATAATGGAAACCACTTCAAGCCAGGGCGTGCTGCACTCCAGCACCCTAGTTCCAGCACGTCTGGGTGTCTCCAACAGGGCCCAAAATGTCCCTGCTAAAAACTGGGGATTTGCGACATGCCCAATGGAAAGAGCATCACCGGGGCTCTTTGCAACCAGGCAAGGAATCCACTTCCAAGCAGCTGTGGATAAACAGAGACACTGTGAACATCCCCTGCAGCGAATGAAGCCCGGGGCGCAGCAATACCTGGGGGGCTAGTGAAACAAACAGAGAAGCTGGCATCTCTCATTGCTGTTGTCCGACATGAGAGCAAATAATTCGACTGTAGAAGTTCTTTCACTCTTGGTTCGCCTTGGACTCTAACCCGGCTTCCGGCAATGAGCTCTCTGAGGAGGAAAGCGATATTATCCCCATTTCACAGATGGGGAAGTGAACAGTGGGGAGCTTAAAACCCTGATACTGCAGTTAGTCTTCTGAATATTAAGTACATGCTTGTACAAGGCAGAAGTGGTTTGCTCAATGTCACCAAAAAATCTGTGGCAAAGCCAGGAATCAAATCCAGCTCTCCTGCTTCCCAGCCCAGTTCCTCAACCACAAAGTCTTCCTTCCTCTCACTTACTTCTGGCCTCTGTGAAGTAACAACAATTCCACACTCAGCTGCAAAACTACTTCACAGTAGCAAATCATAGCAGGTGGGGGAAGGCTCTGGGCTCCAATCCTTGGTGGGAGAAGAGTTGGCATGCTCTTAACATGCCATAACATTAAATTGCAATTACCGCAGTGCAACTAAAGTGCACAAGGGATAAAATGTATCTAGCGGCATGATTTCTTTGCACAGCATTGTACTTATTTATGCATCTGAGAAAAATACTAATCTCTGAGCCTGATCTTGAATTTTAACTAAGGTTTACTTCTTCACCCAGCGCACAATCAACCTGTGGAACTCATTATCAGTGAATGCTGTGAAGACCGAAATAAAACTAGATACATTGATGGGGGATGGCTACTAGCCAAGATGGTAAGGGATGCCACCCTATGCTCTGGATGTTCCTAGCCTCTGACTGCCAGAAGATGGGACTGGACAACAGGGGATGGATCACTTGATGGTTGCCTATTCTGATCCTTCCCTTGGAAGCACCTGGCATTGGTCATTGTTGGAAGACAGGATACTGGGCTAGATGGACCATTAGTCTGAGTCAGTATGTTTGTTCTTCCAGTCAATGGGATTTAGTTCTAATTAAGGATTGCAGGATGGGATCCCATGCTATAAAGGGCATTTTTTTAAATTGGGGTACTTCCCTGTCATGGATATATCCATCATCCAAATTCGACTGTATATGCAGTCCTCAAACCCAGCAGGATTACTGAGCCTTCAAGCTTTGGGGCAGGGGAGAGTTGTTACAGACTTCTGCCCTATTCCAAATAAGGAGCCTTAGTGGAAATATTTGATTTAAATTAAGTATCCTCTTGTGAGTGTCTGGGTATGATACTCTTGGCTCCGCTTTCTTATTTGAAATGTCTTATTGGTGGGCAACTGCTATGTTATAACCCAGCAGTCTGCAGCTGGGGATTACAAGGTGTCTTTTAGCTCAGTTTTAATAAGAACAATATAAATGGTTGCATGGCCCAAATTCATGAACAATGGTGATATTCTTCCTAAAATGAAATGCACAAAGGGACAGGCTGTGCCATAACTTTGAAAGTGGAAATCTGTGGGGAATTGTGCTTAAAAACTGAGAACACAGTGTAGTCCTAAAACGCTATTGAAATATCTTGGTCTTTCTTTTGATTGTGTGCTACACCTGGAAAAACACATTAATAAAAGTGCCCCACAACCAATTACATTTTTGTTTAAATCCAGTAGTTTATGAACAGAACAATGTAAAATCTTGAGACTGAATTTCACTTCTCTATGCTATTCAAAATAGCATTTTACTCTCTTAAATTTAATGGGATATTACATTACAGTATTTATTATTATTTATAGAATTAAAATATTCAAAAATGACTCAGGGAAGACAGAATTCCAAGAATCTGAACATTCCTGTATCAAGTGGAATAGAGGGTCATGGGAACAATGAAACCTAGGTTTATTTTAAAGGGTGGTGGTGGGAGAAGGCTTATGAATTTAGGTTCAAATCTGCTTGGGTTGGAGGCTACTGATATACAGCCACAGTCAGAACTGACTGTTACTGTGCCAACCAGAAAGCAGAACAAATTAGGATGCCCCTTTCTGAATAGTTACAGATGTACTGCTGGGCAGATACAAATGCGTTCTTTCCTCGCTACGGCAGTTGATTGCATAAGTGTTTTCTCTGACACATCTGTACAAATAAACGTAAAAGAAGTCAGCTGTTTAGGAAATCTTTTCTGCTCAAAGTTCATGGTGCATTTTTGGACATCAGTTAATATGAACATGTTTGGCTAAATGCAGAACAGTCCCCATAACCCTTGAGCTTGATGATGTTTCTCTTGAAGTCCATGGGGAGACTCACCCTGATTTCAATAAAAGCAATTAGGGCCTTGGGTAATGGGATCCATCCTGGAAGACTGGTACATCAAAACCAATGGTTCCCCATCCGAGTCAACAGACCATCCATGTAAATCAGATGTTTGAGGATTTGGAGGCCAACTCTTCGCTTTCGATTCATGCAAAACTCCCAGTAACATTTATTTGTTTTTGTAGGGAGTTAAGGATTGGGCCCTCGATGAGCTATTTACAACCTCTCTATAATTCAAGGTAATTAGGATACCCTCAATCTGATGAAGCAGAACCTTTGGAAGGATAATTCCTCGATGTGGACTGAAGTGCCTATAATTATCACCTCCCCTTTTAGAAATAATCTACTGTGTATCAGAGAAGAAGGATGTCTCATAGGCCTGACTAGGATTTGCGGGGTCTGTGTCCCAGTTCCGCCACAGACTTTCTGTGTGACTGTGGGTAAGTTAGATAGCAGCTTAATGCCTCAATTTACCATCTATAAAATGGAGCTGATAGTACTTTCCTATCTCACAGTGGCATTGTGAAGATAAATACATTAAAGATTACGGGACACTCAGATGGGAGGCCATATAATGATCTAAGATAGATAGATTCCATTATGTATCTTAAGAAGCCAGCAAACAATAGTTGCTTAAAAGAGTTGGTCTTCTAATAAAGGTGAAGCAGAACTGTACTTGATGCATTTGGGAACATTTAGAGATGGGCTCTTAAATTAGCATCTTGCCGAACAATTGAGGCCTCTTTTACAGGTTTCATAACGGGATTTCAGTCTTCAAACAATAAGACTGAAATCCCATTTGCTCAAAATCACTTTTCTAAGATCTCTTTTCTTACTGTCATACATATATTGCCAACTCCAGCTTTAGCACTAATGGTCCAACCCAGCTCCCACTAAAATCGATGGAAAGTCTCTCCTTGGTTTCAATAGAAGTTGGATCAAGCCCTAACTATCCCTAATGAAAGGGATTATTCTGGTCTATTCTACTATAATTCCCACATTGCACATTTCACTGTGGTATCTGAATACCTATTAATTTTGCTTAAAATTGGAATATATTATAAAGAAAGATAGATCAGGTGCGTGAGGTAATAGATTTTCCTGGGACAACTTCTGTTGGTGAGAGAGACAAGCTTTCAGGCTTACACAGAGCTCTTCAAGCTCCAAAACTTGTCTCTCTCATCAACAGAAGTTGGTCCAGTGAAAGATATCCTCACTCATCACCTCTTTCTAATCTTCTGCTATCCAGGAGGTTACAACGCTGCTTACAAAAATAGTGAAAGATAGGCCATTGTCTTATAAGAACTAGTAAAAATTCAAGCATTTGATTTAGAGGGGAAAATCTGAAGATCTCTCTTGAAGTGTTTTACAGTTTTAGAAGAAGAAGAAAACCAAGGAATGGTTCCAAAAGCCTGGATTCCAGATCCCCTTTGTATTTGTCCAGTGCTCTCCACAATTCTTGCAAGCGCCTTTTATTGCAAATCCTTTCTTCAGCCTCAGAAATTGGCACATTACAGGTAGTAATAAAAGCAAGCTTGCAAATTCCCTGAAATTGAAAGCTGAAAAATAGGCACAGATGCATTTCTGTGCTTTATTTTCTGTCCTGGAGATTAAATGACTACAGTAAGGTAATTACTTGTAATGCTTTGGTTTGAAGAATTATTAATTAAATAATTATTATCATAGGCAGTACTATATAAAATACAAGTAAAGACAACCCTAGAATCTCAATATCATTTGGTTAAGAGAAAAACTAAATTGCAAAAAGCAAAGAAACAAAAAACCAAAACAGAGCTATGTTGCTTCATTTTGCTGAAATTGTATGTTAGATCCCGCTTGTTATGAAACAAGTTTCTACTTGCTAGTAAACTCTCTACGGTTGTATAACGTTTTGCACAGGAAACAACAAAACAACGGAGGCTTTTCAAGGCAGTCAGGGTTGAAACGAACTAACTTGCTTTGAGTCAGACACATTTGGATCTTCATTTGCTGCTGTGAACTGATGCTCTGTATTTGGGTCATTTTCCCATGCCCATTTTCAGATGTCCCTACTTCTGTTGTGTTAGTCCCTGAGTCTGCAAAGACTTTTCTGCGTATGCTTAGAGTTAGGGCAAGTATGTGCATATATTTTTGCAGGAAAAATGTTATCACAGGAACAGCAAAGCTTAGTTTTTCATTGCCTGTGCAAAGGTTGTTTCTTCTTTGGAATAAACTCTTGCCTCTCATTTCTGTCCCTTACTGACACACATCCGTAGGACAGTCCCCCCCAAAACACTAGTCTACAAAGCTCGTGTCTAACATCTGATCAATTTTTGATGGTACAACTGTTCTGCCAGGATAAGTCCATAAGGTGTCAGCACCAACATTGTTACCGTTAAATGCACTGGCCGTTTGCACAGATAAATATATACGTTCTCCTGTGTATCCCCTAGAGGGCACCAAAACCCACAAAGTGAGCAAACTAGACGTTCAATGGGGGAGTTCAGGTAATGTTTGAGGAAAGTCTCACTTGGCTACCAGAGCAACTGGTTCTGTTGTTGTCTTTGCAGAAAAGCAACGAGACAAATCTCCTGTCTGATTAGTTCAGTCTTTGCAACTGGGTCTTTGCAATTTTCTTGTGTCTCATAAAAACATTCTCCAAGATTGCAAGGATATTTCAAACGGGGGTGGGGGGAGGGTAGTGGAAAGGTTCATTTATTGTTTCCTAGTGCCTACCAAGGGTAAATAGAAGATTTAAAGACAAAACCTCTGGGCACATAGAAGCTGTTGTTCAAATAACTCAAACAAACATTGCTCCCGGGAGTCCTAAAGGGGAAAACAAAAGGAGCCGAAGCAGTCCAAGGAAAAGAAAATTTTTCTTTTCCACCTTTGCGCCCTCGGTTGAAAGGATCTCTCTAGTTTGGGGCTGAAACAATGTTTTTTCTGGTAGCTGAACGTTGTGCTATTCAGATTCTTTGAATTTAGACTCCACGGATTTTCCAAATACGTGATGCGGGGACACAGGGCGTCTTCGGTTTCTTTAGAAACTTGCGCTCGGTAAAGTTTTCAGAGTGGTGAACTGATGGGAGGTAAGGTTTAATAATAAGACTATGTGCTGAGACAAAGTTTTAACCTTTAGGAAATAATAAGTCAAAGAGCTAAAACTCGCCAGTGTTTCTTTGGGCAGAGTTTGGCTTTGCAACTTTTTTTACATAGAATATGATTTTTTTTTTAAAAAGTCCCTGTATGGTTATTGTGTGCTTTAAAACGATCAGGGCTGATCAGAAGTGTTGCACTGAAAGCAACAGTTGAAAAATGTGAAGTCATTCTAAAACATGTCAAATACACCGCTTTCCTCCGTTAATACATTTAAATGAAACACCAGCAAGTCTAAACTCATTTGCTTTTTAATTTTCTTGTGAAAATCATCCTGGCATTTATTCTACATAAATAAATCGACGCGTGTCATTTGAATGTATTGCCATCAAAACGAAGGTGAACGTTTTTAAGAAATCAACTGCATTTTACAATCAGTTTCCATTACAGGTTTTGGGTGGATTTTCAAGTGTTGGGTAAATCACTTGCCCTCTTGTATGAATTCGTTCACAGGTAGCTTTTATGATTCCCAGCAGTTCCCAAGTAGGAACATTAGCCCTGAAATACATTACCCTATATGGATCCCTGATAGTTATGTACTGAGTGCATTTGTTAAGATAAATAAGGAACGACTCTCTCTCTCAGACACAGAGGAAATTCCCTTTTTGTTAAATGTGTCCCTGTCTGAAGCTTTACCGATTCCCGAAGACTGAATTTTGCTCAGCACAGGCTGTTAGGTGATCTTTTAAAAAGTCGCATGCCGTAAATTATAGACGGAGGGCCTTATTTCAATAGGCAGCGACACAGTCTGAGTCTGTAGCTATTTTATTCTGTTTTAATTTCCATTCGTCTTTCAGAAATTTGGATCCAAAAAGGTGGTTTGTTTCTTTTTTCTTTTAATTTAAATTGGGAGCGGTTGGAGAGGCGGTTTCTTTCTTCCCCGGTCTGCTTTTGACAGAAACGGTATCTACCATCAAGGCAGTGCAGTTCACAGCAGCTTTGCAAATCCAGGAATTTACACTCTGCTAGCATGCGTCCCTAATTAACCGAATCCGATTGCCTGTAATGAAATCATTAGGGAAAGCAGGAGGGGCGGGTTTCACAAACCCAAGAAAACTCATCTCGCTGTGGGTCTTTTTCTCCTGGGTCTTTTTTGTTTTCTTTTATTTTTTTTTCGTTCGCTCAAATCGTTTGAAAGTGTTAGAGGAATCTGCAACCTTGCTACCCCCAAATATCCCACGGCCGGCTATTTGGTCTGAGAGCAGCCTATGCCATGAAACGTGATGTGTGCCATCCCATAGCTTTCAGGGCTAATGCTTTTATAGGTAGCTGGGCTACAAGTAGCGTGTGAGAAAGAACCCAAGAAAATGAACAGCCCCTTTTGAAAATCCCTCCGAGGACTGTGTGCGTGTGTGTGTCTATGTGGGGGATTAGACTGAAAACTAAAATGGATTTTAAATGGGAAGCTCTGTGTTTGTCCAGCATCCCAGGTTTCCTCCGTTAAGACCCTGGAGGGATCAGGAGCGTGGTTTTAGTGACCGCTAATCATTGCGATCAGCTCGTCATCAAACTGGCCTGGTTTACTGCTTACAGTCCGTTCCCTTCATGCATTACATTGCATGTCATTTCAAGTTTCTACATGGCGAGCAAACAAGAGTCACTCGTGATCCGCTTTGGATGCTCGTTACCTTCCAACGCCTCCAAAAAAACACAACCCCTCTGCGTTTACCTTGGTCCCAGCCCCGCTGTTCCACCGCAACCCACCCCCCCCCGCCCCGGCCCATTGATTGGACAAAGCAATCCCAAAGTGCACCGCGATTGGCTCAAAGTCGAGGGCAGAGGCGTGGCCAGCGAGGAGTAAAAACTCGCCTTCGGCAAGAAAAGTTTTGAAACTTTCCCAAACCCTATAAGGGGAGTTTGCATTTGCGGGGCTCGCTGGTGGCTCTGCGCGCGCACACACACGCACACTGGACTCACACGCTCATCCACAGCCCTAGAGTTTATTTTGATTCTGAGTTCGCAAGGCGTTTTGGTGGTTCCTGAAGAATTTTTGTTGTTGTTGCAAGAATTCTCTTTTTTTCCCCCTCAAGACTTTTCTGTGCCTGCGAGAATTATTCCCTTCTCCCGCCTCCCTTCTAGCAGCAGCTTTTACCTTGAAACAAAAAAACCACCCCAAAACAAACCAAAGCGATCACTAGATATCCGCGCTGCACGCTCCTGCTGGAGACCCTGAAGGATGCTGCTGATTTACTGCTGCTAAGGACCCTTTTGGATTTGGGCAGCTTGTGTTTGAGACTCTCTCTCTCCCCTTCCTCCCTCACCCTCCAAATCCGCAGAGGAATCCCATTGGGGTGAACCCCTCTCTCCTCCAAGCCCCTACCCTCTTCGTTCCCCCTCCCCCGGAGCTTTCGTCCCCTTGCGATTTGGGGGAGCCCCATCCAGGATGCAGGCTCGCTACTCCGTCTCCGACCCCAACGCCTTGGGAGTGGTGCCCTACCTGAGCGAGCAGAACTACTACCGGACCGCGGGGACTTACAGCAACATGGCCAGCCCCATGGGCGTCTATTCGGGCCACCCTGACCAGTACGCGGCCGGCATGGGCCGCTCCTACGGGCCTTACCATCACCACCAGCCGGCGGCCCCCAAGGACCTGGTGAAGCCCCCTTACAGCTACATCGCGCTCATCACCATGGCCATCCAGAACGCCCCGGACAAGAAGATCACCCTGAACGGGATTTACCAGTTCATCATGGACCGGTTCCCCTTCTACCGGGAGAACAAGCAGGGCTGGCAGAACAGCATCCGCCACAACCTCTCGCTCAACGAGTGCTTCGTCAAGGTGCCCCGGGACGACAAGAAGCCCGGCAAGGGCAGCTACTGGACGCTGGACCCGGACTCCTACAACATGTTCGAGAACGGCAGCTTCCTGCGTCGCCGCCGGCGCTTCAAGAAGAAAGACGTGCCCAAGGAGAAGGAGGAGCGGCCGCCCAAGGAGCCGCCCAAGGCGCCGGGCCTCGCCAGCCCGGCGCTCCCCAAGGAGCCCCCCGAGAAGAAGGTGGTCATCAAGAGCGAGGCCTCCTCGCCGGACCTGCCGGTCATCACCAAGGTGGAGACGCTGAGCCCCGGGAGCGGCAGCCCGAGGAGCGTGGCTTCCACCCCGTCGGGCTCCACCGAGAGCTCCCTGCCCGAGCACCACCCGGCCGGCAACGGGCTGCCGGGCTTCAGCGTGGAGAACATCATGACCCTGCGGACTTCTCCCCCGGGGGAGCTGAGCCCCGGGAGCCGGGCCGGGGCCGGGCTGGTGGCGTCGCTGCCGCTGGGCTACCCCCAGGCGCAGCCCTCGGTCTACAGCCAGGCGTGCGGCCAGGGCATGGAGGCGAGCGGGAGCTACCAGTGCAGCATGCGGGCCATGAGCCTCTACACCGGGGACAGGGCGGGCCACATGTGCGTCCCCACCACGCTGGAGGAAGCCATCGCGGAGCATCCCAGCGGCACCGCCTCGCCGCTGGCCACCATGAACCTGGCCGCCAGCCAGGAGAGCGCGCTGACCCCCAGCCACCCGCACCCCGGCCCCGGGCAGCCGGCCGCCTCCTGGTACCTCAACCACAGCGCCGAGCTCGGCCACCTCCCCGGGCACACGTTCGCCTCCCAGCAGCAGACTTTCCCCACCGTCCGGGACATGTTCAACTCCCACCGGCTGGGGATCGAGAGCTCGCCCCTCAACGAGCATCAGGTGAGCGGCAACACAAGCTGTCAGATCCCCTATAGATCCACGCCCTCCATATACCGCCACGCCACCCCCTATTCCTATGACTGCACTAAATATTGATTAGCCTTGACTCTCCTGGGGAGGGCAATTAAGCAAACACTTAAGACGGCATAAGGAAATACTTTTACAACCTCTAAGCGGACCTGGGAACCAAAGAGTTTCTAGACCCTTAATCCTCTTCCATCATCTGTAGATTGCAGACAAGTAAATTCTACTTGAAAAGGGATATCTTTAAAATATAGAGAGAGCCATCTAAACAAAGTGGCAAAATTTATATGCTAAAGTATAGGAGGTCTCCGAAAATAAGTTATGGACCAATATCACCGCGATCATTACGCGATTAAAAAGGAAAAATATATATATATTATATATATATAAATATATGTCCTGGGTATTTTAAGTTCTCTTATTGTGCTGTAAAATGTGTGGATTTCTAATCAGGCTAATTTTCAGAGCCATTAATATAATATTTAAAGTTGAGTTCACTGGATTATTTTTTTTATGTTGCCCAACAATTCCTAACAGCCCAATTAATTACAAGTGATTTCTTCTTCCCCCCCTTTTTTGTACAAGTATGCAAGAGAATTTCTTCCTCTTTAGAGCTGTTCTTTTTACAAGGCGAGGAAATAATTTATTTTTGTTGGTGGATTTTTTGAGGGGGAGGGGAGAAAAAGTATCTGATACTTTTTTTATTTACGACAGTGTGATGTTTTGTATAAAAGTCTCCACCCTGACCATTCTTGAGAACTATTTGTTTTTATTCTACTTCACGCTTGTTTGTCTTATGTGGTCTTAATCGTTGTACTTACCTTAAAATAAATCCATGTTGTTTTCTTCTGCTCAAAGTCTGGCGCATGTGTGTGTGTATGTGTGCGTGTGTGTGTGTAGTTTTGCAACTTTTTCTGATCCCATTTTTCAGGCAGAAAACGTGGAACACGTTGATATTAAAACCAACTAGATTTCTTGGAGACTAAAGGGTTATTACTTTTTATTATTATTATTATTATTATTTGTTTGTTTGTTTAATTATTTAACAAAGGCTCAGTTCACATGAAGATCTGATGCAGACAAAATAGCAGAGCTGAAATGAAAACGTGTAGGCATTCCTGGGTTAGCTTAAAGAGGCTTCCCAAGATCTGAAACTTTGCAGAACACTTTGCAAATCCAGGACAATTGGCCAGCTTGAAACTAGAGTGAGATACTTCAATCCGCAAATTAGGTGAGTGAAAGAATCCTCACCAGGACAGGTTCTGATTAATCACTCTTATTTTAATCGTTTTCTTGACAGTTTTATTTACCTACTGAGCTGTAGGCCTTATGAAGTGCTTTGTATGTAGTTAGTTACCTCTCAGTTCGGCAGAAATATACTACAGGCAGTGGCCCCGCTAAAACAACAGTGCAGAGAAAGAATAAATTAATAAGATCCTGTGAGGATAATCAGAAATATAATTTGATCTGCATCTCATTAAGAAGTCCTAATAACTATTCCAGCAAATTCGTATTAGGATGGTTTTACAGCACTGTCTGAACGCATTCTCTTTTTGATTCGTTTCTTGTACAAAAGATCTATCTTCATCTTCTGCTTCCTCTATTTAATTTGAGTTCTCTTTATAAATGCCTGGGGCTGACAGCGGATATGTTCACGCTATCAGCCTTCCCTTCCTTCAGACCTCTTCTAGGCAACTTTAACATGCTTCAGAAATGCAGTGGCTCATTTTTGCTTAGTAATAATAATAATAAAAAAAATACCATCACAGGATTGTCTAGCACGTAGTAAAGAATAAAGCAGCCTTTAGATAAATATGGCCTGAGGGGCCGTTTTCAAAGACAGCTTGTTTCTATCAAGTTAATTTGAATTGTAATAACTTAATTCCCCCGGGAATGAAGGTGCAAGCTGCGAAGATTGTCAATAAATATCGATACTAACATATGGAATCACAGAATATAAGTGCAGCACAATAAAAACTGCTGGGGGGGGGGGTTAAATCTCCAGATCTCCTCCCATAAAAAACAGATCAAACCCATTAACCACCTATTAGGACGAAAAGGTGAAGGGCTGGGCGGAGAAGACAGACTGTAACTCATGCTAGACATATTCCCTGAATTGATTTGGATCTGACCAATATCGGATGCTGCCGGATTCTGGCAGCCTGCACTGAAACGCCTGGATTCAATGAGCCCTGGCCCGTACGAATAATCCGTGCTGGATTTCAGCAACCTTCCTATAAAACCCGAGCGACTTTTGCCACATTCTCGAGTGGTTTTGGTCAATGAATAAAAGAGCAAGGCGGCGAGCAAGGGGGGAAACAGAGGAGCAAACGCACCCTCCTTCCCCGCCTGCCTCCCCAAATCTCCCCTTCTTAAAATAACTCGGGGAGATTTAATAGACCCCCCGCCCCGCCTAGCTCACAGTGAAGCAGCAGCCTCCTAGTCTTCTTCTGCACCTTTATCAGCAGTGGGCTGAAAACCAGGTGCTGGAGGCTGGATTTTCAAGCTGACGCTGCTTCTTCTTGTTGATGGGGAGGCGGCGGGGGAGAAAGGGAGGCAGAAGCACATTCATGGCCGCTGACGTTCAACATGCCGCTTCTCCTCCCTCACAGGTTCCTTGCTTGAACCAGAGGTCCCCCCTGGCAGATTGTCTCCACCACGTAGGGCCTGCGGGGCGGAGAATGCCGGTGGCAGGCGCCGGTGATCGGCTGCTGTTCTCCACTGTCCAGGGAGTTCGGCCTCGGGCCTTTTTCTTGCCTGGCTAACGGGCACTAGGCCCTGGATGGGGGTTCAGCACAGAGGCGGGGTTGAATCACCCAGGACCGCTCTGGGGAGTCTCAGGCCGGCGTAGTGTGGACGACACCTCAGGGCTGAGGGGCCAACCCGCGATCCGGGCTCGCCCCGCGCTGGTCTCTTGTTTTCATCGCATTTGGCTCACAGCGGATGGGATAAAGGTTCCCCGACCCCTGAAGCTACCGCCAGAGCCAGGGTCGTCAGCTTCCCCACGAAAGGGCAGCCGCTAGCTGCTGCTACCGGTCCCCCCTACCCCGGGCACTTCACACGCCTGCCGGGAAGCTGCTCCTTGGCCGGACGCTTCCAGAGGGCGGCGCGGAGCCGGGGTTGGGCTGCGGGCCGCATCCATCCTCTGGGCTGCGTTTCCAAATGGTCCTGAGCGTGAGCTGGTTTCCAGCCCCAACAGCGAGCCCGACCCGCCTGCTCTCCGCTATAGTCGAAAACCAAACAAAGCCCCCGAAGGAGAATGGGGGAATCATCCCCTCAAAAGGCAGTTGAATGAGTTTTATTCGCTTGCCACTCAAAGGGGATGATCTCAGGTAGGTCAAATGCGTCCTGGTCCCTTGAAGTTCCTCCTGCTCCGGGTGCTGACTTACTGCCACACTAGGCCATATTAAACAATACAATACAAATCTCCAGGAAAAGAAAGCACTTTAGCTCCCTCTCTCACAGGGCTCCCTGCTCCTCGTCTCTGGCCCTGAAAAACGGCAGCGTTTCAGCAGCTCTCTAATTTCCTATTAGTGGATGGCAGCATTTGGGGCCCAGAGATTTTGTTTCCCTTGTGAAGCTTGGAGCGTCGATCTCACAACCGACGGAACGCCTTGAGGCAGGAGGGTAGCACTCTGAGCTGTTCCTTTTCAGCTCCGCACTCTCTTTTTAAACCTTATTTTGAGGTGCATAATACGGCCACGCTCGTTTTGATTATTTTTTTAAATTAAAAAAAGAGGAAAACCTAACAGAATAATAACACCTAGCAAACACTTACAATCAAAGCATGCTTTTCCCCCCATATACCAGACTGAGGCATTCCAAGTAGGTGTATTTGTCCATAGCAGCGGACAAGACCAGCTAGGCTATGCGGAAAACCACCAAGAGTTAAAATGTTACATGCTTAGCACCAAAAGATTCCCAGGGACAGATTTATGTTTAAATGCTTATGTTTCCCCTTCTAACGATCAGCTTTCAGCCTTATCTCCCTTTGGAAACAGCTGTAGCGTTTTTTACCTCTGCCTTCCCCTCTGCATTGTATTCGAAAATCTTCCAGCAGAAAACAGACTCCACCGTCTCCTTGCAGATTATTTTCCCCGGCAAGGATAGCTCTACATCACAGTCACGTTAGGGGAGCCATTAGGGAGCTATTATTTAAATCTGTAAACACAGACTTGTTTGTTTGTTTGTTTGTTTTAAAGAGAACAAGCACGTTCAGGGGAGTCGTTTTTCTCGGTTTCTTTCCAGGTGAAATAGTTCCCTGACAGTTTATAAAAGCAATTCCCCGAATCTTGTCTGAGATGCTTCCTGTCAAAGCGAATCTAATCACTAGGTTGTTCAGATTTTGGTGAAGGGTTTTATTTTAAGGTCGCTTTTGGCAAGAAAGGTGGGGGGAGGTTAACCCGATCTGGATTATTGTCTGTCAGGTGGTTAAAACCAGCCAGGGGGATTAGAGCCGTGCTAAACATAACCCAGTTTAAATCTTCAAACTGTCCCGTCACATTGTCTGGACTCTTGCTTTGCAAAAGTAATAAAGGAACAGCAAATACCCCAAGTATCCCAACCTAGAGTGCTCACAGCAATAGCGTGGGGACACAGTAGTTCTTCCCAACACGATTGACTCGCCCGGCTTTTTTGGGAGTGGGGGTGGATCCTGCCCGACTAAAGTCAATGCGAGTTTTGTCATTGGCGTCGATGGAAGCAGAATCAGGGTGTGTTTGTGTGTGTGTTTGTGTTTAGAAGAGCATTGAACGTAGTCACGACTATTGCAACAGTTGCTGATGATCTCATCATGCATCCAACCAAAATACTCCCCCCATCCCTACTCATGTTATGGTGTGACGCCGCCTTCACTCGTAAGCCTCATTAAGGAACAGATTCAGCACCTGGCAGGATCGGGCCCTACAAAGCACTTGCTTACAGCTGAAGGACCAACATAAATCCCAGGTCACCATTAAGGAGCCGATCTATAGCCTCTGCCCAGGCACAACGCCCAAATACTTCAATGGGGAGTTGTGCTCAAGTACAAACTAACCGGGCCAAGATCCGCTTCTATCAGGAAAGTCGCTGTTCTGCAGAGTTCACCTCTGCGGGACCCAGCCTTATTTGAGGTTTATTTTGGCTAATGAGGACGGTGGGTGGACCCTTAGCACTATCAAATTGCTTGGACCTTCAAATCTGTTGCCTAGGTTACTTATCCCTTCCCAGGACCTTTAATTCATAAGATCAGCCACACTGGGTCAGGCCAATGGTCCATCTAGCCCAGCATCCTGAATTCCCAGAGTGGCCAGTGCCCCATACGTCAAAGGGACTGAACAGAACAAGGCAATTTATGGAGTGATCCACCCCAGACTCAGTCAGCGGTTTGGGGACACCCAGAGTCTGGGGTTACCTCCCTTGGCTAATAGCCATTGATGGACCTATCCTCCATGAACTAATTATTTTTTAAAACCCAGTTATGCGTTTGGCCTCACACCATCCCCTGTCAAAGAGGACCTCAGGTCGGCTGTGAGTTGCGATGGGAAAAGTACGTTCAAACCCAACAGCTCTTTAGACCGTGTATTTCTATCCCCGCTCTGCCAATCCAAGCAACAAACCAGCGAAGTTCCTTTGTGCTCCAGGACTCAAATGCAAACGCCCCACAAGATAACAGACCCAGACCAATGAAGGTCACATGCTGGTTACCTGCCAGGTTGGCACAAATATATTAACCTCCACCCCAGTTAGCATCGCTTCCCTTTTAGCATCTCGTTGCAAGCCTCGTTAGTGTTTTATTTGTTTTGTGGCTTTTTCCTTCCTGGGATAGATTCAGAACTGGAAAGCCAGGAGCAGGGCGTGGAAAAAGCAGTGAAAAGGCGTTAGGGAGACAGGGTCGCCGGGAGAGAGCTTCGCAGCTGCAAAGCTGCCGCTCCCGTCCGTTTTGCAGCCCGCCAAGAGCAAACCGGGTTTCGTTCTAATTTGCCGCTGAGCGCGAACGGTCCCGCTGCCCCGGCGCACCGCGGGCTCGGATGCAAAGCGTTAGTTGCAAGGCTATCAAGGCCTAGCGAGCTGGGGACTAACAGCAGGGGAGGAGACGGGTTAAAATGGGCCAACGGCGGCGCCTGAAGCGAAACACCTTTCAAACTCAGCTCGCTTGTCTCGGGCTGCCTAAATATGGATCCAGCGACCTAACTTTAGACGCCCAGGTCTGAACGTTTTGGCTACGGACCAGTTTTAATAGCTCGCAGAGGGGTACGCTAGATGTTACGCCCCAGTCCCTGTTCCCTTCTCCTGCCCAGGAAAGCTGCTAATCTTCATACCCTCTGTGCTGCCCGGGGTATCTCTTTGCTATGACACAGCCTCCCTCCGGCCTGCTGCCTTTAAGGGACACGAGTCCCGGTTTTAGGGAAGCGAAGAGCCCGGGACATGGATCGGTCCCGGTGCCCCGCCTGCAGAAAGAAAGTTCCCCCACCAATCGCCATTGCAGACACATGGATGGCTGCTTCCACACACATCATGGCAGGAGGTCAGGGCATCCGAAGAGGGAAACGCACCCAGGGAGCGAATAAGCGGCTAGAAACCCCGATTGGTGGCTTTCAACGTCTCTTCGCTGCCCCCGAGGGGACTTCTCGCAGCAACGTGCAGAAAAAAAAGCGAGGCAACCATGGGGCCATGTGAGTCCACGTCTGTATCCCGGGCCCGCTGCCATCTCCGGGGAGTATTTATTATTTTAATATTTCTTGCTTGGATTTCTCAAGGAGACGCACTAGAGTTTGTGAGAATTTAAATAAAGCCTCGTGGGGTTGGGGGTTGGGGAGGGAGGCGACCTTAAACGTTGATCTCCCGTTTAAAATCTCCACGGCGGATGTCGATAAGGTGTCAGATGAATGAAAGCGGCTGGGCTCGAACACGGATGCCCCGAGCCCCCTTTACAAGGAAGTTTTATGTGAAATAATGTTTAAGGAAGAGATGCTTTAGGAGAATTGATTCCTAAATTCAGCCAAGGGTCGGGGGTTGTTTTTTTTTTTTGGGGGGGGGGGGTTTGCACACGCTGGACGTGGACAATCAAACAGCCCCTGGGAGTGAAAGGCGTTTGCTCATATAGGTCGCCCCATGGGATGTGATCATTCGTATCAAAGAAAAAGTGTTTGCTGTTGACAAACGCGCTGAAACGTGCCGTGTGAACAGGCTCGATTCGTTTCCCTCTACCAAGCAACGCCTGAAATCAAAGATTCCCAATCCTGTTCATAAACGGACTTGGTGGAAGCGAGGTCCCAATCTAGAACCACAGACGAGAACAGCAGAAATCCACTTTTGCAAATCCAAAGCCAGAGAATTTCTTACTCCAGCGGTTAATCCCTGAACCCCTGCTGGATTCATCTGAAAATGCAGAAATCAAATCAGGTTTCTTCACCGCTTCTGCTCTCCAGCTGGGCACCTGGGGGATAACCCAAGGGAATTCCCAGCTGCCCCTTTTAAAAGGAGTGTGATGTTTATGCTGCAATAAGGGCCCGAGCCTGCACTGACAAAAGTCCCCCTCGAGTCAATAGTTTGACCTGGGCAAGGCGTCCAGGATCGGGACCCTGGCTTCTAACTTAATTTCCCCGATTACTTTTAAGCTACCCCTGGAGGCCAAATCCGGCTTGCTCCACTCAAACGAGCGCTCGCGTTGAAAGCTGATGGGCCAGGCCCGGTAGAGGCCCGGTGCAAAGCCCGGGGAAAGTCATTCGAGTTTGGATCAGACCCTAGCGGAGACGTAGCCCGCGTTTCCTCCGGAGCACAGTTTGCTCCCAGAAGAGGAGTCGGGCGAACAGCCTCTGATCAGAACAGAAACTCATGACTCAGCTACGCCTTTACACAGCTTCCTTTTAAACTTGCCTTGGCTCGTATGTTAGTCAGTTTCCAGGGGCCATCCCTTGCCCTGGGTTTTTAGCAGATTGATTCCCCGTCCTCACCATTGACTGTTTTAAAAACCGGGGACCCACCAGGGCCCCAAACATCTGCCCTCGTCGCCCATCAAGAGAATAGGGAGCTGATTGTCAATATCTCACCCCATCAGAAGCCAGGCTTAGTGGGGGTCTGTTCATCGCCTCTCTCTGAATCCGCCTCACTCAGTACCTTTGATTAAAATCGTTACATCAGTCAATAATAATAACAATAAAAAACCCCCTGGACGTTTATACAGAAAAGAGCATCACAAATGCCTAATGTAATCACCAGCCAGCTGTGTGCACTTGTAAAGTTATCATCCCCCTCCTTGGTATAAACAGGAAAGTACATAATATAAAGCAACAGGCCTGCGTTCGCAAATACTCAACCGCCCCCTCACGCCTGCCAAGTTCGCCTTTTATGGAGCGCGGTGACTCCTCGCAAGCCCACCGGGACCCCCAAATAAGAAGGAAAACCCCCTTCGATGTTGGTTCCTCGATCCCCGCCTACATAACGCACTAGCCTCGGCCTAAGGTCCCATTACAATCTTTCCTCCTGCTGGATTTCACTAGCTGGGGGACGAGGTGGGGAGGTTAGCGAGGCTATATTAGCATCAGTCGCTACAAGCAGCCCGTTCCAAAGGCCGCGGACACCTGGTTTGGATCGCTCCCCCGGGCTTTGGTTTCAGCTGTCTCCAGACCTGCTTTCGACTAAGCCGTTCATGCAACCCAGTTGCTCGCAAGGCTACGGTGTGTGTCAGAAGCAGTCCCTTCACTGATTGTGATTTAGCTGGGGTTGGGCCTGCCTTGAGCAGGGGGTTGGACTAGATGACCTCCCCAGGTCTCTTCCCACCCCGATCTTTTATGACGTAGCTCCCCAGCGGATGTAAATCAGAGGAGCTACGTTAATTTACACCAGTTGAGGATTCATCCCTGTCTCCTCTCGGAGATAGCGAGACAGACCCCTAGGTTTTTCCTTGCAGCTCTGTTTCGTTGCTTGGTCTTCTCCCTCTTGATCCTTTAACAACCCCAACAACAAAACCCCAAATTCTCCTTTTGCGCAGGAGTTTCTGCCCCGTCTCCCTCTGACACCAGCCGCGTCCATCCTGCTTTGCTGACTGTGTGCTTCCAGCGTCAAAGGGTGGACGTGATCTTTCAAACATCAGATCCGTGCGTTTATATATTGGGTGCCCGGAAATTTTTCCAAATAAACACAGCTTGATTCGACTTGGGTGGGCAGACTTATCAACAGACTAATGCTATAAACAAATGAAGGACAAACCCGGCGCACCATTGGCTGGTACCCGAGAGACACGTGGAGGGAGCTTGGAGTTTTGTAGCAATGATATTTTAATTAATGTGGGTGGGCTGAGCGCGCAAACGACTGTTTATCGGAGACAATTTATTTTCCAGCGCTAAGTCAACATATAATAGCAAACTTACAACAATTATTTAACATTTTTTGGGGGGGTAAAAAAAAAAATTAACCACGAGCGATGAAGCCGGGACAGAGGGAGAAGAAACTCGCCGAGGCAGGGCTGGGGTCTGAGCTGACACGTCTAGCTCCCCGGTGGACTCTTGGAGGGTTTCTTCCTTGTCCTTTCCCGGCTTCGGACGCCCAGGGGAACGATCCGGAGCTCAACCCGCATCCGCGATGAGCCGCCTGTTCGGCGGCCCTCTACGGCCAATGAACAGCCCACTCCACGGCCCCTCCGTGGTCTATCTGTACGGGGCAGAGCGGGCTGGGCTGCCGGCTGCTTTGAGCTTCGCTTCCCCTAGCGTGATCTCCAGGCAGGAGCCTCCCCAGAAGCCCCCTTACAGCTACATCGCGCTCATCGCCATGGCCATCAAGGAGGCTCCGGAGCAGAAGGTGACCCTCAGCGGCATCTACCAGTTCATCATGGAGCGGTTCCCCTTCTACCACGACAACAGGCAGGGCTGGCAGAACAGCATCCGCCACAACCTCTCGCTCAACGACTGCTTCGTCAAGGTGCCCCGGGAGAAGGGCCGGCCGGGCAAAGGCAGCTACTGGACCTTGGACTCCCGCTGCCTGGATATGTTTGAAAACGGGAACTACCGGCGGAGGAAAAGGAAGCCCAAAGCCGCCGGGTCCCAGGAGACCAGGGGCAAGGCGGGGGCGGAGGAGGGGAAGGAGCAGCCTGCGGGAGCCCCAGCTGAGGGGCAGCCGAAGAGATTTCGGGGGAGCCCGGGTGCCCCCGCAGGAGAGGGGCCCCTGGAGTCAGCCTGCGCCCCCGGGGACGCACCGGTCCCAGCAGAGGTGGGCGAGCTCAAAGCGAGCTCTGGGAGAGCCAGTCCGGCAGCAGCGGACCCCCCTCAGCCAGAGGTGCCCCCGGTCCCTGGAGGCCACCCCCATCCATCCAGGTGCGCAGCTCCTCAGGTCCCCGCGCCTGCCTCCGAGGAGGGACTCAGTCCCGAGGGAGGCAGGGGGGAGAGCTCTTCGGAGGGCGAGGCAGAGGAGACGGTGCTGGCAGAAGCCAGGGCGCGCCAGCATCTACCCACCTCCGCTGCACGCACGCTCCCCCCACGCGCCAATCAGAGCCAGGTGGGCTCCGCAGCCGGGACAGATCAAATGCCCCCGAAGAGCTCGGAGAGGTCCAAAAGCTTCAGCATAGACAGCATCCTAGCTCACGACACGCTCCAAAAGCCAGCCCAAGGGGACGCGCCGGCGGAGGGAGGCTGGGACCCGAGCGCCTCCAAGCTGGCTTTGGAGAGCCTGCCCGCTGGATACATCAGTGGGTCGCTGGCACCTAATGCTAATGTCTGTCCAGCTTTCAGTGCTTCCCTGATGCTCGATCCCCAAGTCCAAGGTAGATTTTATCAGATCGGGATTCCCTTTCTCTCTTATTTCCCTCTCCACTTGTCCGAGACGGTGCTTAATTTCCAGTAACCAAAACCCCAACATTGATAGCCAATGATATACAGACACTGAATTGGATCGTGTCTATAGATCTAATTTAGATATAAACCGAAGAATTCATGACACGGGTTAAGTATATTAGGATTTAAGGGCATTTTCAACCGTTTCTTTCGCAGCAGATTTCTTCATTTTATATTTTTTGCTTCCAAATGTACTTTAAGGTAATTTTTTTTTACTTTGGCTGTAAAAACTATTACAGAGGTTTTGCATTACGTTTGTCACAAACAATACAGCAGGCTGGTGGTTTACTCTTGCCATCCATCATGCGTTTAAGACCTATTTTTATCCAACTGCTTTGCTTTCAGGTTAGAAAACAACCCCCCCAATGCACCCCAATTTAATCATGTGTTTTTTCGGGTGTGTGCGTGTGTGTGTTATTTTACAGTGAATACATATGTTTTCCCGCACACATATATACAATTGCTGCAATGCTGCCTTATAAACCCCAACCTGGTAATTGAAATGAATAGATAAATGCCATATATTATGAGCTAAAATAATCACAAATGGAATTTTCTCCTGTACAATCCTGCTTGCTTGGAATCAGCACTGTATACAATTCCTGGCGTGAATTCAAGCTGATTTACTGCTTAGTACTTGTGTTTTTATTGTTTTTTTGGTAGTGTCTGTGTCACTGAAACTGTTTACAGAGAACACCAGATTTTGAATGATGTGGAATGGAGAAACTGCAAATGTTTCTGTATGGGATCCGATGCTCTAAACATAAAAGCACATTGATCACAATCCTAATCATTAATCTTGGAGTTACCTTGTTACAAACTGGACGTCTACCAAGAACAATCAACTAACCCTGTCCCCATAGGTTTTTATTTTCTCCTAGATGCATTATAGATAGGAGCATTTTTTTCAATTCTCTCAATAAATATTGAGGCTTTCTTTGTATATTAGTGGGCACGTGCCCGTTGGAAATCTTTTATATTATCAGCTTTCATTATGAAGCCGAACCTATATCCAATAAAGTATTTTATTAAATGATATGGCTGATTATTTAAAAATCACCTCCAGTTCATGCTTCTGAAAGAATTGAGGGGTTTTTAGGGGTGGCGGGTGGAATGGAGTGGCGGGGAGGGAAGAAAGGAAATAAGGCGTTGTAAAAACGCTGGAAGAAAGAGCTGATTGTTTCCAATAATATTAGTATTTAATGCTCAGAGGTTGCTTGAGGAGCAGGAGTAGCCCAGAGGGGATTTAATTCTACGCATGTAACTGTCCAGTGCATTACAAGATGCCGAAGAAGGGGTCAGTAACATTGTTTGCGGACCTCAGAGCTGGGTTTGTCGACAAAGTCCTGATGATCAAAATCATTTGCCGTTCCCCACAGCATGGTATGGGGTTTGCTTTGAAATGTCCTAGCCGCTCCTTATTCCGGGGACATTTACAGGGAGTTCTGGAGCTGAGCATCCAGAATCTGCAAATAACTCTCCGCTTATCTGATGTGGGAAAGTACAAAAAGTCAGGGAGGCGTGGGAGGTAGGGCTGACCTACAGAGAGGCTGAAGTCCATTTTTAAACTAACATATACACCCAGCCTTCAAACCTTTTCTCTACCAATCTCAAAACCCACTGGAAAATTTCTCTCTGTGCCTGACCTTGAATTGCAAAAGGGATTTCAGGTAAGCCTGACAACTTGTGTGTGTGTTTTTTAAAACCTTACCGAGTATGATGCCAACTGTAGATAAAGCTGTTCCAAAAATTTATGGCACTATCTAATCCTGAAGTTCATAGGGGAGCCATTACAGCTGTGCAGGAGTTACAGCCGCCTAACACATCTGTACAATTCAGACACAGAAGTGTAGCCAAGGATAAACTAGGTTTACTCTCTTCTCATTTGGAACTTAGTTTAATTTAGTTACCCACTTCACTTCAGCCTGGATTTAAGTGAGGTTAGTTTGCCCACTTCTTTTTAACCAGGACAGCCCCACAGTATTTTGCTCTGATCCCTTGAGACTGAAAGGGTTAATATTTTTACTTTCCCACTTATTCCTCTGATTTGCTGGTCACATGTGTAACTTGATACAGGTATTATAGCAAACTAAATACATGGCCACCTTGTGAAGGAGGCTTCGTTAGTTTCCTGGATGCTGGATGACGTCATGGAAGTCTTTTAGGGGTCAGGGTGGTGATGTCATTCGTAAGCAGCGGCACAAAAGATCCAGGAAGATGCCTGTATCAGTTAGTCCTCGCACAGTTTGGACTCAGCCATAGCTCCTACTGCAGTCAAAGGGAATTTCACATGTGTAGGAACTGAGAAGGCATCCCATTCCACCGAAGGAAGTCAACGAATAGGATCCAGGGGAAAATACGTATTGCCAGATCAGATCAGTGGTCCATCTAGTTCAATATCCTGTCTCCAGTGGTGTCCAATACCAGACTCTTCAGAGGAAGGTGCAAGAAATCCTATGGTGGACAACTATGGAACAACCTGCCCATACCGTAATTTCCCCGCTATTCCCTTCACTTAGGGGTTGGTTTATGCCCTGAATCATGAGAGTTTCTCTCTCTCAAAAAATCAAACCAAACCAAATCAAACTCAAAATCTCTAGCTGCTGTAACTAATTGTCGATCTTCTTATTAGCCCTATCAATGCTTAATCTGAAAGGTTCCCATATTTTCTGTAGTGTGGGCCCCCTCTCAATAGAGAGATCCTCTAATGGACCCGCTCCTCCAAATCAGGCTGCATGTCAAGATTAGGCAACATCCCACTTTTAGCAGCTACAGCAATTCTCTGGGGGATGGTGATGGTGATGGTGGTGGGAAGAGTGATTGTTTTTGGTGTAGGATTGAGAATTGCCACACACAGAAATATCCCACCCCACCCACTCTCACAGAAACCAAACCTCCCCACCAAAAATCAATTCAATGTCACCCTCTTCTTGAGTTTTTAGTCCCATCTCTGCCCCTGGCTTCCAGCCTATCCCCCTGGCCTTGTAGCCCTCTAATTCTGCAGCTCTTCAGCACCAGCCTAGGCCCCAAAGTACCCACTCTTATCCCAGCATATAGTGTATCTGGGTGTGACAGGGTAGGCGGCTTCCTTCATCTGGCTCCGATTCCGTAGGTGGCTTCTCTTTGGCTTTGCGAGAAGGAAACATCAGTCCCTTTTATAAAGGAGCAGCCTTACCAGCAGATCCGCCACCTTCGTTCCTTCTACAGGTGCCCCGGCTGGAGATGGATCAGGGCTGTTAAGCCAGCAGCCAAACTCTTTGCGGAGAACAGAAGATTTTGTGGCCCACTGTTGTCCATGGACCACACACTGGAAGCTGCTAGGCAAACCCTTGGTCAAATCCAGCCAGGCTCTGGGCCCCACTGATATTTTTGTGCCACTGAGTTCCACATGTTAACTGTGAGTTCCGTAAAAAAGATTGTGTCCGTTCATTGTGTAAAATGATCTTTCTTCCAGTGATGTGGGCCGTCCCTTGCCCTTGTATCAAGTAAATTAAGAAATGTGGCTGAGTCACTTTCTCTGTGCCAGGAAGTAGTTCAGGGCTGTGCCAGAGTCAGGCGGCCATCTTAATGCCTGAAAATGAAACTAGACTTTAGTCCAGCATACACGATAGGGGTCTTTTGTCCATGGGCAGATTTTTCGCGTATTGTTAATTTTTACATTTTGTGGAGGTTTATTTTCTGTGGGGTGTGACCCCCTCCATTTTTTTTGGAGGTGTGGAATGTGCAATGCCACTGACATTGTTTTTAAAAGCTACATTGGGCCTAATTTTGATTGCACCTACTCTAGTAATGTCAATAGACCTACTGGTATGACACCAGTTGGATAGAAATCAGAATGAGGCTAATTATTTTGAGCAGCGATTTGGAATTAGTGCTGACAGTTGACTAATGTATGTGACAGAGAAAGAGCAGGTATGACAAAGCATGATGGACTGATAGAATTATTCATTTGTACACTCCCTTTATATGCCAACCATTTGCATACAAGATGGGAATAATAATAATAAAATGAGAACTATGTAATATATGCAGACTCCAACCTGAGCCTTTATGCATATTCTCTCTCTCTCTGTTTCTCTCTCCCTCTCTGCCACACACAACGTGTATATAGTTGAACATGTTATTACTACTCAGATAAGAATTCATGTTTACAAATTTTACTGTGATCCTAAAATGTCATCCAAAGATGGGCATCATGACGCACTCCTGGAATTTGTTGTCAGAAGTTTCACACCTGTTCTATTGGCAAAAGAGCAGCTGCCAATGCTGAAACTATCATCCACTATTTAACGCATCTGTGGAATCTTTAGCCCAGAGTTCTTAACCTCTCTGGCCTGGCAATAAATTTAAATCTGAAATTCTGGGAACAAAGTAGAGAATATTCTATGACACAGAACAGAATGCTCCTTATGTGGGCAGTGTATCTGACTTTCCATTCCACATGATAGGAATGACCTATGTCACGACTCATCAAGGTTTCATGTCTAACTTTTAACTTGCAGGAACATTGAATATTCAGTGAAATTACCTGGCTCATAGAATAACAATTTCAAACACAGGTTTTCTATAGGAACTGCAATTTGCACATAACAGTGCATTGCAACAATCCAGGAATTTCATTCCTTTTAGGTGGGGTTTCTCATCATTAAATACTATGTGTATGTTTACTTAAAATTCATCCCAGGACATTGTATATATTTACATACAAGTAGAAGATGTTTTGGAGCACCCTCAGTTAGCAAAGGGAATGGGTGTCCTATCCTGGCTGCTTTCAAAGTGAGACAATAAAATAACAAATAATAGTAATAATTAACAGATATTGTATCACACTTTTTTTTTTACAATTTACAATTTCACCTATTAGTTACTTATCTTTCCTTCCTATATTAAGCAAGATACTTGGTTTCATTATATAAGATAATGTCTCTTTTCAAACTGAAGGCCAGACGTTTTCTGCTAATTGCTCTTTAGCTGTTTAGAAAGGGCATAGGAACACAGATGTTAGAGGTGCGAAGGAGCTAGCAGATTGCCAAATCCATACCGCTGCAAATTTAGGAGGTAGTCCTCTGAGAGACAACTCATCAGAAATGAAAAAGACAGCATATTTGATCTTAGCCTAAAAACTGTGAAAAAGAGATCACAGAACTAGAGAAGTTACAGATGGAAAAGGGCTATTAGGTTATGTAATTAATCAGTCTGGCTATTGCATAATTGCTCACTACACTTTATATTTAGTTCTTTAGCCAGACAAGCTATCAAGTGCTTTCTTTATAACAGGCCAGAACCTTCAAGCTTTATACATGCTGAATGCTGGTGGACTTCAATATGAGTTTATTGCTTAGAGAGCTTTCAGAATGGGGCCCCTTATAAAATCAAGGGCACACAGGAAGTTTTGCTCCATTAAGGAGAGAACTGGCCCTGTAGATGATAAATGCATGGTCTGATTCTGTATTCCTTAATGGAACTCAGGATTGGTCCCTAAATCACATGTTGAGATTACATAGAATAAGATATTATTACTAATTTAGATATTAGCTTGCTCCAGAGTAAAATGTTATTCATGCTCCTGAAAATGCAATTTGTTTTAACCCAGCTTCAAAGCCAGTTCAGTAATGCATAAAGAATGTTTATTTAAAATATAGTGGCTAAATTTAGCATGAGCTCAGTCAGCTTAAATCTTAGTGACATTTTTAGATAGCACATTGCAAATCAGGAATGCACGGAGAAATAAATAAACTTTCCCACATTTTTTGAAATCAGGTCAGGATTTGCAAGCTATTTCTTGCATGAGTGACTTCTACAGCTTGGACAACATTATGAATAATGCATGTTTCCCACTAAAAATAAGTACACATTTCAAGAATAAAATGATAATTTTCATTATAATTCCATCACAACAATGTAATTGCAAGGACAAACAACAACAGCTACTAGAACAGCAGCCAGCTATTGTTAAAATTTTTTGCAAAATACTAACATATCATTAATTTTCATTATTATTATTTGGTAAGCACTGAAAATGTGGATGACACTTTACGAGGTATAATATAAAGACCTAATAAAGTCTATGTCCTAAAAAGCTTACTGTCTTATGGAAGCAGAAAATGCAAGGCAGTCCAGAGGAAGGGATACCAGAGCATATTTTTTGGTTACGTTGAGTTTGCTTCCCTGGTGGGCATTATAACATAACGTATTATCCTTCAAATCCAATTAAGTAAATTCCTTTGCTTGGAGAGATGTAAGTACACAAGTCTCATACTCCCACATTGTACATTTTTGCAGGGCTAAGACAAGGGGTAAATTATATGACCTTTGAAAGGATATGCATTACCACATGAAGCCAATTGTAGTCAATGGGAATTTCTCCATTGGCATCAATGGGCTTTGGATCAGGTGCTGTGTATTTCCCTTTAATGGTAATAGTGAAGTTTTCATGCATCCCTGGCATTTTGATGGACAAATAAACTCCTTGGGCCAGATCTCCAGCTGGTGTGAATCAGCATAACTCCATTGAAGTCTTCAGAGCAACAGTGATTTACACCAGAGAATCTGCCTCTTTGCAATTTTTCTCTGTAGCTGTCAAAGTTCACTTGAAGGGGACAGTTCATGCCAGCTCTTGTTCACAATACTGGAACTACTAAATGCAGGACAATCAGATGTACAAGGACTTAAACTGCATTACAGTGATCTAATTCGGTTGTACAGTGATCAAAATGCCAAACCAAGGTAACTTAACTGAAAATTACAACAATCTACATAGACCAAAGACACCAATTATTTTTAATGCGCTTTCCTGCTTCTCCACCTCCATCCCCCAGCATTGTTTTGCTGGGTATATTTTGAGACAATTGGTGTGACTAGGCCATCGCACATTACATTGTATAATGCCTTGAAGAAAAAAACTAATGAATTATAGAAAGAAAAGCTAATTTGGGATTCTAGCATTTGAGTCCTTCACTGATGAAGACATCAGGACTTAGACATGTGAGAGGAGACTGTGTGAGATACCATCTCTCTCTCTCTCTCATACCAAATATTTAAGCTAATGTCACCTATCAGTTAGGTGCCAGGAAATGTAAACATAGTTCATAAATTGGCAAAATCCTGCCCTGTTTTGTACAAGTGGAAAAAGGCATAAGAAATCTCATCTCCCTTCCCCAACCTACCACACTGTATCCATGTGGGTAGGATAAATTCTTAGCACTGTGCAGATATCGAGCAGGGAGGGGGCTGGCTAACACGCCTGAAGGGAATCCATAGCCTTGAAAGGGGCATAAACAGCTCACTTGAGGGCATGACCAAGAACTCCAGGCACGCTGTGTACATGTTGCAATCGGCAGGAGGTGCTAAAGTGGGGGGACATGCGGCTCCTTTTTAAAGGTGTGTTCAGAAGTTGCCCTCAGCCCCGCTCCCTCCCCGCAGTGTTCATCCATTCTGCTGTGTAAAAGCAACGTAACTTCTAGGCCCTCTACCTGGCCATCTGCTTCACTCCTTCCCAGGGAAAAGTTGGGCAAGGTAGGGCAGAATTCTGCCCGACATAACAGCACTACACGCTGTTATGATTCATTATCTGTTGTGCACTGACAGCAGTAGGTTGAAATTCCAATTTGGTTAACTAGCTATGGCTGCTAAAGCTCTCTGAGCAAGCAGAGGGTCTTCGCTAGCAGATACAGGCATTGCTCATGAAAGAAGCTGAGAACTTCCCCATGTCCAGCTAAACCAACCAACTCAAGCTGGTGGAACATGGAGTGGTACTTTATACTTTCACCTGCTGAGGATGACTTAGCAGCTCACCAGCTGTTCTGCTACCTTGTGTCAGTCAAGAGCCATGCAGCGATCACAGACTTGTGACAACAACCCAAGTGCTCGCCTGCTTTTGGAGGCAGCATCTTCCTCTCATGAACCTTCTGTGATTTACTAGAGCTGAGTCCTCTCTGGTGGACCTGAGGAGGTTGCCAGATTTGAACCCCCTGCATCAGGGCCTGCCAGGGAGCCTCAGGGGGCCTGGATGTGGGGACGCATAGGTGGAAGAAGAGCATACATAGACACCCACCCTTCTCCTTGTAAGCACTCGTTCCCTGGCCTCAGGAGTGGAGAACTGGACCAGAGGGTAGCATCCGTTACTCTCTGAGCAAACTGGACAGTTCATCAGACAAGAGGAACTTTGACAAAGAGATCCCCACTCAGGCCTGATTCTTCCCACCCGTTACTCCCCTCAGACAATGCCCCCATGCTCCCTGACAGATTGCCTCCATCCTCATCCTGCATAGCCCCAGACCCCACCATGCCCCCCAAGCACATTCAGTTTATAAGGTTGAAATGCCTGGATGTTTAGATCTATCCACTCTGATAAACATTAACATCGAGGCCATAGGTACCCATTAGTTGTTCAGGATGAAGGTGGAGATATCACAGAATTGTAGGACTGGAAGTGACTTTGAGAGGTCATCTAGTCCAGATCCCTACACTCAGGGTAAGACTAAGTATTATCTAGACCATTCCGACAGGTGTTTGTCCAACCTGGACTTTGGATGGTGAAAAGGCTGTTTTGGAAAAACACATCAGGCAAAGCCAAACCTAGGGTTAGACTTTAGCTCAGTGGCTTAGTCCCCATCATTGCCATGAGAAAGATCAGTCTAGTTTTTTAACTGCATCCCCTCCAGTGACATTTGGGCGTCTTAGAAGGCTGGGTACCCAAGATTCAGGTTTGATTTCCTCTCTCTCTCTCTCTCTCTTGGTCTCTTTCCTCAGCCATGACATGAAAAGCTAAGGACACCGCAAGATAAATAACTTTAGCACATTTAGGCTGATTTAGCAGGCTGGGAACCCAACAGCAACAGATCAACAGTGACAGGAGAAGAACTGATATAACATGAAAGTCTCGTTTTGCACCCAGGATGGAAGGATGCTGGCTGTGCTGCACTTTGAAGCTAAGAGGGATGTGATAAATAAAGGAGGGAGGGGATGGACCCTTTGATGGACCCCCAGCCAGCCAGTTAGCTGTAAAATCCCTCTTGGTAGCTGTTCTTTACTTTCTTTACCTGTAAAGGGTTAAAAAGTCCCCCAAGTAAAGAAAGAAAATGGGCACCTGACCAAAAGAGCCAATGGGAAGGCTAGAACTTTTTAAAATGGGGAAAGAAACTTTCCTTTTATCTGTTGTTCTCTGGGCTGCAGGGACACTGAGCAGCAATACTGTAAGCAGAAAAGCTGTGTAAAGTTTGAACTGGGTATGAAAAAGTATTTTTCATACCTAGAGGGAATAATTTGGATAGGGAATGTTTAGTTAGACACTAGCAGGTTTATTTCTTATTTTGGCTTGTGGATGTCCTCTGTGCTAACCCTCGATGCTTTTGTTTGCTTGTAACCTTGAAGCTGAACCCCCAAGAAAGCTAGTTTGGGTGCTTAATTTTTGGAATTGCTCTTTTAAATATAGCAAATGCCTAAGTTCCAGATGTATTTTCTTTCTTTTTGTTTTAATAACATTTACTTTTTTTTAAGAACAGGATTGGATTTTTGTGATCCTAAGAAGTTTGTGCGTGTTGATTGATTAGTGTGTTGATTCATTGCCACAGCTAATCTCCTTTGTTTTCTTTCTCAGCTCTTCCCTTGAGGGGTGTGTGCATAAAAGGGCTGCAGGGTTCCTCACACGGAGGAATTTCCAAGTGCTCCTTCCTGGGCTCAAAGGGTTTTTTTTTGCATTTGGGTGGTGGCAGCGTTTACCAAGCCAAGATCAGAGAGAAGCTATAACCTTGGGAGTTTAATACAAGCCTGGAGTGGCAAGTATTACTTTTTAAAATCCTTGCGGGCCCCCACTTCCTGCACTCAGAGTGACAGAGTGGGGATTCAGCCTTGACAAGGGGCAAAGGGCCTAATCCAAAGCCTGATGAAGCAAATGAAAAGACTTCCATTGATTTCAGTGGGCCATTGTTCCCTCATTTTGTGTGTTCACTCACTTTGGGCTGGATCCCTGAATGAAATGTTGTGGGCTCTGTTGGATGTGGGGATTCATCAACCACACAAAGGATCCTGTGAAGGCCATGTTCCAGTTAGCTCTCCTTTATAACAGCTGTGTCAGCCAACGGACTACACAATCTGGTCTAAAGCACTGAACATTCACAACTAGCTCGAGGTTTCACGTTGTGTGTGCTGAGTGCCGTGTGTGTGGGCGTTTCCTTTTCTCTTACATTTGAGTTTTGTCCAGATCTTCAGCTGAATGTTTGAAAACACACGGCACGAACACTTTAATTCCCAGATCCATGGGGAGGTGGCCACCTGAATTCTTGAGTATGTCTCTTAAACTGCTTACTAAGTCACTGTTTTCATTAGAAAAGCAATATGTAATAATAGTTGTTACAATAATTGTATTTCTGTTTTTACATCTGTAAAGATTAACTTAAACAGTATGAGGCCCATTAAACTATTTCATGTCATGCTGCCATAAATTTCCTTCATTCCCATTGCTACTATTATTCCAGAGTAAACTCGGAGATCAGGCAGGCTGCTGCCACAGAGAGTTATTTATAGGAGCTCATTCATCAATAAAAACTTCAAAAGAAATCTGTTACTCTTCTATTGGGAAGCCAAAGAAAACTAACGTAAAGACAACCCAGTTAAGAAACAAAGCTAAGGAGACCACAAGACATTTCGTTAAGGAAAATCCTGATTTCTACCAAATACCATGTAAGCAACAACAACAAAAGTAATTGGCAATGTGAATCCATTTAAGTATCTCTATTCCCATTGGATGGTTAAAATAAACTGTTAAATAGTTGTATTTATCTTGGCTCAGTCCCTCTCATTAGACTTCATGTATGTAATAGATTTGCAAACTTACAATGCTAAAGATCGCTTTTCATCTTTAGCAAATGCTAGCATTGTCTTTCTGCTTGTTTAGGCTTCTAATACTCACATTCATCATCACACTTTATTTCTTTTTCTCATTATGCCAGTGGGACTAAATGGACAAGCAATAGGGATTACCCCTCCCGAAACGACATATGATAATATAATGCTCGTATTTAATAACTATAATTTATTCTATTTTATTCAGGTTCTTGTCCTATACTCATCACTGTGGTATCTGAGGCCCAGACAAATGAAAATTTAAATCAATAGGAGTTAGGTGCCTAAATACTTTGGAAAAACACTTCAGGCTAAGCCAGGCCTAGGGGAAGGCTCTAGGCTAGTGGCCTAGTGACCATCACCGCCATGAGGAAGACGTGGTTAATTTTTGTAATGTGTCCCTTCCAGTGACATCTGGTTGTTTTAGAAAGCTGGGAACCCAAGATTCAGGTTTGATTCCTTCTCGCTCTGTCTTACCTCTTAAATGTAGAGCTTAGCAATGACACAAGAAACTAACTAGACCGCAAGACATTTAGTTAAGGGAGATCTAGACCTGAGCAACTTCCAGTGTATTTTTAAATGTATTTTAAATGAACAACAGAAAATGCCACATCATATGGGAAAGATTTATTTTTATTTCTAAGGCTCTGGTTCTGCAAAAAGCTCCATGCGAGTGGATCTCTCTTTACATATAGAGTCCCTTTCAGGATCAGGCTTAAGTAATCAGTACAATTCTGTAATGATAACAGATGAGTTGCTTGAAATGTTGCTCTCATTGGCCCGTATTCAACAAGGTAATGAAGCACGGACCTAGCTTTAAGCAGCTAAGTAGTTCCATTAACTTCAATGAGTGCTTAAAATTAGCCACACACTCGCTGAATTGGAGGACATTATTATTAATGTGGTAGTGTCCAAAGGCCACAAGACCATCAGGACCCCAACTGTGCTAAACTATGTGCAAACACAGTTCCTGCTCCAGAAAGCTTAGGGGCCAACTTGAAACAAGAGGCAACAAAAAAGGACTTCTTCACGTGGCTTTTGTACTGATTTGACTACACTGGTTTAGGAACTCTTATTGTTATATAATTAAGGTAACCCCTAGAGTGGATGTAGCTAGGCCAGCATAAAGGTGGTCATTGATATAACTCGAGGCGGGCAAACTATGGTCCACGGGACTGTCCTGCCTGGCCCCTGAGCTCCTGGCTGGGGAGGCTAGCCCCTTCCCCCTTAGATAGGGGTAGGGTCCCAGGGGGGTTAGGAGTGTGTGTGGGTTCTCTGGAGGGGGCAGTCAGGGGACAAGGAGCAGGGTGCGTTGAATGGGTCAGGGATTCTGATGGGGGGAGTCGGGGGTGGGAAGTGGATGGGGATAAGATAGGGGGTGGGGCCAGGCTGTTTGGGGAGGCATGGCCTTCTCTGACTGGCCCTCCATATAATTTTGCAATCTCGATGTGGTCCTAGGGCCAAAAAGTTTGCCCACCCCTAGTATAACTGAATCCACAGTGTTTAGATCGATAATGATAGAAACATTTTTTATATTGGCACAACCGACTCCACACCAGGGGTTGCCCTGATGTAACTTGATTATTTTCTAAACCAGTATAGTGCAGAGATGGTGTGTAGATGAGCCATAAGCGTAACCAACAAAAGGAGGGAGGAGGATGAAGATAGCAGCCTTCAGATCACATGGAGACAGAGATCAGCTAGGTGCACAACTAGACGGTTCTAAATCAAGAAAACAGCAACAACAGCATCTAGCCCCGAAAGGTGCACAACCCAGCCATCATTCATTGGCATTTCAGCAGAGGTGCATCTTGAAGCATTCGAAGGGAGGGAGAGCAGTAGCCTAGTGGTTAATTCAAGGGGGACATTCATTGTGCAAAGGGCAGCATGGAAGAAACAGACATTTGTGGGAGACATCTGTAAGGCCTCCCATGTAGTTGCTCTTTGCCTGCAGAAGAGAGCTCTCCTGCTGGCATAAATAAACCACCCCTAACGAGCAGTGGTAGCTATGTGGGCAGGAGAGCATTTCCCGCTGAGATAGCGCTGTCGACACCAGCATTTTTGTCCATCAAACTTACGTCAGGCAGGGGTGTGGTTTTTTCACATCCCTGACCGACAAAAATTTGACTGACAAAAGTGCTAGTCTTAGGCCATGCCTACACTGCACTTTGGTCGTGAAAACTTCTGTTGCTCCGGGGAGTGAAAAGAGCACCCCCGTACGACAGACGTTTTAACGACGAAACGTGCCAGTGTGGACAGCGCTTTGTCGCCGGGTGCTGCTCTCCCATCGGCGACGCTACCATTCCTTGTTGGGGGTGGTTTTATGTTGTTACCAGGAGAGCACTCCAGTGACAAAGAGCGGCTACACTGCATGCCTTACAACGGCACGGCTCTGCAGCTGAACCATTATAAGGTGCGCAGTGTCGGGTGGGCAGGGCGGGGGGAGCGGCAGCTGTGCAGAGCCTCTTGTGTGCCTCCACCTAGGAGCTGGACCTGCTGCTGGCCACTTCCAGGAGCCTGCCTTAGCACCTCTGCTGCGCCGCTGACCGGGAGTCACCTGAGGTAACCCCGCACCCCAATCTCCTGCCCTGAGCTTCCTCCAAACCTGGAGCTCCTTCCTGCACTCTAAACCCTTCATCCCTGGCAACCCTCCAGAGCCCTCACCCCACTGGCCTCACCTGGCAGCCCTCACCCCTGCACCCCAACCCTCTGTCCCAGCCCTGAGCCCCTCCCAATCCCCAAACTCCTCATCTCCAGCTTCATTGGGTCGCGGGCATTGACAATTCAACTGGGTCACCAGAAAAAAAAAGTTTGAAAACCAGTGGTCTAGAAGGTCAGTTATTTCCACAGATATATTTCTATATTTAAAAATTCTAATTTAAGACCCTCTCCTGGTTTTAATCTTTTCCCTGCTTTACTCTCTCAGCCTCTAACGATTTAATCTCATCTCTCTCTTTCTCTTTCTTTCTCCAGCGATCTATTTACCCAGTTAGCTATCATTACACTATCTTCTCCTTCTCATACAAACACACACACACTATCTGCCCAACCCTAATCCTGTTCAGAATGGGTACTTGACACAGTAACCTCACTGAAAATCGTACTTTGTAGGAAAATAGATTTTTTTTCCACCCAGGTGGCTCAACGGCCTCAGTTCTGCATCAGGATTTTTGACTTGCTTGTCACTCTGAGCCTAATGATGAATGACAGTGACCTTATAACCTTTCAAGTTCACCAGAGTTCAAAACTCCAGCACACATCACATTACAGCTCAGCTAAACTCACTATAGGATCACTCCTCCAGATTTTTATACTAGGATATTAGCATCCACCCTAGTAATGAGATATGCTATTTCCATAATTTATCTTCCTTGCATATTCTTGCTGCTTGCTTCAACAGATATCATCTTTCTCTCCAGTAAGAAAGCAAATATGGAAGGGAAAAACATCTGTACAAGGCTCAGAGTTAAAACTCATCTTTTGGAATGTTCAGATACACAAGGGAACATTCATTAATAGTTTTCAACTGTTTGGGATTTGACAAGTTTTTAAAAGTGAACCAAAACTTAAGATTCAAATAATTAATCATAGAATCATAGAATATCAGGGCTAGAAGGGACCTCAGGAGGTCATCTAGTGCAACGCCTTGGTCAAAGCAGGACCAACCCCAACTAAATCATCCCAGCCAGGTCTTTGTCAAGCCTGACCTTAAAAACCTCTAAGGAAGGAGATTCCACCACCTCTCTAAGTAATCCAGTCCAGTGCTTCACCACCCTCCTATTGAAAAAGTTTTTCCTGATATCTAACCTAAACCTCTCCCATATGCATTGGGCTGAAATTTTTTAAATAAATGTATTTTCAAAATAGATTAAAAGCAACCTGTCCTCTCCTTTCCTGTTGAGATCAGAGCTGGGGCTCTGTGCTTTCCCTCCCAAACGTTCTCAGGTCACTAATGACTAAGGGCAAACCCTAACCCACTCTTTGGAGGTCGTGAAGGAATCTGCATGCAGTTGAACTGCTGATTCATCTGTGTGTGTGTGTGCCCGGAGCAGAAGCGCCTGTCACCCCAGGGCAGTTTGTGACGGGAAGTGTGGAAGAAACATGGCCTATGCTGGGCCAATGGATCCATCATTACTCAGATCCACTGAGGCGCATTGAGGATAAATTGGACCTTTTACAAACTCCACACCTTAAAGTGCGTGCTCAGAACACATGGAGCCTGATCCAATACCCACTGAAGTACAGGGGTGTCTTTCCCATTGACTACAGTGGGGTTTGAATGAGGCTCATGGTACATGTGGGCAAGTCCAAATTGCATGTGTCAAGTTATATGCACATGCAGTTCTCTGTCTTTGATGCATGCACTGGGGCTTTTGCATCTGCAGCTCCTGCATGTACAACACAAACGCAGCTGCATCTGGTGTTTAAAAATCTGGTGGCTTGCCCTGGGGTCACTTAGAGTACGTCTATACAGCTAGTGGCTTGGAGGCTCCTTGCAGCAGGCTGAGAGTCAGTGCCAGGAAGGCTTCAAGTATAAACTCTCTGGGGCAAACTGCAGGCCTTTCTTTGCGTCTGTACAATGGGTCCTGGATTCAGGCTTTTGAGCGCTCTGGATGGCAATACAAATAATAGTAAGAATAATAATTAATAACGATACAACTCAGAACCCCAGCTCTTAGCTGTGTGCACTCTTGGTTGGACCACACACACTTTGTTCTGCAAGAAAAAAAAATATTTGTGGAAACGTATTTGACGACTTCTGAGTACGGATGTCCATGGATATGTTATGGGTTTTGAAATGCATTTTTAATAACTCTAATAGCTGTAATCTGTATAGACCTTAGATAAAGAAATATACTGAAGTGGTAACTAGCAAGAACTGTTCCCAGTTGCACTCCGAGTTCTGAATTTCACAGCTGCGGTGAGACAGTATTTAAGATCTCAGAGACAGAAATGGCCCTGTGTAAAGCAGAAATTATATGTTTTGGCCTTGCCTCTAACCTTTGGAGATTTGCCCAGCTTCTGACAGTCTGTGATGATGCCTCCATGGAGGAAATCCTATGTTGATGAAAAGCATGTTGCTTTCTTCCAAAGCTAGATTCTTTCTTTCATATCTTTCATTTGGTCACCGTAAAATACGTGTCATCATCTTGACAGATCTCAAATATTCTCTCTTAATATAAAGCAAAGCTGATACTAGACATAAAAATAGGATTTATTCAGAAATCTTATGTAAGGCCAGGAATATAAGAAACTTGAATGGAAATAATAATTAAACTCAGCAAAAATTCACACTCTGATACATGGTAATCCCAATGTTTTCACTTAGAGTTTGTTTTTTTTTCATTTGTGTTTTAGACCTTTGCTAAGCTCTCTGAAAACAGTTCATAATCACTGAAAGAACTTCTGGGGGAACACAAATGTCCTCCTCAAAAGAAAAGAATATTTTCCTAGTCTTTGGGAATGGAATGAAAGAGTGCAAAGACAGTTGATCCAAATTATTAATGATTAGTGGATGCATCTAGCCAATGAAATGATCTAAGAATACTCAGATTATTATGGATTTATATAAAAATGCAATTCTGTTTGAAAAAATAGGAAAAAATGACTTTTTCCATTGCCATACACCCATTTCAAGAAATCACTTAAGGACATGCCTAAATCAATACCTATTCAGGACAGCCCTTAAGCACCTGCTTAATATTAACTTTAAATCTCCAACTTTATTGGAGTCAGTTGGACTTAAGCATATACTTACATGCTTTCTTGACTTGGGGCCGCATAACCTGACTTTCAATTCCTTTGGTTTAGGAAGAGATTGCATCTGATCATATTGCTGGGCAGCCAATACTCAGCATCACACAGGATCGGGTCCGCAGTGGAAGAAGCAGTTCCTGCTCAGAGAATTTGCAATCCATGTCAAATTCAGACAGTGCATTTTGAACAGGTATAACACAAACTGACATATACTAATGATAAATTACATACACCCAGCTCTCACTCACTTCCTATCAATGGTAGCCAACACCAGAATACTGTCTGCCAGCAACAGGAAGAATCAGAAAGCTAGCTTTGCAGACTGGCGGGGGAGAGGGGGAGGGGAGTTGGTCCTCTCACCAAAGGATCTCAGCTCACTTTACAAGCATGAACAAGGTCAGCCTCACGAGCAATCCTGTGCAGCAGGTAAGCATTACCCTCATCTCTGTTTTATGAATGGACAAGCTACAACACCGAGAGCAAAACTGACACCCCCCCCACCCCCGCCCAACCTTCTGCAGCTCAGGCTTGTGCCTTAGTCATTACACCAGATGAGTCAGCACTGACAGAGCAGTTTATGATGAGATGTGTGTTAAGACTTTCCATTCGTGGCAGTGGTGACGGGATCCCAGGGATACAGACATCAGGCCACTTTGAAGCATATGTACAAACAAAGAGAAGCTTTTTAAAATAAGTACTCTGCATTTGACAAGGACTTGCTGGAACTGATTTTCACATGAAGCAGGCTCTCTACGATCCCTGTTTGTTTAATCTTCTTGCTCTTGCCATTAATCCTAATCTTATAACAAGAGCTCTTAATTCTCACACAGTTGATGTGACCTTTCACACATTAGTAACATAACCATAGCTATTTAATATCTCCCTTTGGTGCAGTAGCGCCAGACAACAAACCTCTGCTTTATTTTCAGCATACAGAGCTATTACATTCTTCGGCCAGATCCTCAGCCCAATGCTTGAACTCCAGGTCCTTGCATTCAAATGAGCTATGATGATTTACACCAATGGTAAATCAGAACACAGAGTAAACTTCGAACCCAGAGAAGTTTTAGCTGCTCTAGATATTTTAAAAAGTTTTGCAAAACCTTTTTGTTATTTTTAGGGAGGTTGCATTGAGGGAATCTCACTTTTGCTTTATAAAAATAAAATCTCCCTCTCCTAAAAAGGAGGTGGGGGGGAAATCGACATCCTTACGAGCCAAATCTTGAACGTGCACCTAAAAGCCAGCAGAGTGTGGGTAACAGTAAGCAATCTAGGTAGGTGCGAGAGAAATCCAACTAGAGCAAGGCATGATGGCACATCTGGATGGCCCGACAGGCTGTGTAGTGTTTATGGCTGTCCTCAGAGCAACCTGTATGCTGGTTTAATGGTGTCTTATGTGTGGTTTGGATGGCTCAGTTTCAGGCCTATTACATACTCACACCCTTTGTGTCTTTGGTCCCCTAGCCATAGGGGTATACTCCCTTCTTCAGAAATACCAAGTACATTCTTTGCACATGGGGATATGTAATAATGCACTGAAGCAAATGTTATTTTTCATTTTCCTCTGCACCCAGTCCAAGAAGAAATCATCACATGCCATGTTTTAGTCCCTTGCCTATTTAAAAACATAGATCTTCTGCTGAAGTCAGCAGAATAGGGATGCAATAGTTGTTTAATGCAAATTAAAAATCACTTTAGGCAACACTGTGAATCTTCTTAAATCATGAATGATATGCCACTTTATTTTCTTGATAAAAATGGGAGGGAAGGAGTGGTCCTTAGGCGGTGGGAGTGGCCATCTGTTAACAAATTGTGCTAACGCTTTATAGTAGATGGTAAGGCATAGCATGCAATGTAGTTACAGCCGATTGGTTCCAAAATATTAGAGACACAAGATGGGTGAAGTAATATGCTGAGACTGGATTGATAGAAAACCTACTGCTAGTCAAGCGTATGCAGCCTGAAAAAACAGGAGACTGATCTAATGCCTATCACCTTCCCTTGAGATCCATCAAGATTGGAACACGCTCCAAGTGGTTATTTGTTAATAACCCTTTGTGTTTGTTTAGCTATCACCTCCAAGCATTTCAAAACGTACACATTAATTCTTACAATGCTTCTCTGAGGTGGACAAGTATAATAATTTCCACTTTGTAGATGAGGAAACTGAGGCACAGGTAGATGAAGTGACTTGTCCGAGGCTACAAGGTAAGTCGGTAGCATAGTCAGGACTAGAAGTCAGGAGTTCCTGGTATCCAGGCTTAGGTTTAGGGTACTAGTCTGCACACAGAACTCATGGCACTTCCAAAGGGTCTATTTCTTGCGTTCCTACATCAGGCATTAAGCTTATGATGGTTAACAGAGATTTGTTTAGATAAAGTCTACTCCAGACATGTCCCCATCCATGCAGGATCCAGCAGAACTCACAACAACAATGTCTCTGGACCCATCCAGCCCCACCCCCTTTTTGGAGCACCTAACTGGGTGAAGCTAAATGTCTAGGTTCCCAGGGTCTCTACATTCTGGATAGTCTGTGGTGAAGAGAGCTAATACACTAATGATGGTCAACTAGTACTTTAACCACTACCATGTAATAGCAGTTGTAGTCAAATGACAAATAAGTGCAACATATCAACAAAAAAATGGGTCACCAGTCATTCTGGGTGTAATTTTTGGCTGAAACATTTTTCAGTGAAAAATCCAATTTGGTGACACTGAAATGTTTCATGAATTTATTTCACTTTTGCTCCATTGTTCCTTTTCGGGGGGAAAACAATTCAAAACCCCTGAACAAATCAAAATGTTTCATTTGACATTTTTGAAGTGAAATGTTTTAATTTATTGTTTTGAAATGGAAACAAAATGTTTAGTTTCCAGTCAAGCAATTTTTTTGACCCCTCCGTATTTTCTCTTTTTGGAATTGTCAGAGAACAAAAAAAATCATTATTCACCTGGGGCTAATCAACAGTTCTTTTCTAAGTTATGTCTTTTGCTTTTCACGCAACAAACATAATATGAAGGGACTACACAGTGGTCAAATAACTGTATTTACTAACGATACAGAACCTACAGGGTCTAGCTACATGTACTGACTGCAACTCTGGCAAGTTTCTAAACATAGAATACGGTAAGCGCTGCTAACGGAGTCACAAATTACTTAAGGATACTATGAATTGCTATATACCACATTCTCCTCCCTCTTCAATGCAAAAGCACATTAAAAACTTATAAACATATTACTCATTAAAAGTACAACATGCTATGAGTTTAGTCAGAGAGATGGATTATGACTTCTCTCTGGATAACTTCTCCTAGGCATCCTAGCATCTCCTAGGCATCTGATTTTGCTACATTATTATTATTATTTTGCTTTTCTCTCTTGCGTCTCACTTCAGCCAGATACGTGAGGTCCCTGAAGGCCATATTCTGACATCCTTACTCATATTGAATAGCACCTTTGCTTCTCAAAAGATGGTTTGGGCATTTCTTCAGGTATTCTGATTCTCTTTTCTGGTCAGTGCCTCCTACTGTTTCCTCTCCTCCAGTGCAGGGAAATGGCTACTGATGTTGTTTGAACGGACAGATCTCCATATTAAGGTGTACAGCAAAAGAAGTTGGTATACATCCTGCATGAATCTATGTCATTGGTCTTTTTCTAGAAGCAGAAGTGGGGAAATTTTGTTCCAGCTTTTTAAAGGATCATTGTTTTAAGAGACTGCCATGAGTAATGCAGTGGTTTCACACATGTTAATGTGTAAAATCAACAATAATGTTGGCTAAAATAGTATGGATTTTGACAACAATTGAAAATTTTGACAAAAAGCAACCCCTTTCCCCCTTTTTACCATCCCTAATTAAAATTTGAGAAAAGAGATGCCAGCAGAACTAAAAAAACGCACTACGCTGAATTTGCTGCTACATACAGTTTGCAATCAAATTTGGCGTCTTTCCTTTTTCACTTCCTGGACTGTGCTAGTTTCTTATTACACAGGCCATCCAAAGCCTGAAAGAGACTCTCTCCAAATCTTGGCAGAGAGCATGGTGCATGAGGTCATGTGTCAAGGTAATATAACATTTCAGACACAAAGATTTCCCAGGAAATACACATCCAGATCAATATAAAAGTAAGTAGTCTGATAATTAGAGTTCAGGATCTGCTTAAAGAGGAGCAGAATCAATGAAATGGTCAGCTGCAGCTTCATCAAATAGATACAGTATTCAGATCTGATCTGATAAGGTGTGAGATAGTCCAAAAGCAACACGTAAAAGTGCCCTGTCAGCTCTGGGATCTCGCTTGCTTAACCAAGAACAGGGTAGAGAAGTAAAAAATAAAGAGGAAGAGACAGACTTTCGGCAGGGAGCACGAATAAGCCCTCAGTAGTGCAGGAGTCACCAGTAATAATAATAAAACAGTAAAACAAAGTAGACCATTATATGAGATCTGATCCTGCTTCCAGTTATGTCTTCTGGAATTTTGCCACCAATTTAAATTGCAGAAGGAGTAGGCCCATGATAGAAGAATTTGTCGTTGGAATTTTTTAACCCGAGAAAAGTCTTTTAAACACTTTTAGAGAAAATACCAATAATAATATTTGTGCACAGATACATACCCTGGGAAATTGTCTACCCAGGAAGACGATGTCTGATCCCAGAGGACTTTCTAATCTTGCTGACAAAGGTTTAGCAAGATCCGATGGCCAGAAGTTGAAGTCAGCAATATTCAAACTGGAAATAAGATGCACTTCTTTAATACTGAGGGTAATTAAACATTGGAACGGATTATGAAGGGAAGTGGTACATCTCCATCACCTGGAGTCTTTAAATGAAGATTAGGGGCAATATTTTAAAAAATGACTATGGCTAATTAAGGAACTTAAATCTCCTAATCAGAAGTAAATTAGATTCTCTGAGTGTGTCTACACTGTAGTGTAAGACCTGGGTTTGAACTCAGGCTCAAAATGTTGACCCCCGGCCCCTCTGTCTACACAAAAATTGTGCTAACCCTGGGTCCCAGGACCCCATGGAGGTGAAGGGTCAGAGCCTGAGTCAAGCTGGGACCCAATGTTCAAGATCTGTTGTCTTGCAGTGTAGATGAAGCCCCACTGGACTTGTGCTCAGGTAGTTTGCCAAAAGAGCCCCACAGTCCTAAGGCCAACTTTTTGCCCTCTGAGCAGTCAAGTTTGGTGAACAGTTAAAATTTCTGCCACACTGCACCATTAACAAAGGGCTAGAGCGGTCACATCTAGGGAGGGTGTTAGGAAGTGTGGGGTATGGGTCTCATGCCCACATAATGCCATGTAGACACTGGAGTTGGAGACTGCAATCCAGGGTTCATCAATTCCTAATTTAGTGTTTTAAATGAGTAGAGATGCTCAAGCCCTAGGCTAACAAGCCCAGGGTCGGCTCACTTGAGTTCTACTAACCCAGGGCTTACATTTCTGTGTACCAATACCCGAGGGTTATGCCTTCATGGGGATAAAAAACCCATGGCTGGCATGGATCAGCTGACTCGGGCCCATGGGGCTTTTGCTGCAGAGCTAAAAGTTGCTGTGGAGACGTTTGGGCTCAGGCTACAGCCAAGCTCTGGAATCCTCCGAGGGTGGAGGGTCCCAGATCTCAGGTTCCAGCACAAGCCTCCATGTCTACACCACAATTTTTAGCCATGAAGCCCAAGCTCCATGAACTTGGGTCAGCTGACTCAGGCCAGCCGCAGTCATCCCGTGAGGTTTTATCCCCATGCAGACCTACCTGGTGGGGCCCACCAGGAGTTAAGCATGTAGGCACCCAAATCCTTTTTAAAAACCTGAATCCCACTGAGATTTAGGCTCCTGTGTCACTTTTGACAACGTGACTTAGGTGCTTTGAAAATTTTATCCTGATGTCTTTCTAAAAAAAAAGAACTTTAGTTCAACCACAAGCTATTCACACAGGAAGCACTGTGTGAAATCAGTGATTTGTGCTAGACAAAAGGTCAGATCAGATGATTATTATAATGGTCCCTTCTGGCTTTGGGGTCCATGAATCTTAGTAGGAACATGACTGAAAAAAGTTTACTAGGTTCAAGGGCTGACTTTTATTTTTCCTGGTGGGTACTTCACCCTCACTTAGCCCCGAGGCCCGAGACCTCAACTTTGCCTCTTCCCACCCCTGCTCCGCTCCTCTCCCAAGACCTCCACTCCCACCTGTTGTTCGCTCCTCTCCACCCTCTCCTGAGAGCCTCCCGCCAGCCACCAAACAGCTGATCAGTGGCAAGGCCTGCCCAACGGTTGTGGGGGATGGGCGCTGAGCACCCCCTATTTTTCCCCATGGGTGCTTGAGCCCCGGAGCAGCCAAGGAGTCAGCACTTATGTATTAGATAAACACAGAAAACATACTATATGTGGACATGTTTAGAATCCGGGAGGGAGGAAGGGCTGCAACTCCTGAATTGCCAGATTAAAACCCTTGTGTATAAATTGAATGAATGACACGGTTTAATATCAGAGTTTATCAGTTGTATCAGTGACTTAACAGATCCTTCCTTTAATGAAAAAGAGAAAAGCAGATCTCTCTGGCCTGCACTAAGAGTGTGCTTATCTTTCCAAGTGAAGCCAGTCCGTTTCTCCTGTTCAAAGTATTTCTGCTATATATAAAGTAAATACTATGATACTTTGCAGTTAGGCTGCACCTTCCATTCATGGATCTCACTCTGCTTTTCTAGCACTGATACAACTTCCTTACCCCTATTTTATAAATGGTGAAACTGAGCTATAGAGAGTGAAGTGTCTTGGCCAAGGTCACAATGGAAGACAGTAGCAGAGCTAAGGATGGAAATCAGGGGTGAAATCCTGCTTCCATTGCATATCCACACCAACATTCCCATTTTCTCCCAGATCTCCAGACTCCCAGTCTAATGCTTTGGGCACAAGGCCACCTCTTTCTATAATGGAGGAAAGACATAAGAAACAATGATATATACCAAAACCAGTATGCAAGCTGGAACTATACTAAACACTTACAGAACTAGGGAATATTGATAACACCAAGGTAAAGGTAAATACTGCTAGGTGATAAATGTCTATTTTTAATGGTATCCATTGTATATGCCTAGCATATACATTAATCTTATAGATCCATCAAACTTTCTTTGCTGCTGTTTGAGATATAAGCAATCTTTTGTTCTCTCCTGTCGCCTACCCCAGACAGGGGAAATATGAAGCTGACTGCAGTGGTTTTTCTTGTCTATAATACTAGTACTTATCATATTTATTAAAAAGATTGCTAGACCGTAGGAGGAAATCAGAACATTGACATTTTCAAGGTTTTCCATCCTTCTCCTTCTGAAAACAAGACAGAGAACAGCAGGATAAACTGGGAGGAAAGTTTATACTAAAATTATTTCAGAGAAACTGACACCAGCAAAACTAGAAACACATTTCCTTGGTGGATGTACAGTTCAAATTCAACTACTGCACATTCTGGGCATCAAGCTACTTATAAAATCATACATTCACGTAAAAGAAAATCCTGAACTTGGGTGAGACTAATACTTTAAAATGAACAATAAAAATGATCCTGAACTCCTTTCAAAGCATAGGATATGGGATGAAATGACAGCTGAGTCCAATCAGACTATACTGTATTATGTACACTGGTCCTGCCATGGCCTGTTACTTGATGTCTCTTATCATCTGAATCAGCCCCGTCAAAAGGAATTGTATTCTTAATGAGCTGATATATGAGAAAATGATAGCTGCAGCTTAAGGGTAATATTGTACATTCACAGACACCATTTTTCAACATGAACAAATAGTCTACGAAGCTGTTGGTGATTTTAAGAGATGGCTCGTATGTCAAGTGTGTGCAAATGGAAAATTGCAAATGTATAACCGAGGAGGTAGCGGGACAATATACTATTAATATGCTGGAGGCCTGATTCTGAGCTAAGGTACATCGGTTTTATGCTGATATAATCTGTGCTTTCAGCAGAGTTCGTCCTGATATCAGGGTGCCAGTGAAACTAGACTGAGGCCCTATTTCTTTGAAAGGGCAAAATTCACCAGTGTGCACCAGGCTATGGTACCTGCTTGCTTTAAAAATGCGTTCAGATATATGGGGGCAGATTCTCAAGTGGTGTAAATGGTTATAGTTCCATTGAAGACAATTTACATCAGTTGCGGATCTGCCCCATGTTCTTAAAATCACCAACAGCTTCATAGGCTAATCCCATTAAAGCCTTCCAAGTACATAGGCCTTGTGCCTGGCGTGTGCACAGAGGTGAATTTGACCCTAAAAGCATTCTGCTCTTTACATGTAGAGAAAAAAATGGATACTTTCTTTTCCACCGGAACTCAACATGAATGTACGTTCTACAGAAGAGGTCAATCAGCATTTCATCTCATAATTTTTTCTAGTAATCTACCAAATCTCATGCATATAACATTGTAAATGCGAGATCTGTGATTTATGTATTGTTTTTTGTCACACGCAAAGGATCATAAACACCGCATCAACTTTACAATCTACAGGCCGCATATTGAAAGAGCACCAATATCTGTGCAGGCTCTTTTCATCTTGCCCTACGGCTGAGCAGCTGGGACACCACTAATTCCATGGCATTCATAGCCAGTCCAGAGCTTGTTGGTGGACTGGAGCATTTAGCTCTGAATAACTCAGTCTCCTCCTACAGTGCTGGTGTTTTTCAGCTAGCAGAAGATGTTCTTGTGGTCAAAGCACCGCAGTAGGGATCAGGAGATCATGGTTGGCTATGTAAATGCTTGGGACTCTGCAAGACTGGAGGCTCCCAGTTGTCATGTTCCAGCCTGAGTCTAAACGTCTATACAGCAATTTTTAGTCCCTTAGTCCGAGCCCTGTGAGCTCAATCAGCTGACCCAGGTCAACCATGGCTGCACTGCAGGTCTTTTTATCCCTATGTAGATGTACCCTAAATTTGGGTGCCTTAGTATTCCGGTGCCTAATTTGAAACACTGAAGCATCACACCATAGGCCACTGATGTCAATGAGAGTCTTCCACTGACTTCAGTGGATTTGGGATTGGGCTTCCAGGGCTTGATGTTCAAGATGCAGAGCACCTGTAATTGGGTGCTCAGCACCTTTGAAAAATCCAGCTCTTGCTGTCTCTAGTGGACAACTCTAAAACTAATGCACCCTAAAATTTGAAGACATCATTGAACATTTGGGGCTTCACCTTTTGATGCCTCAATTCCCTTAATCAAAAGGCAACAGTAGTCCCTGGCATATTGAGGATTCATTTCTAAGTGTTTCAAAGATGTTTGAGAGCTATGAAAGAAGAGCTCGATTTTAATCAGTATCATTATTTATTATTCAAACACTTTGAAGCCTCCTATGGTAGGTGCTGTAGACCTACCAGGTGGGATTTTGAAAAACACCTAAGTGATTTAGGAGCACAAGTCCAAAGGATTTAGAGGCACAAGTCCCATTAGGCACTTTTGAAAATCCCACTTACAAAGTATTATGGGGGAAAGATTTTCAAAGGCAGAAAAGGGCAATTCAGTGCCCAATATCCATTGGGAAAAAAAAAATCAATGTGAGTTCAATGCTTATCTCCCATTGGTGCTTTTGAAAAATCTACTGTGTAATTACTGGAAAATATGAATGCTTGTTAAACAAAATCCATTTTGCAAAGCCGTCACAATGAGATATCCACAGGAGAGGCCCCATGGTACTGGTATATCTAATTTCTGTCCCAATCCATGTAATTATTATGATAGCTAACTTAAATGAAGCTAGAGATATGATGCAAAACTCTTGAATGAAAGCTCCAGTTATTATGAAGGGAATTCAATACAATAATATTCAAGCTGACATAATCAACACTATCTCTAAATTGTTCAAGTAACAACCAGCACTGGCAGTGAAGAAACCTTACTCTTAAATGTAACTTAACTCCCTGTTAGCACTTGGAGCTCTGTCAGGAAAAAAAAAATTACAAGAGCAAGTTTTCAAATTAGCAGCATTGACGGTAATACAAAGTAAGTCCACCCAGAGCAAATTAAATAGGAATGCTTAATTTATTTTTTCAGAAACTTAAGAATCCCCAAACTTCTCATCAGCTGCAAGTTGCTTGTTAAGTGAAGACCAGTGAACATGTTAATCAGTAAAGATTCACTTTAGGGGATTGTTTGCAACTGGTTATACTTGGACTGAATTAATTCTACTGAGCAATCTTTATGAGGTCATGTATGATTAATAGATTACAACAATTACAAATATTCCTGAAGAAGCAATGTTACTTTAAAGAGACTTAAGAGCTGGTCATATTCTTTGTTCTAAACAATTTGTCATATTTAGACATTTTTTCTTGTTTTCCAGTTAGCCATGATTTTTACAATTTTGCTTTTTACAGTATTTGTGATTGTTTGAGAAATAGTTTAATTAATATATTTGTGCCTATAGGCATTAGCAAACTGTTCATAGTGATTATTTAGAATCTGAGGGATTGGTCTGTTTGATGGGCCACTGAAGCGAAATGGTAAGTTTTCTGTATTCTGACTGTCTGATCTAATCTTTATATATAGAAACAGTACTTGAATAGATTATTAGGTTATTGAATCCTTCAGGAACAGGGAGGAGAGTGTTTTATAGAGAGACATGAGGGATATGAAATAAATGATTATTTTAAAATCTTATTCTCTTTTGCTCAAGAAACAGCACTGGCTACATATATCTCTCTATCAGATTTTAAAATATCTGTGTTCCTTCCTGACTGAGGTAGGGAGAATGATATAAATCTGGTTTATCGGCTATCCATAGACTATATTTTATTTCCTCTTGTCACAGTCCCATCAGTTAGCTGTATGCATACCTAGGAGACTGGGTGAGAATTTATAGCATAAATGAGGGCATTTATGCAAGCTGAACACTCATATTCACATGAATAAAGTTTCTTCCCAAACATTTATGCAAAACAAATACTGGTAACAGTATAATTAGCAGAAAAATGATAAAAGAAAGCCTATGAAAAATATTTGACTGTAAATGCAGGTCAGATTTAGCGACATGTTGTGAATATATTTTTCTGCTATTTACATAGGATGTACATGAATAACTTTCTTACTGCATCATACAACAATGGAGAAAAATCTGTTTTCCAGGTATTATCTGACTATTTCATTTGCTTATTATCTTATGTCCATCATGACAGTATTTATATGCTAACCAATATTAACGAGAGGCATAATGCTGTATGTGGAAGTCTTTGCACAGTTTTTAGGGTGGCTCTCACAGTAATTGGTAATTTCATAGTGGGACTTCGTGTCCGCAAGGACTGAGTGAAAACTGAACTAGGACTTCAGGGTTTGGCTGGCACAGAACTTCAAACTTATAAACAACACTGATCTTTGTAGAGAGTGATATAGTCTAAAACATCCACATAGCCTGCAAAAAAATGCCAACCAGAAACAAAATTATAACATCTAGAACATAAAGCTTGCCTGAAACCCAGTATTGCAGCCAGCTTGCCAAACCTGGGCTGTGACTACCTCTCAGGAGGAGTCAGTTTCAAAGATTGGACCTTCCTACTGAGAATGAGGTTGCTGATGTTCAATGCCAGACACAAAGTTTCAAATTCTAGGCACTAAGTTCCAGATACTAACAGCTGAGAGGCCCAGCAGACTACATCACCAGACAGACTGTTGAGCACTAATTGAAGATAGATTTCTTGGTTTGTTGACCCTATAACACCAATTGATTTGTTCCAGGGCTGCCTTAGAAACCAGCTCTCTCCTCTCCTGTGATATTGCAGAACTTGAAGCCAGCTGGTGCACTAGCTCTAACACATCTTTGGTTTCAATGGGAGGGAGTTGATGGAAAGGTGTTATTGGTGAGGGGCCCTGTATTCTGGAACTGACTTTCCCTCTTAGCTTGCCAGAGCACATAGGTGTACCTGTTACAAAGCTCACAACCTTCCCTACACTTTCTCTTGGAGAATTTATTTAGAGTTTGGGTGGAAAGAACGTGATCAATTGGTATCAAGATGAGGTTGGGGAAGGAAGGGAGGAAGTGGAGTTCGTTTTATGGACTTCTCTGATTATCCCAGTGGAAGATTTTTTGATTATACAGCCCTCAGAGCTCTGGAGGAGCACTTTTATAAACTAAAACAATCCTAGTTTCAGGCTTTAAAAAAATACATCAAAGGAGCAAGAGGGGCACAACCCCATCTTTTCCCTTTGCAAATCACTTTTACGCACAAGAGGAAACAAGTTCGTACAGCTCTGCCTGTAGAAAAATTAAATAGTCCAATAAGTTGAACAATTTGTTCATCATTTCTAATGCAGCATTTCAGGAATACTTCAGATAAGGCAACAGAACATAATCCAATTTCACACCTATTGGTCCATTTCCCTGAAAAAAAGATATACAAAAGATACCTTTTATTTCTCATTTCCATGGAAGCTAAAAAAAAATTTCCTCAGACAGAAATCCTGACCTGCCATAAAGTATGGCTTACAAGCCTGTATGAGCTTATTGAGATGGAATGAACAGAGTTCATTAGTTCTTAACTCTTACCAGAGTTAAGAAACTAACAAGAAATGTTCACAGGAAGATGGACGTGATCCCATCTCCAGGGGGAACTCAGAAATCCAACTGCGTAAAAACACTCTGCAAAACATCACTTCAAATAAGAAAGGAAAAGAATGAGACATGCATTTAAAAATGGCAAACATGTTTAAGATGATGGAAAAGGGTTTCATTATGTCTCGAGCTTGGTTCTGATCCCATCCTGGTGTAAATCAGTGAAGTGACCTCAGTACTGAGGCCAGATCTGGCCCACTCTTTATGTCTGCATCAAAACACATCCAACTTGTTTTACTATGCGGATATGAAATCATATTTCCACCATTTTGCTATTAAATATGAATGAAACAGTCAGTTACGCTGCATATTTCTCTGAACAAGTATGTTAGTTGTATTTCCCCCCCAAGAGCTTAAAAAGAAAAATGCTTTATCTGACTTGATATACATAATGTAAGTTGGCATTATTAGTGTGTTTTCTATTCATGGTCTTCTGAAACTTTCTGTTAGAAGTCTTTGAAATTAAACACCCTTCTTTTTATCCTATATTACTTCCTCCCTTGGAACCGTTAAATCTCTGCTCTGCAATCCCATTAGGCTTTTAACTTTCTTAAGGAAAAAAAACCTGATAAAAATATATGGATGTTTGAACACCATCCAAAGCAGCTGACTTCAAAATGACACACACACAAAAATTCAGTGTATGGAAAAGTGGAAGTTGATTTACTGGGGAAACATATTTTGTATAGAAGCTTATTACATTTAATGGACCATTTTGGGCATATGCATCACCACTGGTGTTCACTATAACATTTAAGTTGTATTTTCCAGGATACTGAATTATGGTTTTATATATACTGCAGTTGCTTCGTTACCCAATATACTGTAATTATGAAAATAGCATTCATGTCATATCTGTGAATCTCTGTAACTGTACTCATACAAAGAAGTCACTTGTAATCTAGACCTAGTCTAGAGAAACATTTGTCCTTATACCTTAATCAAGTAGTACAGGATGACTGTGACTTTCATTACAAAATGCAAGATGTTATCAAATAGGAAAGACACAAAGCTACCACATACAAAGTAGAAAATTGTCATTGTGGTGGTGATTATGTGGCTTTCATAATGCTATTTTGGATTGAAAATATCAAATCTTTCCAGAACCACAGCTATATACTTTGCCAAACTTGATTCCTATTTAACTTATGTCTATTACTTTTAATAAACTAAAAATTACATTTTTTTAATAAACTAAAAATCTACCTGTCAACCACAAAACCAATAGCAGCAACACCATAATGCGTCCACCAGTTTATGGGCCTGACCCTGAATCCCCCAAACTTCTTTCTTCCCTGGAAAGCTTAAGAGAAAAAAACCCAAACCTCGCCTGATCCTGCGAGATGTGCCCAATTTAAAACCAGGATCTTACACAATGGAAAACAAGCAGTTAGATTTTTAAAAGAAAGATTTTAATAAAAGAAAAAAAAGAAAAAGAAAGGAATAAATCCCTTATAACCATTAATAGAACAGCATTTACTATAATTAATAAAAGGATTCAGAAACCAAACCTCTCCCCCGAGGCAACTTTTTTCCACTGTTGATATTTTTGCTGAAGCTTACAATATTAAGAAGCACCCAGCCAACACTCACCACTGAGAACCCTCCAAGTGATAAAAAGAAGGTAAACTTACTGACTATGGTACTTAATAAAAACTATAGTTACAGTAAAAGACATAGCTGTGTTCATCCCATAGCCAAGTTAAACAACCCCCCCACACAAAAAAAACCCCTAAAACTTAAAATCCTTTGTTTCCTAAGAAATTTTTTATTGGTTAGTTGTCCACCTCTCAGGTTACCTTTAGCTTAACCCCTTACAGGTAAACACTAATTTTAGGCTACTTCACACTTATAACACCCTGCAAACTAGCATAAAATTTCAATGCCATTTGAAATCTGCAAGTGCTCAGCAATTCACAGGAGGGCTTTAAAGGATTGGGCCTGAAGTTGAAGCTGTTCAAAAGATCTCCTTAGGCCAGGTCTATACTACCCACTGGATTGGCGGGTAGCAATCGATCTTTCAGGGATCGATTTATCGCATCTAGTCTAGACACGATAAATTGATCTCCGAATGCTCTCCTGTCGACTCCGGAACTCCACTACTGCAAGAGGTGCAAGCGAAGTCGACAGGGGAGCGACAGCAGTCAACTCAGCTCTGTGAAGACGCTGTGGTAAGTTGACCTAGATAGTCAACTTCAGCTATGCTATTGGCATAGCTGAAGTTGCTTATCTTAGGTCGATTCTGCCTCCCTGCTCCCCCAGCATAGACCAAGGCTTAGAAACCTTCCAAATCAAGCAGCTAGGCCTTGAAGTATGAACTGACAGTCAGTAAACTCAGGATCTCTCTGAGCAAGGAGGGAAAAAATTACAGATTTTAGGCCCTTCACAGAGAACTCCCCACCCTCGGCCCCCAAATAACAAATCTGGGAGCTGTCGGCTTGAGTTTTCCAGCTGACTTTGAGAGCTCAGGAATAGCAAGGTGAGAAAGGTGGTCTCTAAAATTAGGTCACCTCTTGTTAATGATTTGTGCACTTAAAATTAAATGTACAGAAAGATATTAGTTTTTTCCCCTCAACTTGCCTTTCACAAGCTTTGCCCTTACCCCAATGGTCAGGAGGGACTGCATGGCTCTTGGCATCAGTGATGAAATATTGAGCCTTTTATCTCTAGAGATCACTGTTTCAAATTCACTGTGGCTATTTGGTGCCTTTGTGAAACAAATAGGTGGCCTAAATCTGGTTTCTAGCAAGTTAATCTCTGCATCACACAAGCCACCAGACCAACTGTCTTCCTTGTTGCATTTGCAGCAGGGAAGCCCAGGATTGTTTTGATCATGGAAACTCAACCGTAGAAGCAGTTTCCTCCAATGCAAGGCTATAGCACATTAACAGAGCGGAGAAGCTCTCACTACCACTTAGGGTGACCAGATGTTCTGATTTTATAGGGACAGTCCCGATTTTTGGGTCTTTTTCTTATGTAGGCGCCTATTACTTCCCATCCTCTGTCCTGATTTTTCACACTTGATGTCTGGTTACCCTACTACCACTAATTGTGATGAACTTTTTCCAAGGACAAATAGACTTTAGGTGCCAATGGTATCTCACCTCTTGTGTTACTTCTGAGAGCATCTAAAATGCTTGGCTACTGCAAATGACTTTATAATAAGGGCTGATGACTGAAGCTTTAGGCATCTATAACGCCATCACTAAGGTATGAGAATAGGATTTTGAGTTAAGGACTCTTGATTTCTAATCCCAGAGCTAACACCAAGTCCTTCCATGGCTATGAGCAAATTACTTAACCTCATTTCACTTTGTTCATCTGTAAAATATAGCTATTCACACATAGAATCATAGGACTGGAAGGAACCTCAAGAGGTCATGTGGTCTAGTCCCCAGCACTCATGGCAGGACTATATACCATAGTCTATAGTATATAGACTATATACCTATATAAATGGTAAAACTGAGCAACTATATTCGCTTCTGTGTGCAGAGGGCAAAAATAAGGTCTATGCAACACGCAAGTCCTACTTACATACTCAGATTCCACCTAAACTTCACACAGTCCTTGTTCAGTTTATCCACCTATTCTTCTCATGGAATCTCTTTGAGCAAATCACAATTTACCCAAACATATTTGTTATTAGAAATAATTTGCCAATTTTATGTGTTTGAATATTAATGAACAGTTCCTAGAATTACAATAAATATTCTGAGTATTTAATATCCGCCGTTCAAACCACATTGGTTAGTTGTAATTGGTCAGAGATGTTATACAATATTGTTTCTGATCTCTAACGGGAAGTGCGCATGAGCATTTAACAGTTGACAACACAAAGGGTGCAAGCATGTTTAAAATTAATTCATGTAGGTCAGGTTCAAGTACCCCATAAGTGATCCTATTAAATCCAGGGTTGCTCTCCTGGGCAACATGAAGGTATCTGAATATGGCACTTAAAATTTAAATAACTGTTCACTGAAAAGTTTTTGCAGCCTTTGTTGTAGTAAATATCACACATCCTTATTATTATCCACAATATCAATACTTATGTTGTTATATTAAAATCTTTCAAACATTTCTTTTTTTGGCATTGTAAATCAAAAGAAATATTTGACAGATATTAATTTTGAAAACAAATGGAAGATTTTAAGATCAGTCTCTCAAGAGAAAGAAAAAAAAGGAGAAAATTGCAGGATGTTTTAATTGTGAATTGGAAACTTTAAAAACAAAATATACACAAGTATCATTTATAAACATGATCCTGGCCAGAGCAATAATTATGATAAATCCTTTGTCAACTCTGCTTAGAAGCCTTTATGAGGTAGTAGGAAATTAGTTCACATTCTAGACAATAGTTCAATAAAAATGCTTTCCAGCTTGTCTGACATATGGAATTCCACATGGCCTGTAATCAGATGTTCCTCAAATCACACTTTTTCATTGCTAAACTCCTTGGCAGTTTAACATAAACAAGCATTGAATTCATTAAGTTGCATTTTTTAACTTTCAAATTAGCTTGAAACTGCTGAATTTCTAGGATTCAAACATGTCGAGAGCTTAATTTTCAAGGTATAAAAGACTTTTTAAAAACATTGATCATTAACATTTCAAGTTTTCAGTTGGTTATATTTAAATCTTTTCAATGAGTGTGCAAAATAAAAACTTACAATTTTTTTAAAACAGAAAGTGGTAACAAAAAGCAAAAAATAAAAATAAAAAAATCCACCTGCTTATATTTAAAATGGAAGGCTTTGTTGCTTAAATATTGGAAAGAGAATCCTTTAGTTTTTTAATAGCTGACCAGTTATTCATATCTCACATCATATATTCATATTCCATCTTTCTATTTCTTCATGAAGTTCCATAACCTTCATAAACAGCATTACTTAAGCACTTGTACCATGAAATCAGGTAGGGTGACCAGATGTCCTGATTTTATAGGGACAGTCCCGATATTTGGGGCTTTTTCTTATATATGCTCCTATTACCCCGATTTTTCACATTTGCTGTCTGATCACCCTAAATGCAGGTAAGCCATCTATTAGTGTCACACAAACATAGCAGTACATTAGACATTCACAGTGTAATCCTGGCCCCATTGACGTTAATGGGAGTTTTCACTCCCTCAGTGTCTTTTAACTATTGTCATCCAGGGAGAATTTATATCTGAAATGTTTTATAATGCACATTTAGAATTTCAGTGGGATAAAATAAAATATATTTTAGAGAAAGGAGTAGCTTAAGGGTCTTGGTAATGAGACATAATGCCTTGCACCACTAGGTTGCTAGTTCAAATCTATGCCAGCTGAGTATTGACTACTGCACAGCCAAGTTCAGGTGTGTTACTCGCCAGAGACAAACAAACTGGTTACTACAGTGATGGACTTTTAGTTTGAACTGTAGTCTTAATAAATGGCAGGTACCTCAGGATTAAGAGACATGTGTTTTTACTTGATTTATTTAAAAGTAAATACCCCTCAACAGCAACATCACTTGACTTGCCATAATTGGAGCACATCTGAAACAGAAACACTCTAGGTCTTCAGGTTCTAGCATTTAGGGCAGTGGTGAATCTGGTTAGAGTGGTTGGGAGTTTGCTAGCTTGTGACCAGTTTCGACAACAATCCTCTTTTTCTTCCTTCAGCTCGTTTAGTAAATTTGAACCAGGGGCCAGGTACTCAATTCTATTGGTGAGTTTACATGCAACACAGTAAACAGAGAGGAAGTAAGGAGCTATCCACAAGGTTTTCATGTGGTTTCTGTTCCCAGGAAACCACTTCCTTTGTTTGAGATTGGGAATGTGAATGTACGCGGACTCTTGCTCTCAGCTAATTTTATCAAGCGAAAAAACCACGGGCACCCAACTAAAACTAAAAGATGCTATTTATTTATGTATATGTTTGTCTGAATTCTGCTGTCAAAGGGCCTTTGTAGTATGGGAAGCTTTTCTTTATTTTATTTTTTTATTACTATCAAAACTGATTATAGTGAAGTGAATTCCCAAGAGCCAGCTTGGAATATGGAAGAAGATTGGACCCAACACATCCAAAATATGCACATGTTCTGTCACAGGAAAGAGAAGACTGTGATACTGTGTTAATGAAGCTTGGGACATAGCTGTCACTAAAATAATACCTACCAAGATGATACACGAAGTTGCCAATGGTTTTCCTGCATGGCTGATATAGCGTGACGTTTGACTGATGTCTGCCCTTAAGAATTCATCTGCTGAAAGAAATTGTGCTTGGAAAAGTATAAGTGACTTTTGTCTATATGTTCCACTGTCCATTGGTGGATGGGTTACTAGGCCAAAGTTATATCAGGGTTCAAAAAAGAACTAGATAAATTCATGGAGGATAGGTCCATCAATGGCTATTAGCCAGGATGGGCAGGGATGGTGTCCCTAGCCTCTGTTTACTAGAAGCTGGGAGTGGACAACAGAGGATGGATCACTTGATGATTACCTGTTCTGTTCATTCCCTCAGAAGCACCCGGCATTGGCCACAGTCAGAAGACAGGATACTGGGCTAGATGGACCATTGGTCTGAGCCGGAATGGCCGTTCTTCTGACCTGAACAAGTTTTTATGATACCTGTCTAGTGGATGGAGGGCTAAAGAGGATAAAAATGTCACTATTTGCAGAGTCATTGCTGATTTTCTTTTTAGCTCATTTGCATTTTTAGAGGAGAGATGACATAGTGAGATCTGTTTTTCTCACTGTGCATGAACATTAGCTCGTTAATGTACAACTGTTGTGTCATTTTAAACTGAGCTTCTCCCCATGCCACTGATTAGCTGATGAGGGAGAGTATCTTATGTGGCTGGTAATTTGGATTTTGCAGTAAGTATGTTTCTCTGTTGATACAAACCATCTTAATATATAAACACATACAGTCATGAAGCTATCGGGAAAAATACTTGTGTCCCCATGTACATTTGAAGACCATTGACATCATCAATGGGTAGGCTTCACTAAGCTTTAGATTATGTTTTTAGGCCCTGATTCAGCAAAGCACTTAAGCACGCACATAACTGTAAGTGTGTGAATAGTCCCATTGAATTAAATGGGATTTGAAATTCAAGTTAAGCATGTCCCTAAGTGTCTTGCTAAAACAGTACATACCTTAATCAGTACTTTTGTGAATTCTGATAACTACTGACTGCCATTGAGTGAGATGACAAGAGTCCTGTGGCACCTTAAAGACTAACTAAAGTATTAGAGCATAAGCTTTCGTGGGCTAATA
>ML677343.1:29456288-29513067 GCA_007922305.1 Dermatemys mawii | reverse complement strand
TATTAGCCCACGAAAGCTTATGCTCTAATACTTTAGTTAGTCTTTAAGGTGCCACAGGACTCTTTGTCACTTCTGCAATTCCAGACTAACATCGCTACCTCTCTGATTATTGAGTGAGATGCCTCCCACCCACCAGTGCCTCAGGGCAGCCAGCCAAGTGGCTCCTGCCTCAATGTACCACTTCAAGGGGCTTCTTCAATAACTCACTCACGCTTTTGCCCATGCAAACCCCTTCTTGGGTTCTGGTTTTTAATCAACTAAACATTCAAAATAAAAGTTCTCAAGTCCCTCCTCAAGTCTGTCCATTTACCTTCTTATCAGCTCACTCCCTGGTCTTTCTTGCCCGTAGTCCCACTCCCCAAGTCCCAGGCTGTTTTCCTGAGGTCTATTGACTTCCAGCAGCCTCTGTACCCTTTCCATGTTTCTCTTCCTCCCTGCTCTGGTCTCGCCAAGAATCCCCTCTCTGCACCTTCCTGCTGGTCTTTATAGGGGAAGCAGGTGATGCCTGCTCAGATGTGCCTCCTTGGAAACTGGGTCTGACTGGCTCCAGATCACCATCCTTAAAAGGGGCAAGTCACCCTGTTACTCTGGCTACTAGCGTGCAACACACTAATTCTTTCCCCAACCAGATTTTCACAATGGGCATATGGTACGAAAGTAAAAGGGTGGGGTGCATTTGATCCAAAACCTGAGGCCACAGTTTGCTGTGAAGCTGAATTAGAAGTAATGAATTTTCCAGTGTGGTGAAACCCCTGGCAAAAGAATTCTGTCATCCCAGACCATCTGCGATGGAAAATTTCTCAACAGAGAGGTTTTCATTAGATTCCACTGCTATTAGAAGGTTGCAATAAACCCAACTTGATTTTCTTATTTTGAAAAAAATGTGAAATTTGTTTGAAACATTGTTCGTTATCATAAAATTTTTTTTTGCTAAGATCGATGAATGTTACAACTGTTTCTGAATGGAAAAAAACAAATCAAACCAAACCAGCAACACTTCCTGGTTTCCCTTTTGAAAGTCTTGCTTTATTTCCCTTTGCCACCCACAAATAGTATGGTTTTGGAATGAATCAAGTTCCTTGCTCGCTCTCCCTCACCCCAGACCTGATACAGATGTTTGTAAAAGCATTAGGGTGCCTCAATTCTATAGCACCTTGGTAGCAAGAGCCACAGCAAGGTCAGTTTAGGGATTAGTGGAGTCTTCTATTTCAGCTGTGAAAACTCAAGCCGATTAGCTGAGAGCGAGCCTGCTGGGATTCCCTGAGGCCTACTGCTGAGTGCCGAAACCAGGCCTCAGCCGGCTTAAGAGTGAGGGGGTGGGAGGGAGAGGGAAATAAACCAAAAATCACCCCCAACCACCCCTCTTCGATTTGTGTGGCTCTATGAAAAGCCTGTAACTTTGAAACACTTTGAAGAGAAAGAGTTTATTTAAGATTTCATTTGTAGCCAGGAGCCTGTGCCTCTGTTAATCCCCAACCTAGCTGGCAATTCTCCTGTATTACCTGCTCCAGAGAAACAATAGGCCTCAAAATGCAGCATGAGGATCATAATCAGGATACAGAAGTAAACGCTAAACTAAAACTTAGTCATCAAAAGGTTTTACAGTTCCAAAAGTTTCTTACGCTGTAGTTTTAAACAAAATGCTGATGCTATCACAGGACATTGAAAGTGAATCATGTTAAGATGCTAACCTCATTTGAATTATTTCCTTTATATGCTGGCTATGTGTACAAACTCCTTGCAAGGATGTTATGAGGTTTCTGGGAAACTAATTTGTGGTAAACACAGCATAACCTGCAGGTTTGCAAAGAGAGGTGAATTCAGATCACTGAGTTGAGCACTGACCAAAGTTAGTCACCAGATACTGGAACATTTCAAAGTTTGGAAGCCCGGGGGGAAAATAAAAATAAAAAAGCAATTCTGCAGTCTATCCTACATATTCTATGTACAGAGAACAGAATGGAACTGACCTGCAAGCAGTTCCGTGGACAGAGCCCTTATGAATAGCAATTTGCAATATGTAATTAACAACAAATACACTTTAGACTTAGGGAAAACATTGACATATTCCATATAATGCTTACTTGTACTCAAGGAAATGAATGGCTTGACCCAGGGATAGTGTAGTCAAGCAAAGATTGCCCAGCTCTGACCTCAGGACTGAGAATGAATATTCACTACTAGATCATTTCTGGACCTGTCTCGAGAAGATAACTCATCCTGAAGAATGGTATCAGAGCAAGGATCCTGTACTGTCAATCCTTTCTCTCCTGAGGAGTCCTTGCCAAGGCTTGCATGATTACTCTGAGTGAAGTTGCCAGGGCAGATTGCATGAGCAGGAGTTGGCAAGAGCAGGCCTTACATCTGGTAGATTTGTGAAGGGATCAAGCATGGAGAAAGAAAAGACTACAGAAAGTCTATGACCACTAAGCATTATACAAATGAAAAGAGGCTGCCTGTCACTGGGTCCACTCAATGCTCGCAGTGCCTCCTACTGGTCATCCTGAGAATTAGCACTGCCAGGCTTCTTCTCCCCGTCTGGTGCCATTTTCCCTTGTCCTGTCTCGCTCTGCGGCCATGCTCATTCCTGGATCTGCTGTCTCCTCTTCATGGGTCCGGCCAGGTCATGAAGTCCCTCCCCTTCCAGGGAATTCACAGTCTTTCCAGATCTGCTGTCTGATTGGCATCTCCAACATCCTTGTCACTCCCCAGTGGTTGGTAGGAAAACACAAACCCACCTTCTACCCTGGATTCCAGCCCAGGGACTGTATAACAGGCAGTCAAGGTCTTTTTATCATCCTACCTGTTACTGCTGTTTCCCTGGGCTTCTTCCTATCTAACTTCCCCAATCTCTGGGTTTGCCCACCTACCAATGCCTTCCACTGAGTTAGTGACTGCAGCCTACTTCCTAGCAACCTTTCCCAGGAGCAGTTCCCTAACTGTAGTGAGTTGTCTGGCTTTATACAGGTTCTGGTGAGCCTATTCTTCTAATCAGGGCTTTCCTCTCAGAATTCAATCTACTAGGATAATTGGCCTATCTGGTCTCCATTAACCCCTTCCACTCCCCTGTGGACAATCCCATCATACTGCCCCACTGAACTAGACAGATTTTGTTCCCTATTCTCCCTGGTGCACGTTTTTTGTAACATTGTTTAGTCTGGTGTTGATATGCCAAGGCACTGATAAAGTTTAAAGATTAGAAGCAAAAGAGTTTCAAGGAGGATGAGACTTATTCCTCTAGTTGTTATTTAACTTTGTCTTCTGGTTTTCTAGAAATGTCCCTGATTGTCTCTTTTTCTTTCTGGAATTTTCTGGAGGCTTGTCCGTAACAGTTTTATTTTAGTTGTTCATTGCTCAAAGTGCTTTTGGGATAAATGATGCTTAGCCTGACCTTTTAAGAAGATACAAAAATGTCGGGTCACTTAAAAAAACAAACCCTTGCAACTGTTCACTGAGTATTTTTACTTCTGGTGGCTGGAGGCTCCCTGAGAAACACTGTTCTCCTGATATTTCTGCCTTGGCTAAGAAGACTGACTGGACAGTCACAAAAGTATATGTAACCTCCTGCACAGGCCAATCTTCTTTCAAGATCAAAGAGGTGTGGATAAGAACCAAACCCACTGTGCCACTTGATATTCTCCCATGCCAAATGGTGAAGCTGGTTAGCGTTTGATCCTGAGTCATTTGTAGGGGTGTGGGAATTTGATATCTATTGTGACTGGCAACTTTTCTACTGTCCATAATAGGCAATTGAAACGGAGTATATGGAAATGGAAGAAGAGAGAAGAAAAGTCCATTTCTGACCTTTAACTAATTTCCTAATCCTCTGTCTTACAAATATTGAAGCTGTTCTTCATGGTGAGCAAAATGCTTCATCCTTGCCTCATACAGGCTTGATCCCTGGTTCATTGTTTCTCCCTAATGAGAAAAGGTTCTCACCTCCTTAGAAACCTTTAAGAAGCACAAAATGTCTAAATGTGTCACGGAGTTGATGGATAACTTTAGAATAAATGAGTTATGGCAAAAGGGATGTCAGCCAATCTCTCAGTCATGATTTATCCATCAGTTCATGCTGTCTTTCAATTAGTGTAGAGGCATTCTGGGGTTTACAGTGAAAATGCTTATGATGGACATTATTACTCTGGTTAGAGAGCAAATAAACATCTATTATAAATCCGATGGGCCTGAACCAAAGCCACAGTCAAATATCTCCAAATGCTGTGAATGTTCAGAGCCGGATCTAAGCATTGCACTTGGCTGCTGTCTCTAACGGGTGTGAAGCAAGGAAAACAGCCCTATTAATGAAAGGTGTTTAAATACGGGCTTAATTTTAAGCATGTGCTTAAGTCCCATTGAAGTCTTAAAGCCTCAATGGAGATTTAAGCACATGCTCATGTTTCCCTGAATAAGGGTCCTAACCCTAAATCTAGATGCAATCTGAACTTTGAGTCTCTGTCCCATCTTTACTTCATATGGAGCAACGCATTTTGCTTGCATTTGAGTTCAAACAACTATCATAAATGACTATTCCACTTAGGAGAGATTGTGAAAAAGGAGCAGAGATGTGAGAGTAGAGAAAAAAAATCAGTGGGGAAAAATAAACATCCCCTCACCTCCATATCCACTCCCTGGATTCCTAGCTGCTCTGTCTTTCAAAGTCCCTTCTAAATGGAAAGTGAAGCCAACAACATTGAATGCCCTTAATTTCAAAGGGGTTGTAGGGTTTGTATCTGAGGACAGAATTTGGCCATTCATGTCTAAATCAGTAAATAATTGGTAAAGGTTACAATTACTTTGAACCATTCTTAAATGATAGAAACTACTGAAACATCTCAAGATTTTTTACTATCATTGAGAAATCATATGCACACTAATTTTGCAAAGTTGGGAATAAAATGTAACCAGCTTAATTTTCTAATTTTCTTGATTAGATGTTTGAAGCAAAGATTCTCTTAGTTGCAGTTCATAGGACATTCTGCCTTTATAGCTTAATTTTTTTGAAATACTGATCAAAGCAAAGCTGTGAAATTTTACTATCCCATTGCTAACAGTTCTGTTGACTTAATGCAGACTTCCAAAATCCCTTTTGCCTCTCACACCTCTTGACCACCTCATATTTTAAAATATTTGCATTTGATACTGTTCAGTACTTACTTGCTAGAAACGATCTTACTAGGTGAAACACGGTTTTCTGGTGCCGAAATTAAAAGAATGAGCCTTATTCATGATACCTGTGAGCTGACTAGGCTTTGAGATGTGTGATATCATTGTGTACTGTGAGGGAAGCAGTTAGTTAACCTCGGAACCAAAATAATAAAAATAATTTAAAAAGCATAGTTTTCCCACCAGATTGAGGTCTGATTTCAGATTATGTTAATCCCAGAAGATGGGCTCCATTTTCTTTTTGATTGGGACAGAACTCCAGCAGAGAAAGGTTCAGGAGACCCAAAGGGGTCCATAACTGAATTCTATGTCAGCCAAATGCTTAGGACAATAAATCCTCTATGATCAGTACAAGATATACAGGAGGTAACAGCAGGACACTGATGCACTTCAAACTGTCCCTGTTGGGCTCGCATCATCTTCTCAGTTTTGCCATTCATGGTTTCTTTTGCCACAGGGGGTTGAATCATAGTCTAGGCAATTCTTCTGTGTTAGCTACCTGCACTTCAGGTATCAGGGAGGGAGGGGATGCAGATACCGCAAAATTATTAATCCCCTCTCTGTGCATGCAGGTGGGAGGTGTTTAATGGAAATGTTTTAAAAAATAAACTTTGTTCTATGTACAATTCTTTCTATGGGGAGAGAATTGCCAGTTTTGATTGGTCAGGTTATCCACACTGTGGCTTTTTTTTTTGAAAATAAACATATAATCCATCTAACATTTTCATTGAAAAGTTGGAAAATGACATAATACAAAGGTAATTACACATATTTTTGAAATCTGTCAAAATTGCCACACTTTTGTTTCCTAGTTTTTGACCAGCTCTTAACATCTGTGTTTCAGTTTCTCAATCTGCAAAATAGGCATTATAATACTTAACTATGGGCTTGTCTTCACTAGCGTGGGGAGAGGTTGATCTTATGGCAATCGATTTATCGCGTCTCGTCAAGACGCGATAAATCAATCACCAGCGGCGCCCCCATTGACTCCGTAACTCCAGTTCGCCAAAGGCGCAAGCTGGAGTCGACGGGGGAGCACGCCGCTGACCGCTTCTGCCATGAGGACGGCAGGTAAGTCGGCTGTAGATACACCGATTTCAGCTACGTTATTAACGTAGCTGAAATTGCATATCTACAGTTGATCCCCCGCCCTAGTGAGGACCAGTCCTATGTCACAGGCATGTTGTGAGGTTTTATTGATTAGGGCCTGATCCTGTTAGGTGCTGAAAGCCCTTTATTCCTATTCACTTCAATACAACTAAGGGAGTTTTGAATTTTGAATCAGTCTCATAGTGCTTGAAATAAATGCATTTTGATATCAACCTATTCCTATGGATTTCAATGGGAGGAGGATAGAGCATTAAATGAAAAATGCTTATGGCATCCTCTAAGACCTATTAGTGCTAGAATAAGACTAAGTCAAACAAGGTGAAGAAATTGATTGCTGTGAAAATAGTGTGCAATTGAGCATGCATACAAGTGTCTTCCAGCCAACCTTACCTCTGGGCAGTGGAATAGAGAAAGGAGTCAGACAAGCCAACTAAGCAGTGACTGGTATACTCTGAGATGATCGTGGGAGGAGTGTTTGCATCTTTGGTGCTATTATACCAGTGAGCTTCCCGCACTAGTGGAGACTGGCACAGTGAAGGATTGTATACAGAGAGGAGTCTTAATCTAAGCAAATCTAACACAGCTGGTTGCTATAATGGTTGTGTATCATTGGGAACACTTATGTATGGATGGAAGGTGTATTCCAGACATGCTAAGGGGACCACACAGTTGGTAGCCCATCAAATCTTTCCAGGTGCTCAAATACTACAGTGACAGCTACTAACATAAGATTCTAGTGGCTTGAGGAAGGGTGGGGATTCTGGAGACTTGGGTTTTGTGTCTGGCTCTGCCACTGGCCTGCTGAGTGACCTTGGGCAAGTCATTTTACCCCTATGCTTCTGTTGCCCTATTTGTAACATGAAGGTAATTATACTTGCCTCCTTTGTAAAGTGATTTGAGATCTACTGATGAAATGCACAATATAACAGCTAGTGCAGAGAGGACCCAGGAAAATTTCATGTTGTTCTAAAGCCACAGACTGAATATTTCTACAAAGGCTGAGCAGTTCTGCACACAGTTATGTGCATGGGAACCTGTGTGTGTACACATATGTATTTCTTCATATGTACATTATACACACGCACACAGAGTTACTGTAGAAGCTGGCAGTTCTCAACTTGTTTCTGTGGTGTTTTGCCATCACCTTAAAAGAATATCGTCCTTCTGAAGAAAAACAGTAGTTTTGACATTCCAAGAAATCCCAAAAGGAAAAAAATACAGAAAATGAATTGGGTTGGTCTCCATCCAACTGCCTAACTCATGGGAGATAAATGATTTCATATGCTAATGACCATTCCCTCAAATCTCCAACATTTTCTTACAATGTACTTTAAATGCCATTTGTTTTGCTTTTTGTCTCCACAACAATTACAAAGATTTATATTTTATTGCTCCAGTTAGGTTTGCCAGGCCCACACTTCCTTTCCTTTTTAAAGGCACAGCAGCATTGTCTGGTACAGTTCATAACTGAGCATTCTGAATAGCCAAAATGAAAATAAACAAGGCTGAACTTATCTTCTATAAGAGGGCAGACGCTTTCGCTAGGCATGCTGAAGCCAATAAAGGTTTCTGGCTCTTTTCTGCTCGACAGATCAGTACACACAGAATCAGCAGCAGTTCATAAGCAAGACAACTCTGTCACATTGCATGATAACTGAGCATTAATCCTCCCCAAGTTGATTGAGAGCAACTAAAACCTATCATTTTTAAAGACACTTCTGGTGGTAAAAGCTAGTTCTTCAGAGTCTACTGCTACGCTGAATGGTATTTACAGGTTTGTTTGTTTTTGAGTTGGGCTGAAGGGGCGATTCCCTTGTTGGATGAACTTGCCAGAATGAGAACCCTGGACAACCCTGAAAATTAGTGTCAATTAGTCCTGTCTGTAAGAAAGTGGGCTGAAATCACCACATTATTTCAAACAGGCAATTGAACGGCCATCAGACAGTAAGTAACCACTAGCTGTCAGGTTAAATGCTCAATTTCTGATCATGCTTCCCATTGTATTGACTAGCAGACAATAGTCAGAGTCCAATACATACAGCGATTTTCAAAGCAGCAGCAATACTGGAAAAGTGGTTGAAAAATTGGTATATTCATTTGTGAAAGATTTTCCCATTAACCAAAAGTAATTAAGCCTCCTACATATTTTCAACAGCACCCATTTGTGTATGAAATTATGGATTTTGCACATGCAAATGCATTTGTGCATTTAATTGGAGGCAAAGTCTTTCTCTACCTCAGTTTTCCATCTGTAAAATGGGGATAAGAAAAGTTAGAAGTGGTTAGGAAAAAAACATTTTTTTTGGAAGTGACAGAGTCCTGTGGCACCTTAAAGACTAACTAAAGTATTGAAGCATAAGCTTTCATGGGCTAATACCCACTTCGTCGAATGCATCTGACGAAGTGGGTATTAGCCCACGAAAGCTTATGCTTCAATGCTTTAGTTAGTCTTTAAGGTGCCACAGGACTCTCTGTCACTTCTGCAATTCCAGACTAACACGGCTACCTCTCTGATTCTTGCCTTTTTTTTGGAAAATTTTCCAGATTCTCCCCACCCCCTAAATTCCAATAAATATTGATCAGTTGGTGGAAAAAAATTTATGAAAAATGTGTGGCAATTTCTCCTGATTTTTCAAGGTTCAAAATACTAAAAGTTTCAACCAACTCTAATAATGCCTTGTTTCTCTCACTATTTGTCAGTCTTCTCTATGTAGATTGTTAGCTCCTTGGGGCAGTGACTCTCTTGTGTGTCTGTACAGTGCTTAGCACAATGCAGCCTTGAACTGGTGCCAGTGGGTGCTACTGTTAGAAGAATAAATATCGATCATAATCATAGTTTATTTGGAAGTTTCCTTCAGTGCTCACTGCCACAGCATTTGTGTACTTTACGCTAAATTGGAAAAAAAACCAAATGCAAGTTATAAAAGGCAGAGGCGGATCAGAGGGTTGTGGGGCCCTGGGCCGGAGAAAGTGGAGGCCCCTCCCTACCCCTTCCACCTGCAGTTTCTTCCTCCCCACCCTCCTGCTGGGCAAATGAGGTCAGGGCATGGGGGCTTGCCCGGTACTCTTGCCAGCAGGCAGGGTTGGGGTGGGGGGCTTCCCCCCGCTCTCCAGCAGGAGCGCCAGGTGGGCGGAGAGAGTGGGGCAAGTCCTCACGCCCCTATCCTGCTCCACGGCAGGAGCGCTGGTCGGGAGGAGCGGGTCAGGGCATGGGTGTGCCCATTTTTCTGGGGGCCCCCCAATTGGCCAAGGCCCCTGGGCACGGGCCCGTTGGCCCAGTGGCTAACCCGCCCTGCTCACAGGTCATGTTCAGTCTCCTTTCACTGCAAAGCTGTACCTTGATCATATGTTTGGCAGGTGAAGAGTTTCTGTTTTTCTGGTTTCACTTTAGCCTTGCAAATGCCAAGCTGCATTCAAAAAGGACTTTTAACCTACCTTTGTCCTTTTTGTGCAGCACTGCCATTTATAAAAGTCAAGCTGCTATTCACACAGGGAAAAAGGTACTATTAAAGCCTTCCTAAAATATGGGCCATTAAAGGATAACAGATTTTAAAAGTGTTCTGATTAACATTTTATGTTAACTTTGTCAGACAAGTTCCTGGACTCAATACAGGAATAACTGGATGAAATCCGACAGTGTGTGTTGTACAGGAGGCCAGATGAGACATTTAATGGTCCTTTCTGGCCTTAAAATCTATTAAACCTATGAAGTATGATTTCAGTAATGCATCTGATTTGGAAGAATGAAAGACGATCTGCACGCTTCCTAGTATATATCTGGAAGATGCAGATTTCTTTGTCCATCTTTATTGTTCTATGCCCATGTCCATCTGTTTGCACAGCCTGCAGTTTGTGGAGTGGGTAAGGGCCGAATCCTGCTCATGTTGACATGAACTTCCCTTGACCTAGCTCTAGTCATTGAAGTGACAATAGATGCATGTTCTTGCAGATTAGTAACCAGAGGCGAATGACCAAGTAAAGAACCAGACTTTTTGGGGGGGGGTGGGGTGAGGGGGGACTGTTTTTTGTCTCACAGCCAGCCTTGGATTGGATGAGAATGCTACTTTATATGGCATCTGAAGCACTCGATCAAAGTTATTTTACTGCCCTAGAACTGCAAATTACTTTCCATGCTCCGCTGTGGCCTGTTTTGGCGCTGATACAAGATCTTTTGTAGAAATAAAATTGAGCTCCCCTCACTGCCTCACCATACAAATAAATGCATTTCCTGATTGCCCCGACTAAGAATAAACTCTCCACCACTGGAACATATGCTATTAATATTACACCCTGGGGACCAAAGGAAATAATGGGGTTAAGTCATGAATGGATGGCGAGAGGGAGGACATAGCCAAGGCTTGGCACACAGGGGGTTAACCGGCAAGGAGATCAAATGCGACTGCCAATGAGTAACAGAGGTACTCAGGCGACATCCTTCCAGTCATCTCAGAATGCCAGCACCCACATCCGCATTAATCAGGCCTTTTTTTCCTACAATCTCATCCTCTTCTGACCTCCCTTTGCTTTATGATTGTGGACACGCTTGGCCACTGTGGGTAGCTTTCCAGCTTACATGGAGTAGTATAATTTGTGTGAAAGAAAGAAAATTAAAAAAAAGCTCAGAAGAATCCCGCTGCAAAAAAGCTGGCTCAGAGCAGACTGGGATTAGTGGCCATACCTTCCATATTTCTCAAAGGGAAGTGATACATCTTCCCAGAGTCAAGCCCATGATGGCAGTCGTGCTTTGTGGCTGCCCTGGGTATGCAGTGATGTCATTTCAGAGAAGAAATCAAAGGCCGGTTTGGGTTTTTTAATTTAAAGTTTGTCTCAGAGTTGTTGTTTTTTTAAAAAATTCAGAAAGTATCCAAACGTAGCCAGGCCAAACCAAAACCTCTAATTCCCCCTCTTTGGAGACCCAGTTACCTCTTTTCCCGTTGCCTGGGTGCTGGCATCAACAGCTGGAACCTTACTGGGAAATGGGCAGGTCACACAGTTTACCGTCAGCCGCTGTGACCTCTTTGGCCATTGTGTGAATCAATCTGGAGAGAATCTCATTTTCTGCTGCACCTCTTGAACGTCAAGGAAAAAGAAAACCCGCTGTGTGACTGCAATGAAGCATTTTCTAGTCCTGTTGATCCTGAAGGCAAACAGCCACTACCAGCAAGTAATGGTGGGTATATGCTCCAAAAAAATCTGCTGCACCAATATTGTCTGTGAAGGACTGCCAGCTCCTGGCTGCAATGTCTATATTCCACGGAATGGGTTCTTTTGGCTTGTCATTTGCAATACAAAGTCAGATGGCAACCAGGAAGCATGTGCACATGTGATGTAAAGACCCCTCGAGTTAATTTGAATCTGTTACACCAGTATAAATCAGGAGTAACTGGAGTAATTAAGATCAGAATCTGCCCCCCAGACACTCATTAATCTTGCACTGAAGGAGTTACAGTCTTCACCTTGGCCCAGAGCCCACTGCTTGGCTTATCACTCGGCCAAACCAGTCAGTCAACACCGGGAGTTTCCATCTCTGAGGATGGGCTGCAGGAAGCCAAAATCTGTCACTTCTTTCCTCTGCCTCATTAGATGCTGTGTTTCACAGGATACTGAAATCAAGGCAGTGTGTGCTCACAGATAGATAAATTAATTCAGGCCATCAAATAATGGAAATTAAATGTAGACAAATATCCACGGACATTACATTTGACATTCTATGGCCAAGTTTTATGAAGCAGTAGGTGCTATAACGATGATGAAAAATCCTAATAACTCATTAAAAAACGTTAGTAGAGGCAAGTCCTGCACCATAAACACAGTTTATCAAACTAAGCACAACTGACTTACAGGAAGGAAAAGGGTCTGATCGGGATGGTAGGAGAGGATCGTATTGCAGCAAAAGGAATTAGTTCCACCAGCTGAATCTTATAATCCAATGCATCAGCTAAAATATTTTTGTAAGGAAGAGAAAATGCTCATATTTTAAAATCCGGGGCACTAATGCTAGGCACTAAACTTCATATTCAGGATCCTAAATCTAAACAGTCTGATTTTCAGAGGTGCTGAATACACTACTGAAGTACTAAGTACTAAGGGGGAGCTGAGAGTGCTAAAACAAACAAACAACTTTTATTGAGGTGCTGAAATATGGACTTCATTTGCAGCAGTAGTTTGAACAATTTGGCCTAAACTTATCAATTACATGAAATTAAAATAAATGTGACACTCCCAGGAAAGATTGTGTCTTAGTGAATTTAAATAGCCAAGCTTAAGGCCTGATCCTGTTAGGTGCTGAGTTCCTCTCTGGTTTCAGTGAAAGTGGAAGTACCACCATCACAGGATCCAGTTCCATATACTCAGCTATCTGGAGCAGAAATCTTTCAGTATGGCCTCATCAGCACATTTACAGTCATGTTCCCATATTTCTTAAACCCAGTAACACATTAATCAGCAAAATGTAGATTCTCCACACTTGGCAAAGACAATTTTAAAGGCAACTTTAAGCGTCCTGCAAATCTGTTAGAAGCTAAAAACTTTTAAAAGCGTCAGAATAAGGAAATAGTTTGTTTTAAAAATTTAGCTGAAGTAGCTTGACATTCATACCACTTTGTTTCCTTTCACCTTCATGTCCATTTTTGCTCATGCAGACAGGTTTTTAATGTGTAAGCTGTTGCCATATGACTCTTTTTCCTCTTCCCCATTAATACTGGGTACCTTATAGACCAAGAAGCCACAATTGGGAATGCATTCAGAGACTATTAGTACAGGAAGTAAGGTCAAATCCAAAGAAACCATGAACCAGTAAGTTTGAAAACACCATATGAAAGACCTTTTCATGCAGTTTTTTTCAGGTGGAGTTTGTTTTTGGATTAAAGGAGTTTATTCAGGTACTCACAAATATCCAAGCCCTCTGAACTGGCTGGAATGTGGAAATCTCCAAGTCATAATCAATTGCCGTAAAAGGGATTGACATGTTCTAACTAGGGAATAGAAGGATGAAAGACCATAATTAGGTGGCACACCTTCAAAAAGGGATGAAATTCCAAAAACATCCTCACAAATGCAAGCAAATATAAAAACTGAAAATCACCTTTTATTTGTTTATTAACTAGACGTTCCAAAAATGTTTGTACATGCCCAGAGCTCACAGCAGTTTCCCCATTGCCCACTTGGCTGGGAATTAAAAACCCCCCTAAAATGTGACAAATTCATTCCCTTGTATCTCAATGAACACAGCAACAGAGCTCACTTCTTTCAGAACAGAAAAAATGTGAGTGAATCACAGTTTAATCCCAGCCATTTAAATGACATAAAGGCCTATCAATAGCATTTATGAAAGCTAAATTCAATTTATTTTTGCAAGCATGTGAGAGGGAAGGGAAAGGAAATTAAGTGAGAGAAAGGAGAGAGAGACCTGAACTAAGATTTTGATCTCAGTCAGGAGTAATGCCACCACAGTTAATGAGGTTGTTGTGGATTAACACTTGTGCAAGTTAGGGCTGGGCTACATTGCAAGGCGGGAGGGAAGGATGAGTTTGACCTAGGTAACTGCAACTTCAGCTACGCTATTTGCATAGCTGAAGTTGTGTATCTTAGGTTGACTTACCTGGCCGTCCCCACGGTGTCGAGTTGACTGTGGCTGCTCCCCCGCCGACTCCACTTACTCCTCTTGCTGAGGTGAAGTATAGGAGTCGATTCGGGGATCGATTTATTGTGTCTAGATGAGACGCGATAAATCGATCCTTGATACATCAAGCACTACCCGCCGATCCGGGAGCAGAATCTCACAAGAGTGAGAATTAGGAATTGCCAGGCACTGAAGTAGACTAAAGGTACGTCTATACTACCCCTGTGCTCAATGTATCAGGGATCAATTTATTGCATCTCATCTAGATGCGATAAATCGATCCCCGAATCAACGCCTGTACTCCACCTCCGCAGAAGGAGTAAGCAGAGTCAACGGGGAAGCCACCGCGGTCGACTCGCCACCATGAGGATGGCTAGGTAAGTTGAACTAAGATACTTCAACTTCAGCTACGTGAATAGCATAGCTGAAATTGTGTATCTTAGTTCGAAAATATCCCCCCGCCCCAGTGTAGTCCAGGCCTAAGCCAAAAGGGGAACACTGACTGCAACAGCCAAAGAAGGGAACTGCTTTCTCAAACCAGAGAGGGGAGCAGATCTCCCTCTGTTTTGTTTTTTCTTTTTAACAGGGGGAGAGCACAGCTCCTCATCCTCTATCCTTCATTCGTGCTTATTTGAACCCCTGGCAATTGCCAACTTCTAATGTGGACTCTGGAACAGACTTTGTGATCTTGAGCTGGTCATGTACAGTCAGGATGACAATATTTACAGTATCTACCTTTTAGGGGTGTTAATTCACGTTTGTAAACTGCTTTGAAGAGGTAAAGTGCTATAAGAGTGCTAATTATTATGATTCAGAAGTTACTGAGCTGACAGTTTTGAGCACACTTACACTGCTCTGTAATAAATGTGGGGAATCATAGTTTATCTGCAATGTTTAGAAACAGCACGTTTCAAAGTCCAACTGCTTTGTGGTGTTGTTGCTGTTACTTCTAGGCTATTGTTCCTGAGCTCAGTGTTAAAAGAAATGGAAAGTTATAGGAAGCTGGCAAGTTTTCTGGAAATAAGTGAAACTTTCTTCCTTTCTCATACTAAGCCCATGCAGTATTGTAAGAGCCATAAACACGTATTATGAACATCAAATATATGGGAGGAAAATCCACATTTTACACATCCTGAAGTCCTTGTGCCTCTGGGTTTTCCTTATTTAGAGAAGCACACAGCGTGGCTTCAAACATCCTTCAAATTAAAATCCACTCCCATTCCTATTACATAGTGGTAAATATTTGGCACATACTAATGAGTACCTTAACTGCCCTTTTTTCCCCTGCGGTCTCAAACATCCCACATTACATTCACATTCTATTGAACTGGATTCCTTCAAAATACTTATACAAACACTGCCCTTTTCTCTTTCCACAGGTGCATGTCTGTGAATGCATGATTCAGAAGCAATATTGAAGACGGTCAAAAATGAGGATTGGCACTGGCATTGAAGTGGTGCGTAGGTGATGGCAAATTTGCAAATTAGAATCCAACATGGCCACAAGTAACAGACTGGAACTGATACTGATTTTTGTTCAGTAAGATGCTGATCCAAAGCCCATTTGAAACTGATGGGAGTCTTTTGACTTCACTGGTTTTAGGTAGTGCTAATCAAAACTTCTGACATGACAGTTTTCAGTAGCAAAAAAAGAAAAAAACTTACAGTTTCACTGAAATCAAAACGTTTCACAGGAACATATTGATTTTGATGACATTTTCAATGGGGAAAAGTCAAAATGAGTTCTTTCAACTTTCATGTTTCATTTAGATAATATTGCAATCTTTTGATAATGTCATTTTGACTTCATTTCCATTCATTTTGTTTGGACTTTTATATCATCTTAAAATATAGTATTAAAATTAATGGTTAATCTTTACACGCCTATTATATGAGTGCAAACAAAATAATCAATATGATAGTCTAAATTAAACACTTTTACCTTTTTGAAACAAAATGTTTAAACATCATGAAAGCAAAGTTATTTGACATTACTGAAATGAAAAAATATTTGAAATGTCAGACTATCCCACAGAATGGTAATTCTGGTTTCCAGCTAGCTCTAGTTTTGGATTTTGTCCCAAAAGGAGTGGCAGCTACATTTTTGGGATTTTGATTGTATAACAACTACACGATGGAAGCAAATTGTAGAAATATGCAAAGAACGGGTCGAAAGGAAAAAATGTGCTTGAATAAAAATATACATTTAATTAGGAGATATATAAGGAAAGAAACAGATATGATCTGTTGTTCAATAGCAAAATGTGGCAGACAAAAAAATAAAAGTTACAGCTCTATCATGTTGTAACTATATATCTACAGTATATCATGTTGCTTTAATGATATACGCTATGTATGCCAATTAGGGCTGTGTAAAATACTCAGAACCAAAGTTTGAAAACTTAGGAACTCCAAGATGAATTTGCAAAAATGACCGAGTTTCATAAAAAATGTGCCCAATGTTGACATTTTCTTAACAGGATAATATTTGCATAACAGACCTGTAATCTTTCAATGCTTGCTGGCAGCCTCAGCAAAGATGCCAAGGACTATATGGGAATGAAAAAGAAACTTGCATCTCACAGCTATGGTCTCTCCAGAAAAGGAATTGAGGCAAGAATATGGAAGAGTTCATGTATACTGGCAGGATAGTGTATATTGGCTTATTCTGCTCCCATGCTTCACGTGTTCTATGGAGACAGAAGTCTTCAGTCCTCAGAGCTGTCAATCCAGCACTGTTCTCTGACACTAAATTCATGTTTGAGAGCAGAATTGATTTCCTCTTCTATTCCTAAGTAGTTTTAAATGAGGTTTTTGAGTTCAGGAGAATAAAAAGGAACATCAGAAGAAAAAACCCAGTTCTGACAGCTAATCCAAGCCTTTAGTTCTTTTTTTAAATTGACTTAATCCTAGGAAGCAAGGATAGAGTGGAGGATTGAAGAGGATATGCACCAGTATTGTGCTATGGTTTGATGAGACCCTGACACTGTGTTTAGGTGACATTATGAAATATGAAGTATGGAGCCATGGAAGTTGAGGGGTTTTGGAAAATGATCTGATCTTGTTAAATTGCCTGCCAGGTGTAAAATAACCGGCCTGTATACAAAGTGCTTTTGTGCTAATCTTGAAAAAGCATTTAAAAAACCCACTTAAACTGTGATGAGAAAACAGGTAAGATGTCATTAATGTCCAATACAGTTTTTAAAATGCTTTTTTTTAATCTGAAGAAGAGAAGCAAACAGATTAACCGATAAGGGGAGAAACAATTGAATCCCTTTCTGATGACGGATTCACTTTAACCATTCAAGAAAAGTGAAAGATGGTGTTTCGTGATTAAAAATAATGGCTCTAATGTGTGCTTATCATTCATCCAGCTCTCAAGCACATTGCTTGTATATGGTACCCGAGCCCCTCTCTCTATTCATCTAGATGGCTTTTTTTCACTCAGGATCTTTGGGGTATGGGCTGTTTTTAATGTGCTTGGACAGCACCCAGGGCAGTGATGGCACTACTGCTCGTCTTGAGTGCTACCGCAATACAAATAAATAGAGAGACAAACAAAGGATTCCAATTGGAATTTTTACACTAACCGTTTTACTTTTTTCAGTTGAATTCAAAATGCATCATGAAATGAAATAATGCCAGTTTCTGTTTGTAAATCATTAGCTTATTCTTATGTATTCAGGTTCACAGTGGACCAGTAACTGGGCTTTGAATGATTGCTTAAAAAGGGTATATATGAGGTACAGAAATCAAAGTGTTATATATTGTAAATTCATTTAAAATGATTGGGAAATAGAATTGTGACCCCAAATGGCTAATTCTGCCCCTTTAATTCAGTTTGGTGACAGGTTGTTATTGTAAGTTCATCACACAACCACTCTCTTATTGCACTGTGCAATTCACATTATCAAAGGCAAATAGGGTAAGAGGGACAAAATGTTTTGGGTGTGGGTTCTTCAAGTATCCAGATATCCTATCCTCTGTGGAAAGAAAACTGAATACTTAATGTTTTTGCTTTGCAACTTAGACTGTAAACTCTTGGGGGACAATTTTTCTCTTATCACAAATTGTGGGCCTGATCCAATGGAAGTCAGTTGTAGTTTTTTCTGGTGACTGCACTGGGCTATGGATAAGACTAATTCTCAAAACCTGTTTCCCATTTTGCACTTGCAAATAATTAAGGGTAAAGTTGATTGGTGGCACAAATCATGGCAGTTAAATCTCTTGCTACCGAGCTGCAACCACAAATCATGTTATTTAGCAATGGAAATATTAGCATGTGCCTTGTCTCTGTGTGCAGAAATTCCCAGTGGACAGAGGAAACAGGCAAATTAGACAACTGCATGGCTAACAGCTTGACTCACAGACATAAAACCCTCTTAGAGCCACATTTTGAAAAGAGATTTGTATAAGAAGCTGTGTTTGTGCACACAGATTCTGCACTGTACTTGTAATGGAGGCATGTATATGTGCAGATGCGTAGCTAGGCACCTAAAGAGCCATTTGTGCATTCAGTCACTTGATTTAGTCATGCAGATTAAATAATCATATGCACAAATGTGGGGACATACATGTTTTTAAAGTGGACCTTTGGCCTCCTGTATGGAAATGTTGCCTCTTTGGTGCAGAGATGCATAGTTTTGCATGTGCATAATTTGCGGCTGTAATTTCAGAGGCTCATTAAAAAACTTGGCCCTGAAAGCCTAGTTCCCTTTCATCAAAATTCATCAAGAGTTGAATCAGCGCTGCCAGACACTGCAGCTTCTCTGTTCTTTGTTACTCTGCTGAACCTCTCCAGCACCAGAAGAAGTTTACACATAGGTTTGTGACAGGACTAAGGAGCTAGACATTGACAGCAGCAAATGGGGTTGACGTGTACCATGTGCCAAGATAATGCTGTTAGTAAAGTTGTTAATGAAAGGTGAAGTTGTAGCTTGCCCTATGCTCACACACAGGTAAGAGAGCATATGGTGTGTTACAGATCATGTGTTACAGAATGGCATGAGTGGGGAAAGTTGTCTCCATTTGGCTTTTACTTCCCCTCTCTAGACTATGGGCTGGGAGTGGGTGAAGCCTTGAGTCTGCTTCTCTCCCAGTGCCTTACCCAGTGCAGGGGAACTCACATGACAGAGGAAGTAATCTGCTCCAGGTAAAGACGTGGTATATTCCTTCCTGGGGCTGTGAGTTACAATTCAGTCCCTGCTCTGCTTCTGCAGCAGTGCAGCTATGTGCTGTCTCTTATCCAGGGCTCATGGTAACTCCACAACTGAGCCCTTAGATTGCTAAATACCAGTCACTTTCTGTAGATGAACCAAACCTTAAAGGCCCAGCCATGCAAACTCTTATCAACAGGCAGTGGGCTTGCTATACTGCCAGCAGTCACTGGGGCATCTCATGGTCACAAGCACTATGCCTGGTAACAAGAGTTTGCATGGCCAGAATCAGGCCCTTGGCTCATTTGTAGGGTTCAAGTGACTTCTACATAAACCCTTTCTTCAGGAAGATTGAGTTTTGGCTCTTTCTGGATTTCAGTGTCACCAACAAAATTGAAATGTTGCAGATGCAACACTGGAAAAAAAGGGTCATATTTGCTAGTTGGAATATCCTGAGACTTTTCTGAGAAAAGCTAAGATCTATTTAGAGATATCATGGTTATGGGCACAGCATAAGAACCCAGATATGCTGGGTTTAGATAGGGACACAGAGGAGCCTAATTCTGCTATATGTAAAATAACCCAAGGCAGAATGGACTTTTAAAAAGAGAAAGTAATGAAAACATGGGAGACTTTCATACCCAGATATTATTTTCAAGCAGTCCCATTTGGAAGCTACCCAACGGGATGTCGAACAAAGTATGACTTCTTTCCTAGGGAGAGAATCAGAATTCCCACATTTGTCTCAAGCAAACCTCCATGTTTTCAGTGCCAAATAATTCCACTTTGCTAATGATTCCAGAAGATGTTGGAATCACATCTTTAGTTTTGTCTCCCTGAGTAATGTGCACTCATTTTTGACTTGTTATAAAGCATGTGCATGCATATATACAGATACAGAGAGAGAGGATTCAAAGACATGTTGGGCAGAAAAAAATGGTATTTCAAAAGACCCGGTGTCCAAAGGGAAATGTATAAAAGGAGACACAAAGAAAGAGATAAGACAGATGCTGCTTCCTGTGGAATGAGAAACTGCTCTTTGGCAGTCGAAGAAGAGGTGGTATCCCCCTTCCTCTGATCCCTTCTATTTGAGGTTTCAGGTGTCTTCTTCAGAAAGCCAAAAGGTCACATAAGGGACAATTTCCTCAGCATAAGGGCCATCGGGCTGCCAAAGTGTCAGCAATTCAAAGACCCCTGATTGAGATAAGAATGCACAAGAGGTGTAACTTAAGTGTCATCTTATAGCTACTAGAAGCTTAGATACACTTCAAAGGAGAAGAACAGGGAGGCTGCCAGTAAGATAGGAGGGAGCCAAATAATCAGGCTTGAAAGAATGATTATTACTTATCATATTCCACCATTGAGAGTGTGAAAATGGGCCAGCAAGACTCTGACGCTAAAAGGTAAATTACAGCATTTTAAACAGGCACATTTTCTGCTATAGTAACTACCCCCGCCCCAGTAAATCTCCTGGAAAAGCCAGGGTGATCTAAGCGCAGAAGCCAATGAACCATTGCCCAGGAACACTGCTCTTCCTACACACAGCATCCACATGCTTCATTTGGAAGGTGAAATGCAACAAGAGATGCAGCCAAGATAAATTCACGATCGAAAACATCTCAGGGAACCAACTTTATTCCTCGTGGAACTCCACTGACAGCACCGGGACAATTTGGACCCAACAGTCCAGATTCTTCTCTCATTTCTACCAGGAGATATTTGATCAAGGTTGATGGAGTTACTGTGATGTGGGAGCAGAGATTCTTCTGAAGAGGTTAGTTTACATTTCAGGCAAAGCATAAAGCATTAGAAAAAGAAAAGGAAAGACAAGGGGGTAGGAATCCTTACAAGCTTCATTTCCTCTGGTGTTTTGATTTTGGAGGGGCTGGCTACACTGCTTGGTGTCTACACGCTTGCCCACTGGATTTTTCAAAACAGCAAAGGAAGCAGAAAATGCTCCAACCTTTTATCTCCATTTTCAAACGAATGCAAATCAGGAAACTCAACCTTAAAAGCTTGTGCTGGAAAGAGGCATCCTCCCCACTGCAAAGCATTTCACCTTTAATATATTCTAACCAGCCTATGAGTCTATTTCTGCTGCCAAGACGACTTTTTCTCAATTAACCATTGGGTTCCAGGAACCACTTGGCATAATCTGAAGCTTTTGGCACTGATGCGGAATACTAATATCAGGATCACATGCAGGAGAAATTAAATCAAATTTCAATAGCTTGGCAGATGTTAGATGTATATAAGGAAAAGAAAGAAACACCAGTGCACGGAGGATTTCAGAAGTCAGCCTGCAAAGAGGAATAGGAAGGTCCTTAATACATCTGTTTTCATATACCAAGCTAGATCAAACCCACACTAGAGCACCAAAACAGACCCAGAAGAATTCAGAATTCAAAATTACACAAAGAACTCTCACTCCACGACAGATACAGACATACTGTGAGATGGATTCTCCTTTTATACTGGATTAATGCCAGTGTAACTTCACTGGAGCCAATGAAACTATTTCTGATTTCCACTCATCTAAGTGAGGCCAGAATCAGGCCCCAAACTTGAATAAAGTTTAAAAATGAGAGAAATGCCATTGCTACTAAGCATCTTGGGAATTAATGTTCACACACAACGAAAAACACATGAGACAGTGTGGTCTAGTGGTGAAAGCAGGTGGCATGGACTTGGATTTTCACAGATGGGTGCCTAAGGCTTGGATCCGAAGTCCATATTTAGGCACCTACTAAAGGAGTCTGATTTTCAGAAGTGCTGAGATCCCAGAAGTTCCCATTGAATGCACTTATTTGATGCCTAAATATGGACTTAACAGCCTAATACTGGGCACTCATTTTTTGAAAAATCTTGGAGTTAACCTCTCCGGGCCCCAATGTCCCCATTTGTAAAATGGAGGTAATAAACTATTCTGGCGAGGTCTACACCGCATTTTATATTGGCGTAACTTGTGACTAAATCACCCCTCTGAGTGACATCAGTCAAGCGGACTTAAGTGCTGATCTGGGCAGTGCTATGTCGGTGGGACAGTGTCTCCCACCAACATAGCTCCTGCCACTCCTGGGGACTTAGAGTGGCTACACTGGAGAGCTTACAGCAGGGCAGCTGCATTGGTGTAGCTGCACCGCTGTAATCACTCTCGAGTAGCTGCAGCCTCTGACATCTTTGAGTGAAAGGTGCTATTTAAAGCCCATTCAATGTGAATTGTTCTCTGGGTTTCAACGGACTTTATGGCAGACCCTAAATGCGGGCACTAGCACCCCAGCTCGATTCTCAATGAATATTTTAATGCAGCGGTTTAAACCTTAGTTTCCATTGAGTCTTCCCAACTTGTTGACATCTTCGCTACTCTCAGAGCTTTTTCCCATTTGCCCAGTTTAATTTAAAAGAATGCCGATCTTTGGCTTCTCTCTAATACTCAGGAGACAAGCCCGGCCAGATTCTGTCACCCGCACTCCAGCTGACTACTACCACCGAAGTAAAGGTGGCTGCATCAGGCCTCAAGCCTATTCACTGAGGGGGAAAGAAGAGAATGGTTTAAAAAGTAACAAGACAAACCAAGTCCATAAAAGCTATTGAAGTCGGGTGATGGATGTCCTGATTTTATAGGGACAGTCCTGATTTTGGGGGCTTTTTCGTATATAAGCACCTCTTACCCCCCACTCCGTGTCCTAATTTTTTATACGTGCTATCTGGTCACCCTAAGCTGAAGAGAACAGTGCAAATGGAGAACACAAACAGCTCTCTCTACCACATGAACAAGGCTGTGTTGCTGCACTGTGTCTGTTGTATTTTTAAAAGTTATTTTACAATCATGAGAACTCGGCTGAAAAGAGAACCAAGCATAATTACAGGCCCAGGTCCACAGATACTAGGTCAAGAATGTCTAGAATGAGTAGCGGTCTATAAATCTCCACATGTCTCTCCTAATTGCTCTAACAGGAAAGCATTTAATTATGTAATCAGGATACCGTATTTGACACACACACAACACACACTACTCACTTTAAACTAGTTATCTCACTTTGTTTCTGGGCTAGTTAAATATAGATGCAGACAGACGAATCTGTCTGCGCAAACAGAGAACATTATGTGTGGGAAAGTAACCTGGTGTTGAACCTGCTGAGTTCTTTGTAAAATCACTGTATCCAGCTGCAGTGAACTGTTTGGTCAGAGGGGCACTTTTCAGAGAATCACTAAAGTTTTAGAGCCTAAGCTTTCGTCGGCTAATACCCACTTCGTCCGACGAAGTGGATATAAGCCCACGAAAGCTTAGGCTCTAAAACTTTAGTTAGTCTTTAAGGTGCCACAGGACTCTTTGTCACTTCTGCAATTCCAGACTAACACAGCTACCCCTCTGATTCTTTTCAGAGAATGTCTCCCCTGCCCCCGCTTGTTAAATTGATGCCATTTACCTGGTAAACCTGCCTTTTCATTCTGGTCTGGGGTTGGCCAATCACTAGTGAATACTGCATCAAAATTCCTGTCACCTCCCCATAATGAAAGGTCAGTCTTTACCCTTCCACCATTAGAGTTATTTTCTGGATTATTGCTCATGGTATGCAAAGAGATATAACAGTCTTCAGTTTCTTATGGTAACCAATTATGGGCTCCACACTGAAATTTAAAAATTCAGCAGCATATCTTTCTTAACACAGGAAACCATAACAGACTTCTCTGTTACTGGCTTCATGCAGGCCAAACTCCTCCTTACTTCATATACCACATGGAGCACTAGAGGGCAGAATTCATTATGCTAATATTAGCCACATTCCTCCTTTAAGGTAAAATTCCTACAAAGGCCAAATCTGTTAGCAACATATTCCAGGCTTTGTGTTTTTCTGCAGCAAACGATCTAGTTTCTGCACCATGAGTCTTTATGTTTTGTCGTACTTGGGTGCATCAGGCTGGAAATTCCATGGCAGTGGCAGGTAAAAATTAAACTTATATTGAATTATCTATTACAGGGCATAAACCAAGCAGTACAGAATTCCTTGCTGTGTGTCATTGTAATAAAGTCAACATTTTTCAACACTGCCCCTAAAATTTGCATGTTCAGTTTGCTGCAGGTTTTGTATTGGAAACACTCGAAACCATGTTCTCTTGGGCTATGTGAGGAAGACTGAAGGGACGGAAGTCAAACTTCCTGATGGGGCCAGTTTTGAACTCTGAAGGTGAGCAAGAGGGAAGCAAACCAAGGGAATGAAGATAAGGAGAGTGTGGACTGAGATACTGAATGACGTGCCTAAAGAGGAAAACCCTTAGAGGCCCCTTATAGTGCTGATTAACGTCAACTGAATGATTCCCATTGATTTAAAAGGAGGATGACTAGGACCCTGTTGGGCACAGGTGCCTCCTTGTGGTTGAGTCTGGGGATAAGCTCCACTCAGGTCTGATGCCCCCTTTCTCGCACTGTGGCCCTTTGCTCTTCTCTGGGACTCTGAGTGCTCCCTCTTCATGACTCATCCCTTCAGTCAGGACACTATAGTCCTCCTGTTCTGGGCTATCAAAGTCCCACAGGTTAAATTAGATCACCCCATCACAGATCCGTAGTCCCCCATCCTCCAGCTGCACGGGCAAACCCCTGCACCTGCCGTGAACCCTGTTGACTTCAGTGTAATATTGTGAAAACTCAGGAGTCCACCTGCAGTTACAGGACTGGCTCCTGGGGCCTGATCTGGTAGTGAAGTCAATGGGAGTTTTGGATTAAGCCTCAACGAGGATCAGCAAGTGACGAGGAGAAAACGGAATCATGGACTAAGTACTGAGGACACAATCGTGTTATTTCATTCTGTGATGGGTGCAGCTATGTAACCAGTTTAACTCTCTTTCCGTACATCCTTCCGAATCTCAAGAGACTGCTGTGGGCAGTGATTGGCAGCCATTTTTTGCTCCTTTAAGTGCAATCTGTTACAGAGAGGAGACATGCTGTGCTTTCTAAGGGAGGTTTTCCTTTTGTCCTTGTGTTGTTGTTCTCTTGTGAACTAAAAGAAGTAACTTAGACAGAATGCTTCTCTTTGCAATTTGTATGTGACAAAACATAACAATAGAGTAGATGAGCCTTTGAATAAAATGTTAGTGTGTTTATCTGGCTGGTGGTCCCAAATTCTACAAAAATGTTTCAGATACAATATATGTATACATATGCATGCTAGTATGCAGTGTGTATAATATAAACACTGAATGAGTTGGTGTACCATACAAAATAATAAACTAATGTTTATATTAAATAGAATGTTTAAACTTGGTTAGCTATATTTAAAGGAAGGGGAAAATAACTATTTTATTTCAATCACTCCTTTTTTTTCCACATCTGTTTCCATACCAGAATGTGCCAGTGTAGAATTGAAATATTGGTTGCGTTTGATCATATGGGTCACTTCTTGTAATAATTACATTTTAATTAATAAAGCAAATTCCATAAATTCGAGATTTTATGCAAAGACCTTAGAAATGGCATCTACTTTACTTTCAAATGTGGCGTGATAACAAAACACTGAGCCAAATAATTAAAACAGTTTATGAAAATGTACCCGCAGTATTGCCTGTGTAACTACTTGCATCAACAAACCAATCTTTACTGAGCATACAAATGGGTATACCGGCAAATGTTGCAGTTGTCCCCTATTTGATTTCTTATTTTATATCTGTTGTTTCAATAACACAAATAGCATATATGGATCTTAAAGTAAATTAGTGAGATTGTTTTGGTAAGTAGCTGAGATACAGAACCAGTAGAAATGGAATTAGAAAACAACCAAAAAGATATCCCGTTGCTACCTTTAAAAAAAGTATGATACAGTATTAAGGAAGATTTACAGAAAGAGTGAACTAATTTTTACTAGGGAAATTTCTGCTTTCCTGAATTTATTGGACGGAACCTCTCCAATACATATTTCAACTTTTGGCCCTACATTTTTGAATTTTAGCTGAAAAAATTTAGGTTTTTTTTCAAACTTTTTACAAAACAACAAATTTTGAGGATTTTTTTTTGACAAAAATGGAAAAAATATTGAATTTTTTGGTGGTATCCAGGGGAAAGAAAAGAGACACAAGATGAGTGAGGGAATATCATTTATTGGACCAACTTCTCTTGGCGAGGAGGAAAAGCTTTCAGGCTTACACAGAGCTCTTCTTCAAGTCCGAGCTCAAAAACTTGTCTCTCTCACCAACAGAAATTGACCCAGTAAAATATATTACCTCACCCACTTTGTTTCTCTCATATCCTGGGGCAAACGCAGGTACAAAAACACTGGCATAAAGCTCAATAAACATTCACATATGCATTTGAGGAGTAGATGTGCCAAAGACAAATTTGGAAATGGGTTGTTAAAATTACATCTTCTAGGTGATTAAAATATGTGCAGGAGTCATTTTAAGGCATAACAGTCCCTCAGATTGAAACAATTTTATTAGTATTATTATTTATTTATTGTTTAATAGCTGCATAGGGGACCCAAGCTCATTGAAGACCATAGAAAGTCTATCATTGACTTCAGCGGATCTTAGTCAGTCTCTAAATGCACAAATGTTATCCCATGGAACACTATTATTTATCCCACTGAACATCTTTTTCAGTGATATTTTTATTATTATTGGTGAAAGTGAGAGAAAACTGATGAATGGGTCTTACAAAATGTTGGATGCTATTTAGAAATATCTCACCGTTATTTACTAGGTGACATCTTACTAAATAGTTTGCTTTATGACAACTTTTAATCATGTGCTGAAAAGGCATAGCCATTGTAATAAGTGCCATAATATGGTTTGCTTCTTAACAGCATGCTAATATAATCTCTTAGGTATTTATTCCAAGTGTTCTGTGTCCAGTAATATATTTGATGCCAAGTTGTTTATAGTTGCATCTGGGACATATTTAATACACATTTGTAAGTGAAAGATTAATTTCAGACTAACATTTGCAACTTTACGGGAGTTAAGTAATGCATTGTAATTATACAGTACCATAACCAAACCATAGCACTGTGTACATATAAATAGCTGGAAGAGATAAAACAACATACATTCGATTTATCAACCTTTTTTCAATGTGGAATTGACAGAAAATCTTATGGATGTTTTCCGGAAGAGCTATGTGCTTGTGTGCCCAGACACACACACCGCTGAAATCTTTTTCAAATCAGTTGATTGGGAACTTTTCGATGAATGTTTTTTTAAATTAAAAATGCCAATTTATTGAAATTAAAACAGTTTATGAAACAGTCAGTTTTGATTAACCTCCCAATCTGAATTTTTTTTTTAGAAATTGTCAAAACATTTCATTTTGAGATTTTTGAAATGAAAATGTCCAATTTTCAAAAATGACTTTTTGAAATTTAAGCTAGTTAAATTAAAAAGAGGTTAAAAAAGAAAAAAGGGTCAAACTGAAAATGAAGTGTTTTGAAGTTATCAGCAGTAAATGTTTTGATTGACCCAAACTTTTTTTTTCTTCAGGTTTTTGAATTTGAGTTTTTTACTTTTTATCTCAATTCAGGATGGTAAATATTTTAGAACTCTGGAAAATATTCATGGGCTGGGAAAACCGTTTCCTTTCCAGTGGTAATCACCACCATAGGCTTTCTTCCTGATCTATCTAATCTAGCTATGTTGGGATTTTCACCATACTCAACACCTTATAAGTTTAGTGTGACAGCATAACCCAGTTTCTCCACAGATCCATATTCATCTCTGGTGTGATTCCACTGAATGACACATCTAACCAGAGAGCCACCATTCAGATTTTCATAAGATCACAGGAAACAATAATTTAGGTTTTTACTGCTTTTTCAAAGACATTCGTTTCAAATTCACAATTTATACTTTTATGCTACGTGAATGCAACCTGCCTCTTCAGCATACAAACTGCTGCATGTCTAGTACAATTGTTTGCATTTTTGTCCTGTTTCATCTCATCTTTCCTAGTTCAATCTTGCAGTAAAATAGCATGGCTGAAAAACTGGATTATCTGAAAGGTGACTGACAAAATGACAGGGACGAACAAATTGCAGTTACACCTTTAATCATGGGTGCTGGATGAAAGAGAAGATTTTCCTGTTGAAATCCACATTTTAATGCTGAGACTGCTGTGCATAAGTGCACATCTCTTGCTGAATTCTTTTTCTTAGCATTCAGAACTAATGTGCACACGGTTAATATTTTATATATATAAATGACCAAATTCTGAAGTCTTTATCCTGTGCCTGATTCAAACTGATGCAACTCCATAAACTTCAGTGGAACTACCCCTCATTTGGACTGGTGTACATCAGATCACAATCTGATTCTCAGGCCATACTCAAGCTCAATATAAGCACTAATGAATTCAGGATTTGGCTCACAGCAGATGGCATCATCTTGAATGGTGTCTTAATGGAGAAGATATCAAATAAGGTAGAGGCAGTGGCTTAGGGAGGTCTCAATAGTCCAGGTGATAGATGTTTTCCAATAGCATTACTAGCATGAACATTGCCATTCCTGCTTGAAATGCACACAATGGAACCCTGTAAATCCCCACTGACAGACCCCTGTGAAGGGTAGCAGAGTGTGCATCAGAGATTGCAACAGGAACAATAGGAGATGGGGGGAAGGATAGACAGTTAAAACATGTTTTCAATCAACTTGACTATTCAGACGGGGAGATGGATGCTACATAAATGGAGTGAGTCAACCCAGAAACCAAAACACTTTCAGCAAGTGAGTGAAGGAAAGAAAAACAGTTTCACCCGCTGCTCTGTCTGTAAAAAGCAACTGATTACTTCAATGACAGACCAGTGGGTTACAGATCAAGACAGACGGGTAAAGACAACGTTGGCGTTAATGCCGCTCAACAGCTATAATGCTTTTTTCAAATATTCAGAGCCAATCAACTGTGGCATTCAGCTCACAGTTGTTCTATTCCAAAAATACATGGTTTGCTTTTACTTAGAGCCAATAATGGTGTTTCTTGGTCAGTGTCAGTAGCATCATTTCTAGTGCCAACCAATGTTCCCTCTAATTGTTGACAGGCCGTGTGCACGAAAAGATTTTCTGTGCAAATTTTTGACAGGTTGTGTGTACAAAAAATTTCTTCTGTGCAAATTTTTGTGCATCTGTGCAAATTTTGTGCATCTGTGCAGGTGTTTTGCACTGTGCACGGGGTTTGGGATTTGTGTGCATGTGCACATGTGCACAGCTTAGAGGGAACAGTGGCACCAGCCAATACCCCTTTTTGTCTAGTTTATAAACCCTCTAATATTAATAAAAATAATTCTATTCAATCCTAGAAGCATACAAACTGCTTTATTCATAACAACAAGATGTGATTGAGAAAATCAGACTTTTCAAAATTCAGACTCTTAAGATGGCCAGATCCACAGATGGGGTAAATTGGCGCAGCTCCATTGAAATGAATGGAGCTACATTGAGTTACGCGAGCTCAGGGTCTGCTCATGAAGTCCTCAGCCCTTCTTTCTTCTGAGACTTCAAAAACTAAACACCTTATCTGCAGTCTCATATATCCTCCTAAATGTATCTCTTTTCATTGGCCAACTGCGTTACTCACCATTATGATTGTTATGGAAAGAGAGCTAAAAGGGTGAAATCCTGGCTCCATTGAAGTCCATGGCAAAACTCCCATTGACTTAAATCAGGACATGATTACAGCCAAAAATCTACAATGCTAGATGACAGGAGATATTACTGTCCACTTGGACAAACAGATCTCAACGTCGGATATGATTTGGGATTGCCACAATTGTTATACATACCCATTCTTGACACACTGAATATATTATTTCATTGGCATTTCATACAAGCTATCTGATGATAGGTGTCATATAAATATCTACATAGTTGGATAGACCATTAAGAAATTAAAGGCACACATGGAAAATACATATTCAAAACAAAAAAAAAATCGTATTAACTTAACTGGGCCTGATTCTGTTCTTACTCACACTGACGTAACTTCATTTATTCCAATAGAATTATTCCTGCTTTACAGTGGCATACCTGAAATCCAAACCAAACATATTATTGCTGCATTTGTATTAGCAGTTTTGCCTTTCTGTACCCACCATACAGAAGAGAAAGATATATGTAACACACTTCCAAATGTTCCTTCTTAGTGAATTACTTGGCTTGACATTGGAAATGAATTATTTTCCATTTTACCACTGACCCCTGTTGTGTGTTCTATTAACACCACATGTTAAACTTTTATATTTTTAGTAAACCATGACCTTGTACATTCTCTGTCATTTCCCCCTGGCATAAGTACAACACATGTGGTATGAAAGCTAACGGTTTTCATTTGTGTACAGTACTTTTTATATCTTAGACTTCTATAACAGCGTGCAGGTCCTGGTAATCAGTGCAGAGTAGGATTTTACCAGCTACAAACAGTCACAACAAAGTCTGTGTGTGTTTGCTAAAAACATATTTTTGGCATAATGCTCTCCCGTGTGTTGTGTGAATCCAGATGAAAATGGGATCTTGAAAAGATGTATCAAATTTTTTGATCATGCTAATCCAAACAACACATGCACCATGCAGGCGGAAGCCTACAAAATGTCAGGTTTGTCCTAAATATCTGTAGAACAAATGTAGTTCAGGAACAGAACCAAGTGTGCAACACTCTTAATATAAAAAAAGATGTCGCAGAGTTAATGTTTTATTTAATCAAATGTTCATCTGGTTTTAGTCCTCTAAAAATGATCTAGGAGTCATGAATATAAGATTAGAAAGACAGTAATTCTTTTCAGTGGCCCAAATATTTTATGTTGGATCTTCTTCCCAGGGGCATTTTGGACCTGATTTTCAGAAGTCTAAGGGTGCCGACAGACATTCATAAACATGGGCCTATTTTCACACAAAGATATGACTGACCATGTAAATGTCAAAGCTAAGGTCATTTATGCCTTTAATTGTAAACCACTATTCAGTGTATGTTCTGAGGATCAGCCATGAGAAAGGGACAAGTGTTTAAAGTTAAGCTCAAGTTCTTCACAGGTTTTGGGTCAGAACTGTCAATACTGAGTCCGCTCAGGGCTTGGATCATTTAACTCGAGCACTAGAGGGTTATGCTTTTCATGTTGGAGGTCCAGGGTTCAAATCTACTTTAGACCTGAGTAAAGATGGTTATATGATCACTACAACTGCATATGCAGTTGAGGCAATTGTGTGTCTACACTTCAGGCTGTATAACTCTGGGGTTACAGGCAAGCATTAAAGGTTATGATGCTGAGGATGAATAAATCTGGAGTGATCTGAGTTTTGTTTCTGCCATTTGGTGAACTTGGAAAAGTCAGAGATGGCCACCTCTTCATTCTCCCTGGGCAGAGCCACAGAGAACATGGATTTTCTTCTTTTTTTAGGGCACGAGAAACAGCCATTTTTCTCCTCCTCTTTGTGGTCCATGGATGGGCCCCAGGAACCCAGGATTGCCCTGGATTAGCTATGTCCCTATGTGGCTGCTCTCTTCTGCCACTCGCTGTCTGGGGGTCCTGAAGCATGGCTCTCTTCTGGGTTGGCTACAGGACAGTGACCATCTTCCCACTGATGTTCCTCTGGGATGGATTCCAAGGACGGTTTGGTTTCTTGCCTATTTACTCATCTCCATCACCTGGCCATTGGAAGTAAGCCTCCAGAGCACAGGCTGTTCTGGGCCAGCTATGGGGAAGTGGCCAGATCTAGTCTGTCTCCCATGCCCCAGGATGCTGTCTCAGAGCACTTCTTGGCCGGCAGCATCACATAGCAGCATGACATAATGCTGTTTGCGATGTAACGCTCTGACTGCCAGGACAAACTTGCAGTGTCTGGCTCGAGTTCAGCCAGGCTTGGATTTTACTTATGACAAATACTTATTGGCTTGACAATTCAGTAAGAGTCTTTTTTGGTCTCCTCTTTGTGCTGTGGCCATTCGGTAATGATCTGAGAATTTCCGACATAAAAGAGGCACTCTCGCTGTAGTAAGACCTTAAAACAAACTCACATTCATAGTCATCCTGTGTGGTAACATTTTTGTCTTTTAGGATTCTGCCCAGAGTGGTGTTTAAAGCTGTTGCAGCACCCAACAAAAAAAACAAACAAATAAAGGCTTACTGAGCATCATACCAAAAGGAAATAGGCAGAGATGATGTTTGTGTATATGTGTGTGTGTGTACACACAACTGCATGTATTATATAAATTCTGTCCAGTGCGAGATCAAATCTTATTTTCATGTCCAATAGTTAGCAGGCCTAATTAGAAGACAGTTTCTCTTGAACATTGAGACAGCTCAGGGATTTCTCTGTGCCTTGCAAAAGTTTTTTTTCCTCATGGAGAGCCTGGACTTTTTGGCTCAGATTGGAAACATAGCTAAGCTGGATAGACATACAGCTGTTGGTTGTCTTTATAGCAGAGATTTTGATTCACTGAGATCTACTAAATTCTTCCATTCACATTGATTTATCCTGTGCCATGCTCTCAGGAATGCCATATCTTGAGACCTGCTTGGAGTGTTAAAGTAAACCATGTCTTCCTCTGTAAATGCCTGGCTTGATTCAAATTTTGCTTCTAATTTGCCAGGCAAATAACAGCATCATTCTCATTTAGAACCCTCTGCTCTCTCTGAGAGCCTTTGATGGAAAAAGAGGAGCAGAAGTACTGACAGATAACCAAGAAACAAATTCTTCAACAGAGCCCAATTCAAAACTAAAATATACAGATACCCATAAATCATCAACGTATACAGTCCACCTCTAGGTTCCATAAAATGAACAAAAAAACCCAACTCATTTTACGTACTGAGTCTAAAAGTTTGACTTAGAAACAGAGAAAAATCTCCACACAGCAGAGACTGTGAGAAAAGGGGGTGAGTGGGAAAACAACCAATGAACAAAATAGGATGAAGAAATGAGTAAAGAGTAGAGTAAATGAGGCGACTGTGGAAAAGGGAATAGAAAGACATCTAATGAACAAATAAACAGAGTAGTATATATATACTTCATGTACAGCACCCACTCATCCAGGATAACCTTTGAGTGTGTTTCTGAGGGATGGGGTGTAGGAGGGAGGGGAATGGAATTCTTCAGTTCCTAATAAATACTCCAGGTGCATCATTAACTGGAAAATGTGAGTTATTTTTAAACAAGCTGAATCACCCTTGAAAGAAGATTCCCATTTAAGTAGCAGGGGAAAAAAAACACCAGTTCACAGAATTAAACTAGTCCAAAAATCCTTTAGCTCATTTCTAAGGCCTCAAACTCTACCCAGCTGGTAATGAGTGACTACAAAGGATCTTCCATGAATAAAAAGGAAGGAGTAGGAGACATATTAGCACTCCTTATGTACTTGTGAATGACTGCATGGCTATTGGGAGTCTCAAAGAACTGGCAAAGAGATGTGAGATGTTTGGCCACCGTTTTGATAGAGACTGGAAGCCAGTATCATCTGATCGCTGTTCGGGGGCCTACGTGTAATGAGCGTGTGGTTTCATTCAAATCCTGATAGACAGATGTCCACAAAGCTCAGCTTCCGCAACCCAAACTAGCAGTCTCAGCAGAGAGTCAAATAATGGCGCAAGCCATTGAGATGGAATTATTGAGAGGTGCTTCTTCTAGGGTAGGAGTGGAGCCCAATGGTGGGGCATTGTGGAGCATCTTCCATTGCTGCTATCCAGGCTGTTCCTGGTCTGTGGTTAAATGATGAAGCAGGGGTTCTTAAATTTGATTTAAAAAATGGATTCCCCTTGTCACTGGATTTCCCTGAAATGGCAATACCCCTCTGGAGTTATAAAACTATCGGTAATCTGTCGCAAGTGCTTAGCTGGTGGAAAAGTTCCCTGACTGTAGCTCTCGGGCTCTCACTTAAGGCAAGTGAGGCTAAAATGACACAAACCACACTAGAACTTGATGAATAACAGAACGTCAAGTCAGACAGACACTGGCTGGCTTTTCCACTAGAGCTCTCCCCCTGTTATTATTTATATACCATTTCACTTGCTTACATGTAACTTAAAACCCTATGTCAGCAGCCCAATCCAAAAGGAGGGCCAATTAGCCTGAAGTGGCCCTCGCGCTGTTTCTCTCTCTCTCATTCACTTTTCCACACATGAATAAGCCTGGCTACTGTTAGACATTCCGAGACGTGGCTGAGAAAAGGCCCCAGTGCCAGGCCAGAGGCTCAATGCAGGCCCTGTTTGTTTTTTCAGAGTGGCAATTTTCGAGGGGTTGAAATAGTTGTTAAAATTAGCATAAAGAATTCGAACCACAGAAAGTTCCTTTCACCTTATTCTTCAAAAAGCCAGTTGTTTTCCAGAGAGCTAGCTCCGTCCAATCCTTCCGAAAGCCTCAATTAGCATCTGGGAATAAAAAACACAGCCCTGAATTCTGTGCTGAGGCTCAATCCAGTTTTTGCCATACCAGTCTCACTGCCATGCTCCCAGCTGGCCACTGACCATCAGACACCTGCTGGGGGTGGCACAATATCCCCTCCTCCGAAAATTCAGAATGGTTAAGAAACCCAGCAGAGCAGACCTGACAAACTATTAGTGGAAGAGACGTGCTCTTGTGCTCCTCAGAGAGGATGCCAAGTGGATAACAAATCTCTACCTTGTAATGAACAGAAGTAAACATCCCGTTCAGGACTGATGGCTTTTAACATCCTGGGGCCTGGGCAGTGTCAGAATCGAAAGGAGTGAAGCTTTCTGACAGCCTCCACTAATGACAGGCAAAATCCCCTTCACGTGACTCAGTCCTTACTCTGACAACGGGGGTGAGGAAGTAGGATTCACTGGGAGATTGGCTTTATTGAGGACTACAAGATGTGGCCTTCAGTGTTTACTTAGGATATACGGGAAACCTTTCATCTGCTAAGTGATAATTACTACTCTGTAGCTGCCTTTTGCTTGGTTTCCATATGGTGGAAGGGATTTCCTTTCGTTTCTGTATATGTGCTTTTTTTCAGAAGATGGACTGCAGATATGTGATCTGAAAATCCAGAGATCTGGTTCAGTTACTGAAAAGTTGCTTATTTAAATTTTAGCCAAGGTCTCTTTGATGGAGCAAAACTCAGCGGGAGCGCTCATAAAAATAGAGTCTCTTTGAAAATTCATATACTTCCTGCTTCTACAAATGCTGTGAGAACTGGCTTTCCCATGGTATATCTGCACTGGAACTAGGAACTAGGTGGGTGTGTGGAAATGAGAAATAATTAAAAAAATAAAAAAGTGAATCAATTAAGGAAAGTTTGGGACAGCTTTTCCCCCCCTGAACCAGTTCCCCTGTCCATACTAGGACTTCTTGAAGTATAAGAGGACCTCTGTGTAGTTTGAAAGCTTGTACATTCCACCAACAGAAGTTGGTCTGATAAAAGATATTACTGCACCTACCTTGTCTCTAAAGTATATGAGGCAATCATTTAATCTTAACTATTTGCCAGTTTTGCCTTAGAATAGACTGCAAATGAAGATGATTTTTAAAGTCCTTTTACTGTTGTAACTCCCATTGAAGCAAATGGGAGTTCTACCTGACATTTTTTTTGTATGGAATTAAAATTTTCTGAGGCTTAACGGCCTAGCAAACTCAGAGGACACTTTTTAAAGAATAAAATTCCTGGAAACTTGTTTTGCGTTTGCTTTAATTTATGGGCGGGATTCTGATCTCAAATCCAGAATAATTTAATTCAACCCGAGTTCCTCCAGACTTGTAGCTGCGTTATTAAGTCATCTGGCCATTCATCTTATGTTGATAATCTGTTGTCTAGCTACTTACAACTCTGAGCAAAACAAAGACCTACAGTCTTTGAAATGTTCTTCTTGTGCATCTCCAATTCATTCCTGAGTTTAGTGTTCCTGCATGTCTGATGACTGTCTAAAAGGAACTGAGAAGGGTACCAGGATCCTCTGAGGTAAAGTCAGTCTTGCAGCTGTCAAAGACATGTACACACTTTATATACTTGGTATTTTGCAATATTTAGGATACAGAGAACCTAAATTTCCTCCAAAGCTTATGGATTCTCCAGCTGCTGGTGCATTAGAAGCTAAGGAGGATGTGACACTTGAAAGCCCTCTCAGTACCTTTAGTTTTATGGTGTCTGTAGGGAAAGTGGAATTTGTCTAGAATGTTATCAGAGACATCCATATGTAACCCACACTGAGCATGCTTTGTGATAAGATTTTGCCAGCAGTTCAGTCTTATTTCAGTGCTAACATTTCATACTATGGATTTACCATGCTACTGCCGATGGATCATAAACACACACTATGGAAGACTTACTATGGTGTAGAATAAAATGTGATCTAGTACATTTGCCTGAGACACAGAGAGAAGCAGTCTGTTAGAAGTATAAAATGTTAAATACTCCTGCTTTGTAGAAAGCAACCTTCTTTAAAGTGTTATTTGTTCTTTAGCATACCATAAGATGGGCCCTACCAAATTCACAGTCCATTTTGGTCAATTTCACGGTCTTAAGATTTAAAAAATTCTAAATTTAATGATTTCACCCATTTCAATCTGAAATTTCACAGTGTTGTCACTGTAGGGTGGAGGGCGGATTGCAGAACTGCTACCCTTACTTCTGTGCCGCTGCTGGCAGGGTGCTACCTACAGAGCTGGGCGCTTGGCCAACAGCCGCCGCTTTCCAGCCACTCAGCTCTGAAGTCAGCACAGAAGTAAGGGTGGTAATATTGCAACCCCACTAAAATAACTTTGTGACCCCCTGTAACTCCTCCAGTTTGAGAAATACAGGGACTCCCTCTGTGAAATCTGTACTGTATAGGGTAAAAGCACACAGAAGACTAGATTTCACAGCAGAAGACCAGCTTCCACAGTCTGTGACATGTTTTTCATGGCCGTGAGTTTGGTAGGACCCTAACCACAAGGTATTTCCTTCCTTCAGTAGGGTTGCCAACTTTCCAATTTTTGAAAACCAGACACTACAGCCCCCTCCCCCCAACTTGCTCCTTCCCCCCCCACCCCATTACTTGCTCCCTCTGCTCCCCCAGACTCACCTGCCACCTGCAGAGCTGAGCTGGGAGGAGCTGATGCGGAGCCTGCCTGCCTGACCAATCAAGGTATAGCGGGGCTGGGGGGTCTTGGTTCTCAAAGTGAGGGGCCAGGAGCAATCAGGGCACAGCAGGGAGGGGAGGTCAGTCCCTGGAGTGAAGGGCAGAGGCAACTGGGGCCTGGGAGAGGGCAGTCCCTGGAGCAAGTGGCTGGGGGCAATGAAGTCCGGAAGGGGCAGAGGGAGGAGCAGTCCCCAGAGCCAGAGACTGGGGGATATCAGGCACAGCAGGGTGGAGGTAGGAGTAGTCCCTGGAGAGAGAAGCTAGCGGGAGCTCGGGCCTTAGGAGGCTGAGAGGTGGCACCTCTTCTCTGCCAGAGCTGGGAGCCAGTGTCTAAGCTTCTCTCAAATGCATCAGCTGAGCTCCTCCAGCAACAGCTGCTCTTCCCAGTCCTCTCTTCCAGCAGCAGAGGCCAGTTGCTATGGCAAGTAGAGTTTCGGAGTCTAGTCAGCAATGCTGACCGGACACTGCATAGGTCCCCTGTGGATTGGACTTGGTTGAAAACTGGGTACATCCGTGTCAGCCTTACCTTTTGGGAACCTGCGACCAATGATGTAATGGCCAAGGACAAGATTTTCAGATATATTTAGGTGCCTAAAGATGCAGAGAGGAGCATCAAAAGCATGTAAGCAGGTTAGATGTCTAACCCCTGTTCAAATCAAGGGGTTGATTCAAAGCCACCGATGTGAATGGAAAAAACTGCCATTGACTTCACTGGGATTTTGGCTCAGACCCTTAGAGACTCAGAATTAATAAAGGACGACTGTAATGACACCCTTAATGTGCCAAAACAAGTTTTATTTTGCATTTTCTCTGTGGTCAGGCCTCTAAAGACCAACTAGTTTGATTCTCGCATTCTCTTTGACTGTGTTGGAGATAAGTGAAAAATCTCACTATTTTCATTTCAGAAATTGGGTTGAGTACTAAACACTGTTTGGCGGGGGAGGAAGTACCTGCATTTCAGCCCACAGTCAGATCTGGAAATGGTCTCAACAATTCAGAAAAGTTTCAATAGTCAGCTGAGAAAATTTGCAGTACAAAAAGGGAGTATTTTGAAGAGATTCTAGGACCATAACAGATGATAATATCAGGAGAAATAACATTCTGAAGCCTCATAATATGCATTTCTAAAGCTGATCTAGCATTCTTGGACAATGAACTACTATAGACTTCACTTTGATAGCACCTTTTATTCAGGAAGTTCTATGTAAGATCCCTTCATCCACCAATGAGCTGCAGTCACTCACGCGGCAGAAAAACAACAGCCATTCAGAGTGCAAGAAACACGGCACAAAAAGCGTTGTTGTTTTTTTAAACTCTGAGAGGAAGTAAGGGATACTTAACTTCTGGAAATTACATTTAGTGACAAAAGGAAAGCATTGTTTTGGGCTAGACTGAGTCCAAGGAGGCAACGTTTTCAAAACCACGGTTGGAACAGTAAATGACATAGTAAGTAAAAGCAAGGGGTATGTGTTAAATAAAGCACTCGACCTACTTGCAGGTCAGCCAGTACATCTCTGTGTTTGGAGGTATCTACATATTTCAGAGAAAATCAGCAATGTCTCTGTAACCACTTCCAAATTTCAGCTTTTAAATAACATCCCTGCTCTCAGTTTGGCCATTTGAAAGTAAAGATTTCTAGACACCCTGATTTTTCTCTTACAGGAATAAAAGAGAGAGAGAGAGATTTCAGTTTTAATCTTGGACATTGGCTGCTTTCTGGATACCACCTTCGGGTGCTGCTGTCAGAGATTGGGCTGAATAATGTAAACATCTGGGTGAGAGACAGACATTCTTTACCCTGTAATTTACTCCTAGTGTCCTATAGATACTGAGAGGGGATGGGTGTACAGTAGTTAGCCATACTGGTTTGATAAAAGTCACTAATAACACCCTAATATATGGGTGGATTTAGCATTCCCATACCACACCACATACCAGCTTTTGAGACACATGTTCCAAATAAAGTTGGCCTAGTTTTCTCCTAGAAGGATATCATTAGAAGAGGTTAAATATAGTGGTCCCCATGCCAAAACTGTGGCATAAGGCCATACTGTAAAGAAATTTTTAGGACTATGTTTTATTCTCTCCAAGCTCTGCAAGTTGTTTGGGAAGGAAATATCCCAGGTTTAAGTTTACCAAAATATACCCATTTTTCTGCTTCTAAATTGGTTAATTTTGTCCCTGTTTCCCAAATCTTCACTCAAAGAATGTAACCTATTTTCCAGAAGAAAAAATAACTTTTTAAAAACCCCTCTCACCTCTTTCTACAAACATTTAAATGCTCTTTGCAGTGGGTAACTGCATTTTACAGTAGCTGGCATATAGCTATAGTAAACATGAACTATAAGACTGGGTTGATAGGACAGATTTTGCAAAGACTATAATAAAGTTGCCATACATACTTTTGGAATGGACCAGCATCCAAGGGGAGTAGATGAAACACCACGTGTTGTAATATCAATACCCAACAGCACTAATGATAAAATACATATGTTGGGAATACTTATTTCTCTGCACAAAGGAAACCCTTTGTTTAGCAGTGAAGTCCTGACACACTGCAAAAGAATTCAGGTCAAGTATCTGATAGGCAGTGTGATAGGTTATTTATGTGAGTGTCAGTCAAAATTATATTAACACGGGTTTTTTATTTATAGTTTATGCTTATTTTATATGCACTTCCAAAATATCCATGCCACCTGCCATCTTGTCTAAGCCAGTGACAGGACCTGTAAATGACAAAACAAACTGCTCAATGAAGTAAGATTAATCTTAAGTATACCATCTAACATGAATGGAGTCATCCATAACCTCATTCTTTCTGGCTATAAATATAGCTTCAGACTACAGCATCCTGCTCTTTGAATCTATGTGAATGACTGTGTACTGCGGTGTTCACCCCACACAACCCCTAAATGGGTTCATGTGTACCAAAAGGGGCCAATTAACCTTATATGCTGCACCTGGAGGGGAACCAGAGACTGATAAGGCCTAATTGCAGATGAAGCCCAGCTGGGGCAGGAATTGGGAGAGGATTATGAAGCCAGGAAGTGAGAGCAGCAGGAGACTGCAGGGAAGGACCTATATTCACTCTCTAGAGGGAAAGAGAGATGGTCAGGGACAAGGAGGTGATCCAGGGAAAAGTAAGTCCTTGGTTCCTTCCCTGGACTAGGGACTCCAGTACGAGGCTAATGGGTGAAGTAGTCATAGGGAGCAGAGGAAGCTCTGGTGGTAAACTGAGAGATCGATCAGGAGATGGTGTTGGAAAGAGCCCAAGTAAACATCAACAGGAACTGAGAATGAACAGATCTGGAGTGCCAGTCAGAGGGTCCCTGGCTGGAATGCAGAGTTGTGTGTGGGCCTGGTTTCTACCACTGAGCCTGGTTTCTACCACTAGCCACTGGGAAGTGGCACAAGATCTAGTAGCGGTGGATGAGAAGACTGTCTGAGGGGGCATCTGGATAGCTTGTCTAATGAGAATGTCTAGAGACCTGGCTGGAAGGCTGAGTCATGAAGAGGAAGCCCCTTGAGTTGCAAAGAGCAAGAGGGACCACATCATGAGCAACTGACAACAGGGGGCACCATGCAGGGCAAAAGCTAATTCCTGGACCTACCCACAAAAATGCAAATAAGTCAGTAAGTGAAGCCATTCATATGTTGATTCAGATTATTTCCTAGCCATTTCCTCTTTAAAGGACTGGTCCAAAGACCATAAAGACAGAGTCTCCTCTTGACTTGACTGGAGGTTGGATCAAACCTACAATAAGGGGACCAGTGGAAAAAGTGAACTGAAAAAGTCTATTTAACAAAACAGCAAAAACAAATAGTTCTTCAGAGGGCAGGGGAAATGTTCTGTTCAAAAATTAAACCATTACTAACTCCCAGCGTTAAAAAAAATCATGACTCAGACCCTAAAATAATTTATTAATGAGATTTTTAAAAATACTAAATTTTGAATATTTTTTTATATGCCTTCTTTCTGTTGTAGCCCTAAAAGTTCACATTTTCAAGTTTTTCCCTTCAACCAGGAGGGCTCGGTATTTTGATTTTTACTGAAAGCGGAGGTTCCCACCTAACTACAGGTCTCCATGACCCAGGGATTTATGAAAAATGTTAACTATTTTAATATAATGACTAGAGTCAGGAAATCATCTTGCTCACTAGAACTGCCTCATGAGCAGGAACGTCTTTTAATACATTCATAGATTTTACATTTGGAAGGGACTTTAGCTCAAGAGTGTTCTTTCTGGGCGACAGGTAAAAATATACATATGTATATTTACACACATGCACGTGTATGTTACCTTAAATAATTGTATAGGCAAAATATTCTCATTAGCCTGCATGTGGTGTTACATTTCAATGGTTTAACTAAGCCTACCAGGTGCATGTTAAACAGCAGGGCACCTCTGCCCTGTTTCCAATGGATTGAGCCCTTTCCTCTTCCACATGGAGCAATCATTACCGACACCAGTAGTGAAATAAAAAGGAAAGGCATGAATTGAAGAATCAGTAGTAGCCAGCCTAGGACAGCAAAGGGCCCTATATTATAATTGCATATTGTTTTATATAGAGACAGTATACTAGGTACTTAACAGAGAAGTATGCAGATAAATTCCCAGTCTTGAAGATCTTACAATCTATTACCCAGACACACTATATGTGCCAGTAGATTAACTTCTTACTGATATGCAGATTTGACTACAACACTGCAGGGAACCTGGGGGCTGAGGGGAGACGAGGGGAAAAATCTCTTAGGTGTTGGTTTCGCCATGCTCAGAATATGGGATGAACTGAAAGTGCTCATGACTGGTGAGCTCTGATAGGTCTTGAAGACCGTAACCGTCATGATCCACTCTCCACTGCCTTTTTCTGTATTTTTAAATACTAGGGGCCAACCCCCTAACATCTTTACTCAGTTTTCTTCTCTGTCCTCATTCAGACAAAATTCCCGTTGAAAGACTGAGTAAAGACATCAAATTTTGACTCTGTATCCCTTAAAGAAACAACACCAACAAAAGAGGAGTACATTCATCTTGTACTTTTTACAGAGACGGTTCAGAGATACTTGTTTTCTTCATTTCCCTGTCCCACTTTTCATAGTTCAGGTTATTTCAGCAGCAGGAATTTGGAACTTGAGGGCTCAGTTGACCAAAGCCGACCCCAGACAGCTATCTTAATTGTCGTGACTGTCCCAGCTGGTTAGCATTAATGGTGGTTGCTGCACTGAGGAACATGGTTAGCTGACAAAGCCATTATTCTATTATGTGATCGCCGTGAACTTTACGAAGTGTGGGGCATTCTATAAAAAGCTGACATAAGAGCAAAAAAAAAAATTGCTCTGTAAGATCAGCAACTTCAGGTTCTCACTGTGAGCTTGCAGAGGAAAGCAATGAGCTATCAATACATTCAGATATCCAAAGGGACTGCATTCAGAAGCTCAGCGTGTTTTGTCTTTGCCACAGTGGAGCATTTATTCTTAAAAGGAACTTAAAGAGGCAAAGCTTCATTTCCTGAGATTTAAGGAACTTTATTACATTTCTCCCCCTTGGTGTATTAAGGGCTGGCAGAAGCTTTCAAACAGGAGGAGCTGCCATACCGTGAAAGGACTTCTTAGAAACAAATCCAAGCCATCCTTAGCCATATAAAGGAAAACCGGAGAAGTCAATTTACAGACAGGCTGTTATCAGAGAGGTACAAGGGAGAAGCCATTCTCTTTACTTATCACATCATGCATAAAGATGTTCTCATACCATTTCCTGTTTTCATTTCTAACTCAAAAGCCCAGTGGTCGAAGCAAAGAAATGACCACAGAAAGTGGCTTGGAATAGCTTCCTGTCATCTAACCATTAACCGAGGCTCTGATCTATATTTGCTAAATGGTACTGAAGTTAATGCACGGTCAACATAAATGCTACTTGTATAAATACAAACATTAAACACAGAGTGACTTGAATGGTAACAAAAAGCTCCATTGATGACCTGGATCTTAAACAGTGCCACTGAATGGATGCAGTGCAGCGAAAAAGGGGAGACTTTTTTGATCTTTCCTCTACCTTGAGAGAGTCGGGAGAGGAGGGATTTTTTTAAGATGAACCAAAGGATGAAACGTCATAGAATCCACAGTGCATTGTGGACCAAATCGTGTCTTGCCCCTGTGAGTGCATGGGAGAAGGTGGAGGGTGGAAAGAGCCTCCCTCTTTATTTGCCCCCATTCAGAGATGCGCCCCCCTGAGTGCAATGACAGCATGGCACTTGCGCTAGCAGTGATGCAAAACACCACAAACGGGTCAGGGACGGGAGCCTGTGCAGTGGTCTCTGAAGCAGTGGCCTATTTTAATGCAGCTCAATGCCTGAAATGGTAACATAGAGCCCTATTCGAATAGTGTAATAGTTAATTAGATGATGTTTGTAAAGGGCTTTGAGAACCTAACTACGAAGTCCCCCTCCCCCCATGAGTTTGGTAAGTTGGTTTCCCAGCTCCCAGCTTTCAAATCTGCTGCAGTGGGCCACAAGCCATCTGCCTGCCATGGTTTAAATACTAGGGGCCAACCCCCTAACATCTTTACTCAGTTTTCTTCTCTGTCCTCATTCAGACAAAATTCCCGTTGAAAGACTGAGTAAAGACTTTTCACGATCAAGTGTGAGGGAGCACAGGCCTCAAACAGGGGTCTCTAGTCAGTGCCCACACTGTGGCCATCGCCCAGCAGCTCATCTGAACCAGTGAAGAACGGGGCCAGTGAAGATCTAGCTGGCAAAGAACCCTTCCACGAAGCTCCTGGTTGGGGCAGAAATCCAGCCCCACTGATTGGCAGCGACACTCTACTTAGCCTGGAAAGAGATAGAAAGTTGTCTGAGCAACGAGGTCAATTCCTGGCTGGCTGTTACTGTAGACCTGTCCTACTTGCCTGACTCCTCAGCCCTACTTCCCAGCCTGTTCCTGGTTCCTGCTCTGCTTATCCCAGACCTCCATCTGTTCCTGGTTCCTGCTTTCCTGTCTCATTCCAGGTCCCTGCTCTTATGTATTACTCCTGACACCGACTCCAGCTTTGACCCCTCGTTTGAGTCCTGCCTCTGGCTCTGGCTCGGATCTTTGGCTTTTTGCACCTGACTCTGAGTCCAGACTCTAACCATTAGGACCAACAGCCTGTGCCCCGGTCCCTACATGAAGCCTGTTTTTATAGAGTCATAAATTAACTGTATTAATAAAAACATAATATACATGATTCACTTAAAATACCTTGGATTTTTTGGATGGGGCTGGTGAATAGGGAACAAGGGCAATGCACTATTTTATGTTCTTACTTGTATGGGGATAAATATTGTCCTGATTCTGATCTGTCTTACACCAGTGTAATTGCAGTGATTTTAATAGAATTATTCATGGTTTACACATTGCTGAAAGTGCACTCAGAATCATACGTATTGAGTTATAGGCGGCGTTTGTGGAACGTGACACAATCCACATGCAGCTTCTCTCCTTCATTCTCCAAGTAGACAGAAAAAAGCCCAAAGCAAAGCAAAACCTGGATCTAATTCTGATCTCATATTGAATTTACGGCACTTTGATTTCAATAATTTACACCAGTGTAAATGGGAACAGGCTCACGCCCCTAGTTCACATTGAATCAAGTCATGTGCATCCCCCTGTAAATCAGCCACCCAACCTGTCTACCAGTTCCTTGCATTATTAACAGGTAGTTTGTCAGAATTCGCTTAAAAGTGTGTTTGTTTTGAAAGTTTGTGGCTCTATTTACTTGTATGCACTTGCATAAGCTTTGATACCTATCACAGAAATTAATGGTGCTGCAAGCCCCCTTGAGCTAGACCCGTACCTCCAAATCAGATACCCTGGCGGGCGCAGCGCAACCCAGCGAACAGCGGTGAGTGGGGAGCGGTGTGAGGAGGAGCGGCTGCGGCGGAGTCACGCACAGCCCCCTTGAGCTAGATCCGCACCTCCAAATCAGATAGTACACAGGTTGTCTTCCACTGCTCTAGCTCCAGAACAGGAATCACCATGGGTGCATGTTTAGCCATTTCTCCCTCTTCATGAAAGTAGTAAGATTTTTCAGTACTGTGAAATGTTCTGTTTTAAGGCTGGTACATAAAGCTTTGATTATTATTCAGTGCATTTGAATATCCTCTCCATCAAAAATCAAAACCACGGACTTCCTAAGCTTTACATCTCAGGCAACTCAGAGCATTTAACCAACCATTTTGTATAATGGAAGAACACACAGGTTAATAGTTAGAGCAGGGAGCTACGAGTCAGATCCTCTGGATTGCATTCCCATTTTTTTCACTGACTTGCTGGGTGGCCTTATGACCTACCTGGTCTCAGTTTGCCCATCTATAAAATGGGTGCTGAAGATATCACGAGAATTTATGTTTGTAAAAATTCTTAGGCGAAAAGCACTACAAAGTGCAATGTATTTATTGTTGTATTGTACCCTGTACAATGAATCTTGCTACTTAATGTAGTCATATCTGCTTCTTTGTTCTTGCTGCTATAAAGTTAACACATATCAAAAGGGGTATAATGGATTTAAAAGTTGCAATTGATAAGAGCTCACAAATAGCACATGGTGATGTGCAGCTGCCTTAACAGTCCCTTAAAACTGTTAGCAGCAGACATAACTTAGAGCGGACTTCAGGATGCTCTAATTTGCTCCAAAGCACTCACTGAGCACACAGGTGGCCCAGGATTTGGTGAGCACAAAGGTCATTTGTACAACTCCCATCCAGACTGCACTATGAGCGACCATGGCTGCAGCCAAAGATGGAGTCTTTGAAATGAAACATAAGCTCCAAAGGGAGCAAAGTGCAGCACTAGCTTTCAACATGAGGTATCCCATACTGCATACAAATGCATTGGTAACATGGCATTTATGCTCAATGCAATCTCACTGACTTCAGTGCACATTTGTAACTGGGAACAGAAATAGGACATATGCCGCACAGCATGTGGAAGGGCCCACTTTAAAAAAATGAGGTTTGTGTGACTCCTTCATGCCCATCTGTGGATAGCAACTGAACACCAAACAGTCAAATTAACTCTGTGTGAGTAAGCCAGGAATTGAGTTACCCACAAGGAAACTGTATTTTCTGGTACTCTGCCAGCAATAACGTACCCAGCACAAAACTTGTATCAATAGCCTTGTATTGCTTGCTGGAGAGGCACGCATCCACAGTCATTCAAGCGTCAGCATCCTACACATCCTGTACAGCGCATGGGACAACACTCAGAGATGTGTTAGGCTACATGTACCTGGTATACTTGGCAGCACTGAAATGGTTAAAATAAAGCTACAGTTAATCCAGCTAATCAGATTTAATTGGCAGCTGGGGTTTCTTTGGAGCCAACCGCTAATTTCAAACCAAGATATGGCTTTTAAATTAGATGGCACATTAAGTTTCACCATTATGTCTTATTTTTGGAGACCTGCATTCAGATCCCTATTCAGTAACAAGTGAAGTGCAGTTGATAGGATCTTCCCAATTGAACATAAGTTCATAGTAGATGATCCACTACAGCATATGGCAGAATTTGACATGATTAGTAGATTTTTGTGGGAGCTATGCTCAGGGGGACTGCAGTAGCAGAGAGTACTGTAATTTAGGATTGAGGTGCATTGGAAAAGCAAGGTCATTACACTATTTTCTCCAGACCTTGTCCGTTTCTTGTCACTAAAAGCCATCCTGCATTTTCACGAACACTGAAATTTGCCCTGTTTATTTTAAAAAGTAAAGGAAAAAGCCCCTTTCTAATGGGATTCTATTAGTTATTATTATTCTTAGAAAGTCAGTGAGAAGCTAAAAGAAATATTGTTAGGGGGTTAAATTAGTGGTGGAAATTCATTCCAGCTGAAGCTTGGCTATAGATCTCAGCCTGTGAGCAAATTTCGTCATTTCTTCTCTCCAACCCCAGTTTTTTTTAAAAAAATACATTTGGCTGTGTCTAACTTGAGGAATGCAGGAAAAAAAGAGTGACAGAGAGAAAGAGAGAGAAGTTTCCCAGCTATAGATGATTTATGGAGTCTTGCAACTTCAAAACAATACAGTGTTGTGACTTGCTGTCATTACGGAAAAGCAAATAACCCCTCCCTTCACTCCACCAGCTAACATTTAAAATGGTACTACTGTGTAGCAGCTTTTAATTATTTTAAATTGTATTAAGTATTCTCAACCCATAATATATCTAGTGCCCAAGTTTATTATGGATTTATGAGACACATAATATGTATGGCTTTCTCTGGCCTTTTTTTTTTTCACAATCATTACAAAGTAGTTATGAATGCCTCCTGAGATTAATGTCATAGGGTCAAGTCCTCAACTGGTATAGTTTGGGATAGCAACATTGCTATAATTGGCTCTGTCTCCTTGTCTTTATGGTCCTAATTCCTCTATATTGATTCAAGTATCATTGCATTGGGCATAAGCAGGAATACTACTTCCATTGTTAGTGGGGCTGGAGCTCATGCAGAAGTGGGTCTAGAAGTGCCCCACGGCTGCACATAGGGTAGAGCCCTCCCATGGCTGTGGGGAGGGCAGCAACCCACAGGCCTGGGCCCTCTCTGATCACCCTCCTCATCTCTGTGGGGAGGGCAGTGATCCCATAGGACTAGGTCCTCTTTGACTCCCCAGCTTAAACCCTATGGCTCCATGGTACTTTTTTCAAAGGGGGTGTGTGTGTTCACTTTCAGATTTTTCCCTAACCCTCCTCCCCGCAAAAAACTCTGTGTGACCCTGTCTGAACCTTTTCCACCCTCACCCCCCTGCGCTGGAGTTGGGCAGTTCTCTCCTTTTCCATTCTGCCTGGGCTCCAGCAGTGGAAAGCACAGACCAGAGAGGCTCCGTGTTTTCTGTTTTGGTGCCTGGCACCACAGAGGCCAAGGCACAATGGCAGGAAAAGGTTCCACTCAGGCTGTGCAGCCCTGGGATGAAGTCTGTGTGGAGAAATTTTGGAGGGAGAAATTTGCTCCGGTGCAATTCATTTGCCCATTCATTTGATCATTGATCTCCAGATCAACTGCTAGAAGAGGGCCTCATTCTCTCTGATGGAACTAACCACGTTATCTCTAGCCTGATTCTTGCCTGCATATTTATACCTGCCTCTGGAAATGTCCACTGCATGCGTCTGACAAAGTGGGCATTCACCCACAAAAGCTTATGCGCCAAGCTTTAACAAGTCTTTACTGAATATGTGTGAAATAGGGTTTTACAGAGGCTTATTATAACATTGCCAAATTTGGCAGAGTATTTATGTGGACAGCAAAAGGCACCTCTGGGACACTAGGGCCAAAATGTCAAGTCCCTGCTCCAAAGCATGGACACATGAAAGCTTCTCAGCTAAATGGTTGCAAGAATTTTTTAAAGATGGACACAATAACTTGTCCCCCTATCTTGCCCTCAGAAACACTTCAACTTGTTTAAGCTGAAATGTCCTTAAAAACAAACATACACCACAAAATTCATCACAAGGCAGATAAGAAGTATAGGAAATTTCAGTCCAAACAGTTTATGTTTATAAGCAACTGAAAACAGGGTCTTATCATGGGAAGAGTCAGGCAAAGTGAACTATAAGTGTTGTTACTTGTGCCACCTATAGTGACAGGAGGGTTGTGACAGTTTGGAAGGAAACCTGCCTGCCAAACAAGCGTTATCAGAAAAGCGATCCAGCTACCCAGCCTTTAACAAGGAACTTGATGAAAGTTACAGGCTGTTGTGTTAAATCATGGCCAGGTGATACAGCTCTTACCTGAGAGGCTTCTGCATGAGAGAAGCTGCTACAGTCAACAACATTTGCAAGAGACAAGCTCATCTTTAAAGTCTATTGAAATATTGATTTTTTGAGAGAAATTCACTTTGAGGCAAGGCTACTTTGCCCAAGGACCAATAAAGCTGCAAATATTTTCTGCATATATTTAGCTAAGAGTACTGATTTTCTGTTCCTTCCACTGGTTCCTGATTCTTGAGCTGGGTGAACCCTGTAGAAAGGATGCACAGCCATTCATTTGAAGCTTTAGGCTGAATTTTCCTCAAATGGCCTAATATTCTTGCAAACTAGTGGGAATGTTTGCAGACACAGCTATTATTTTCTTCAGTGACTTTCAGAGAATATTCACAGAGAAGGAATTTCAAATTAGCAATCAGGCGTGTTTGCATCAGGAATCTATTTCTAACCATTACATTCAGATAAGCAGGATAGAAGAATGTACCATGGGACCTAAGTATTCAGTCAAAACAGCTCATTGTTCAAATTTCAAATACTGAACACTCAAAGCAAGACTCCCAGCTAACATGTCAGAGATTGAAGTAGGCTGGCATGAAATAGCCATCCCATGAAGGTGGAGAAAAGGGGCACTTGGGACAAGGCTAGAGAGAAAATACAATGCACAGCAGACAGAATGATAGAAGGTATAGAATATCATATGAACCTACAGAGGAAAATTCAGTGGTCTCTCCTTAGGCATGAACTTTCATGGGAAATTTGCACAAAGTATGAGTAGAGAATGCTGAGTGGTATTTAATAGGAACTTTAAGATACTTTGTGGCCTTGATGCTGTTTAAATCTTGTGTGGCTGACAGTATTTTTGCATGTCTGTTATATTTTATTTAATAAATCACTAATATGACACTGTAAGTTCCAATTCTCTGGGTGGTTTGTGCAGTACAAGGGCAAGAACCTCCCACAATCCCATTCCTCCCACATCTTAATTTTGATCCATAATTCATGTTAAAATATTTTTAAAAAGTTACTCTTGCCTTCCTACATATTTACCAGCAACATATGAAAAGCTATAAATAGCGAAGTTTGAGGAGAAAAATAGGGACACACCTTTAAAGTCTATTGAAATAGGTTGGACCGTGAGAGCCTTCAGAAGGGGCATAATGGAAAAACAACAGCTATTTTGCTATTAAGAGTGCAAACTGTCCCTCCTAAATAGGGACAGTTGGCATCCGTGCCTCCTTCCATGCTGTGGAAGCTCATCTCAATCCTTGTTTTCAGACCCATTTCATATTAAAAATAGCCCGTGGAAAATTTTTCTCCCAGAGTTTCTTGCCAGCTGACTGCTTGGCTGACTGGGCTGTTGCTTTTAAACTGGCTGGTTTAGAGCAAGACTCAGCCGGAGAGGGCTAAGCGATGGTATCACCAGTTTCTTTGCTACGTCAAGCTAAAATAATCTGCTAGACTGAGAAGGACGGAGTTAGATAAGATCAGCGTGAGCCTAATGTGTGAATCAACCCTACAGGATTCTACAATCTACCACAAAGAATGAAACGAACCAGGTAAAAATGCAAACCATGTTCAATGCCATCTAGGGAGAGGCCCAAACCGAAAGCTTACATACAAACACGCCCAAACCTTTGGGTATTTAAAAGCTGAACTTGGCCCAAAATCAGAAATTTGCAAATAGCTACTTTGGGCCAGACCAAAATCTTTACATTCAAATACCTGTGAATACCTAGGGTCTCTGGTCTTGCCAATTCTCATGATTTAATTATGAGTCTCAGGATAGCTGGTGCTGCTTGTAAAGCCCCAGCTCTTGGATTAATGGGATTAGCTGAGAATTTCAATTTGCATTTGTTTTAAAAAGTAAGTTTCTAGTACTCGTGGTTTCAAGACAAGCTTGAGAATGTGAACCCTTAAGGCCACGACACCAGAAAGCAAATAAAAACAACCCCAACACTAGTATTTTTAGAAGTCTCATACCTTTGAAGCCAAACTCATGAGCTTTGGGGCCCAACTCATGATTTTTGGACATTTGGGGTTGACAATACTTTCTCTGTGGCTGAATTTTGCAGCTTGTGCTCACTGTCATTGACCCATAAGGAACATCCTTGGGCCACCCTTGGCCGGTGTGTAAATAGATGCAGCTCCCTTAAGTCTAATACTGATCCATAGAGAGGCCAGAAGAAATGGCTGCACACTCAGAGTTTCACTGCCTTCCTTCCCCAACAAGAAGGAAGTTCATGATCTTCGTGATGTGAATACACCTCCTTCTGGCTTTCTGTGTCTCGGAGATAAAATCTAGATTAGTTCTCAGATCTCCCAAGCTATCCCAGCAGTAGTGCTGTGTCCCAGAATTATGGGACCATGAGCCGGTACACAGTGTATCGCTTATTACTGCAAAGCATAACAGTGTTATGAAAGAAAAAGGGAGCTGAAATGGACAGTGGGCAAATGACTGGTAGACTGAGGGTTTGTGCACATGGGGTGCACTACAGAGGGGTGATTTCTAAAGTGGACTTATGTGTCATGCATTAATTGGTCCATGTAGACCCTGCTGGTACACACTGCAGGTTCCCTAGCGTGCTTAACGTAATAGTGTTTGAAATGATGTGAAACCATACTAGGGTCTCCATGGAGGAATTAATGTGCAGCACATTAGAAATCACATCACTGTAGTGTGTATTACCTCCTCATGTAGACAAACCCTGACATTCCTAGAGCAATGAAACAGTGTATAACTGATCCTGCTTGTGCACTAATTGTTGTTCCTTTATTCTCTTTTCAGAGCGTAACATGTTATTACTTACAGAATTGTAAGAAGCCACCCAGAAGATAGCTAATCGGTGAGTCTGAGTGGACTCAAGAGCATGTCGGGTATTGTTACATGCTAAATGGGTTCCTTTAATTGGAGAGTTGTATGTAATTGTTCTCTTAATTACACAGAGATAAGGAGAGTCCTGCTGGATTTCATGTTCTTTTTTTTGAGCTTCATTAAGGATACTCATTGTCTGAGCATCCACATCCCTGCAATGAAACAGGACCGGTGATAACTCTACCAAGCTCACCTCCTAGTGGTGCAGCTAGAGAACTGAGTCAATAAACTTTATAGGTTAGGAGATGCTAATTATATGTAATTATTGACTCCACGGCTTTCCACTCTTTGTGAAATCGCTGTAGTCTGTTTTCTTTCTGTAAAGAAACAAGTGAGACTCTGGCAAGATACAGAGAGTTTCAAAAGAAAAGAGCTGTGTTGTTTTAGATGAAAACTGAATCAAGAGAAAGAACATGAAAACTACAAAACATATACAATGGCAGTCAAGGGCATTTCATAAGGGTGAGAGAAATTTTACTGTCTAGCACTGTCAATGACCATGGAACACTGAGCATATCCAAGTATGCACTTGTTAAAAGCCAACAGTAGGCGTACCTAACACTATGAGTAACATTTTCAAAAGTGCTTAAGGCACTGATCCTCAAAAGTATTTAGGCACCCATCTGCCTCTTTATGTGCTTATGTCCACCATTTAGGCCCCACTGATATTTTTAAAACAGTGCCTAACCATGTAGGCCAGGGTGGCAACCTTTGGCACACGGCCCATCAGGGTAAGCCCCCTGGTGCGTCCACAGGTTTGGCCGATCGCGACTCCCATTGGCCACAGTTCGCCATCCCAGGCCAATGGGGGCTGCGGGAAGCAGCATGTGCTGAGGGATGTTCTGGCGAACCGCAGCTAGTGGGAGCCACGTTGGCTGAACCTGCAGATGCGGCAAGTAAACAAACCAGCCCGGCCCGCCCGGGGGCTTACCCTGGTGGGCTGTGTGCCAAAAGTTGCCGACCCCTGCTGTAGATGTTCAGGGGTGTGTCTGCACAGCAACTGAGAGGTAGACTTGGACATGCACTCACTCTGCTCAAGTGAGTGTGCTAAAAATAACAGAATGGCTATGGCAGCATGGCCTAGCCACTGGAGCGCAACACCATCTGAGTCCTTAGGGAAGTACTCGGGTGGCAAGTTATTTTTAGCGTGTTCACTTAAGCAGAGCTAGTGTGTGTACGTCTACCCGAGCTGGGAATTACACCTCCCAGCTGCTGTATAGACATACTCTTAGTTTCCTGTAGGCACTTAAGGGTATGTCTACATGGCAAGCAGAAAACCCTGGCAGTGAGTCTTAGAGCCCAGGTCAAATGACTCAAGCATGCGCAATGGATCTAAAAATAGCAGTGATGTTTCCATTAAGGTTGGAGCCTGGGCTCTGGATCTCAAACCCTGGGCTCCAGCATGAGCAGAAACGTCTACACTGCTAGTTTTAGCCTCATAGCATGAGCCCAAGTCAGTTGACCCAAGCTCTGAGACTGTGATTTTTGCTTTTTGCAGTGTAGAGGTACTCAAAGAGAGAGAGAAAGTTTTGGCTAGTAGGGCCTGAGCTACCTCAGTGGCTAACCTGGCCAACTTGCCTCACTCCAAGAGAGTATTCCCAACTGAGGATCCCCAGTGAAGGGAGGCACCTTCTCTGGCCTGTTAGCCAGGTACACCAGGTCAGTCACGTAAGAAGGTCCCTCTTCTCACCCATCCCTCTTCTTGACATTTTATTCCTGGCCAGCTTAGGTGGCTACTCTCTCAATTGGCCAGTTTGAGGATCCCTTTCTTAAGCGCCTAACTCTCCCCACATATTGTACAGGAAGTCTGGGGCTCAGATTCTTAAAAGTATCTAAGCACCTAAATCCCACTGACATTAATGTGCATTCAAATCAATGGGACTTAGGCTTATCACCTGCTTAGACATTTTTGGAAGTCCCACAAGATGTCTATCTTCAGCTTCAAGAGCCTTAACACCTTTAAAAATCTGTTCCCATGTTCCACGATAATAATAAAAAAAACCTTTCACTAGTTTGCTTTTAACGATTAACACTACATATCATTTATTTTAATGTTATTTTAAGTATTTTGACTGCATTTTTTTTCTGTATCCTTTAGTGTATGTGCACATTAGTGGTTTAATTTCCAGACAGCAGATGACATTCAGAGTGCATAGTACATCTTCATCAAAACACAATACTTCAGAGCACTAGGAACAACACAATGCAACAGAGGTCTTAACAGATGCATGGACTTTGTGCTGATCCTCTGCAATGAGGGTGAATTTCACCCATTTGGATGATGGGAAATGGAATAAACGGCAGCCAAACCTTGTCAAATCTAATTTACTCCACAAACCCTCATGAGATTTCAAATTGACATGAAATCTCATCTTTTCTCATCCAGCAATGGGCTTCATTTGGCAATGAACACGGGAATGCACACACCAGTGCTTTGGGTGGAATTTTGACTATACACGTTTCAGCTTCATCAAACCTCCATGTTATGCAAAGGCTGGCTATGCCTGCCAAGGTTTGACTTCAGTAAATAACATTGTCTGTAGAAAACTTTTTGAGCTGAAGTCTTTAAGCCTTTGGAGATTTCAGCACAGACGTCTTTTTCATGTGTGCCGGTCTTTATGCACAAAGGGTGACATTCCTGCCAGCAGAAGGCTCTCCACAGCATGGTGGGACTGTTTGGGAGTACCATGGCCAAGGAAGTGGTGAGGGGAGCTTCCACAACCCTTTTATGTTGCAGAAGAGTTCTCTGTACCATCTCCAAACAGCCCTTGATTGAGCGGGAGCTGAGAGCAGGAAGGAAAGAGGGGGAGCCAGGGCCTGAAAACCTCTACAGACAGGGTGAAGACGTACAGATGCTTTTGCCGCCCATACGCTAGATAAGGAGCTGCACTGCATTAGTCTGTCTAAAGTTTGGTGAGAATGAATCCTGAGCCCACCTTCGCTCGCCCCATAGAATTCCTTGCACATGTCTGCTCTTGGCCATGAGCGGAGAGAGAGCAGCCCAGCAGGACTTCAGCATGTAAAACCTACCACCCTGTTCTTTACCATGTCAATTGTCCAAATGAATTTCATGTCTCCTGTTACATCTGGATCATAGAGATCATGCTGTACATGTGTTGGACAAATTACTTTCAGATAAGAATGGGGAAACAATCTTGGATAAAGTAAGAGATGCCTTGAAATTGATTTCAAGTCCAAAATTCAACCTGAATCAAAATTTGAACCCCTTCTGACATTTAAGTAAATCCAGTAATTTCTTCCGTTAGCATTTACAAACACCTCTGAACATCCTAGCTTCAGCTGAGACAAAGAGCGCAATCAACGATGAAAAAGGATCTGTTGGCCCCATTTCCAGCCCTGCCAAAATCAGGAAAAGATCCAACTCAGTGGGGTTTCCAGTCTGATTGCTCTAGTGAAGAAGTTTAGCTAAGCTGCAGAACGTCTGGCAGATGACCTCAAACAAAGCTTTGAGCAGTTCACTCATCAAGGCTAAACAGGTGGTGAAATATTCTGTCCTCATTTTATCTCTGTGGCAACCACTGGCAGCAACGAGGCCGGACAAGCATATTTGAAGGGAGAATTAGGTCTAGTTTATAAATTAATTCCTAGTTCTTTAAAATGCAATCTTCCCAGCGGGGCTGGGTGAAATGTCAGAGCATGACCTTTAGTTGCTTTCTTTCACACAGATTCCTTGTACGTTTCTAGATTTTAAACATGGGTTTGACACAAAATACCTTGCTTGGGCCCAGTGGAATTGGAGCTTAATGGATTCACCCCAAAGTCCTCTCTGTTTAAGAGGAAGTGAAGAAGGCTGAGCGGGTTTCCTCAGGCAAGTTTCCTAATGTATTCTTCAGACTTTTCAGCCATTCATCTCAGAGAATTTCAGCACACTGAATTCCCCAGAAAGACCTTCCTGTCCATTCTTCTCCAGGGTTCACTGGCTGCTTGAAAAGTTCAGTGTAGGGCTCTTCCAGCACGCATTCCAGTGGCCAGACTCTGGATGAATACCTGCTGCATCTCTCCCACTGAGTCGCTGTCCTTCCTCACTCTAAAGGGCCGCTGATAAATTGTTCCTTAGAGCAGTGGCAATTTCACGGTTCACCGGACACAACCACTCTGCATTCTCCCCTCCCACCCCAAGATAATCAAGCTGTTACCAGACAATGAGCAACAGATTGCATCTGCTTCTCCTGCCACAGTGTCCTGGGAACAATTGACCATATATCTCTACAGTCTCTCTTTCTAAAGGGAGGGGGCCTATATTGGGGAAGGATGCGGGGGAGGCAAGGGATGGTGATTCCAGGTATCTGAGTGTAGTCTCTGTCTTCCCCATCATCCAGTGCTGTGTAACAGGGGCAGTGGCTGCAGAGAGTGTCCATGTATTCAGTTTTCTAGCCCATTTTTATTCAGGCTCTTTCTTTCCTCTCTGCCCTTATACCGTGGCACCGGTGCTCACTCTCATCCTTTTCGGTGATGTTTAAGTGTGGGGATAGACTGCCTATCTGCCTGTCCTTATGGCTGATAAGTGAGGTTTTGGGCCCTGGCAGACGTCCTTTCTAAGATTCTTCTATGACACCTATTATCTTAGTATCTGAGCACCTCACAATCTTTATCCTCTGTAAAGTAGGGCAGTGCTATTATCCCCATTTTACAGATGAGGAAGAGGAACAAAGAGACTAAGTGACTTTCCCAGGGTCACAAAGGAAATCTATGGTGGAGCAGGGACTTGGACTCCAATCTCTGATTCGCCTGTGCTAGTGCTCCAACAACTGGACCGTGCTATCATGCCTTACATAGGTAGCTAATGTACATGCGAATGGCGCGTGAAGGGAAAGATGATGGATTCATTTTCATTCTGGGCTAGAAGGAGAAAATTCAGGCACTCAAGTCTGGAGAGGTTGGGTTCTCTCTGTTGCTTAATTTATTCATCTGTAAAATGGTTATATTATTAATTATTTACTATGGTATCTGCCAGAGTAGTTGTGAAGTAAACCTTCTACAAAGAGTTTAAACTACTTAGAGTTTATTTATTATAATATAATATAATATAATATAATATAATATAATATAATATAATATAATATA